>WAAD01019014.1:15231-67953 GCA_013389945.1 Fregata magnificens | reverse complement strand
AAATATTAGTGGACTGAGGATTTTCCTATGCGCTCCCATCAGCTTTTGCCCTTAGTTTTCACTCATCCTTGCGGTTCTTTCTGAAACCTGTGGAGGGAGTGTGGTATGAGAAATGAAATTTGTTCCTTCTCCACAAATGGCAAAGTAATGCTCATTCCTAAGGCTTTACTCAGGGAAGGTGCTGCTTACACCTGAGGAGGAGGCCACTGCCCCCCATGCCCATTCTTTGAATGCCTCTAGCCCCACTCCAGCCCAAACAGTCAGAAAGAGAAGGGATAGTGAGTGCCTAATAAGCAGATTGAGGCTACATGTTGCCAGCGGCAGCTTTTGGGCACACTCAAGCAAAGCATTTAACAGCACATAACAGCACTGCACAACACATCAGGAGAGGAACAAACCATATTCCATCGAAGCTGCAGGGGCATATGTAGATAAGAAGAACGTCATTTAGTCAGGATGCTAATATTCCTAATCTTGCCAAAAAAAATCCCCTCACACCCTCAAGGGATATTAATGAAGAGAAGTGGTTAAAACCTCAAGTTTTATGTCTCGTTTGAAAGATCAACACAGTTGTTCTGGACTAGACAGTGTAAAACTTTCCATAAAATAAAATGACAAACAAATCATTATTTGATTTTATATCCACTAGGAGCAATAAACAGAGAGGCCTCACAGCTTCTGCAGTGTCTCAGTAATTCTAAAAATTTCAGGACTGTAGCATGCAAGTGGTAAAACATCTGTTCAGTGCAGAGGGTTGTATATATTCTTTGGAGTTGTTTTTGTCATCTCTGGCTGATAAATAGTTTTGGGGCTCCCATTGTATAGAAATGGCTAAATGGAGAGTTTACTTTTTCAATGTCTTGTTTGGCTCTTAAAAGTGCAACTATCGTGTCTTCAGGCTCGTTTCCACTCCTAGGTCTCAATATTTTTAAATTGTTTGAAAAGCTTTTTATGTTAAAATATTATGGTCAGTTTTATAGATAATAGATACCACATGCCATGACTCTACCTTAGTCCAAAGTCTTTCTGCATGATGTTTCTAAAGAGTTAGTATTATTATCTACATAGGCAGACTGTGAATTTGTATGCAAATTTAAGAAGCCTGTGTTGTTTGTAGGGCTGGAGAACAGATTTGGGTTCTTGGTTGAGCATATTACACAAATACTGGCATAGCTTTTAAAAAAACGGATTTGGAACAGGGAATGCTATCGGAGCTCCCCAAGGTCTTCCCATCTGTTTGGCTTCAAGCTTCTTGAAAAGGGATGTTCTAGATTGGCCATTGGTTTCACTGCAATCTGGAGCTTATGCTTTGGTGACTGTCGTCACCAGAGTTTTATGTTATATTTCTTTATGGTAGAAATACAATTAGTTAGTGTCACCTATTGACACTGTTGAAAAATGTCTCCACTAGATTCACATAATCTCATTTCTAATCCAGATTTTATGTTTTATAATTGAAACAATTACATTGTCAAATACCAAACTGCACTGTGTGGACTAGTGAGGAGGGAGAATTTATATTGAAAATTCCTTAATGTTCCAGGGGGGATACTCAGCATTTTAGTGACTCAATGAGTTTACCTCACTTTTCTCATTCAGATCTCCTTTAACATTCACAACAAATAGAAAATGAAAAGGGAGAGAAAGAAAACATTACCTTTTAGCTTAGAAAAGAACTTTTCACCTAGAAAAGGTGCAGTAACCAATTCCCTTCCAAGAGTTTGTATTTTCCTACCAAGGCCCTCCCAAAATAATCAAAATTTAACACGCTGCAGAAGGGAGGTGCATGCAGAAAGGATTGCTGTAGTTGCCACATAGATTTCTCTTTCAAAATGCTCTAGTACTAAGAACATGGTTTGCATGGCTATAAAGCATAATACTACACAATGTAGCAGACTTCCTTGCTTCTGCAACAGGCACTAGTGACATATGTTATGTCACTTGAGACAGATGAATTAAACTTATGTTGCTATTTGGAAGTTGTTCACATCTATCTGAATTGTTTACAGAGGGGAAAAAACAACTTCTTGCAATAAATTTGTGGAGCAATATACTGCTACATAGGGCGGAGGAGATCTGTCTTAGTTTCTCCTCTAGAATCTGAAAATATATTGTTCAGCTGCTTATAAAATCTCAGGCTCTCTTCTCTCAGGATATGCACTGTCTTGCACATATTACTGTTTGTTATTTATTAATTGCAGTTTCACACCAAGGGCATTACCTAACAGTGTGGGAGCAAGTTTTCAATATGAGATTGACCTGTGACTTGCAGGGGTGAAAAGCTAATGAAGTCGGCAGGAGTAACCAGAATGAGGGGGCTTTTAAAACTCTCACACTTTTAAAATCCTCTCAGAGTAAAATTAATTCACTGACTCTTCTCACCTCTGCAAGCCACATTGATGACAAAGAGATGGCAGGTAAGGAAAGGAATATATTTCCTGAGGTTCTGAATTATTTTGTATACAGGTCATGCATGTTTATGTGATCTGGACGTACTGTAAGCATCATATTTCAGTGTATCTAACACAGAGCCTCTCTCCAGTAGGAAACCTGAAGTGTAAGAGGTTCCTTTTGATACTGTGGCACTCAAATTTGTTTTTCTGAATTTTTCTTGGAAAAAAAATCTGTCTAATTTCAAAAGAAGCAGGACTAGAGTGCCGAGTGATGAGAGGATTTTTTTAGATCGGTTTCGGTGAGAGGAGACTTTAGGAAGGGAATGTTGTGAAGTAATTTCATTATCTTTTGGGAGCCTGATATACTGCTAGCAGTGGTATTCAGGCTGTAGGCAGACCTCATGCTGCAGATGCTTCTGTTGAGCAAGAGAAACAGCTCTTATGACTCTGGGAAAGGAGGAGAACTAACTGGTACAACACCCAAGTGTACGGAACAGATGAGAGCAACCACCAGTGGGACAAGACTTATTTAACCTGAATATATAAAGCCATCACACCACTCTCTCCTAAAGAGATTTCTATACAGGTCTGAGCAAAATATCACGTTGTTTTTCTTGGAAGCTAATTTCTCATCTTTCTCTTCTCCTCCAGCACCTCACTAACACTATTTCAATACATCAAGATTCAGATGAAGTTACTGTGCAAATGGTTCCCTTCAGAGTGATTGTAACCAAAGAAGTCAGGGACTTCCAGTAACCAGTCTGCTTCTTTTTGAGACTTACAGCCGTTTAGCATAGGCTATAAATAAAGAAAAAAATGGTACACCCAGCACCAAAATATAAAGTCAGTCAGTTATCTTTTAAAAGGTAGTCAAAGGCACTAATCCTATTTTCAACACTTCACATTATCACCATGAACACGTATGGCCATTAGAGCACCTTTCTAACAGGAACTTATATGGGAAACAGCCACACAAACCCATTTCTTCCCAGCCACTGTGAATACTGAAAAGCAAGGGAAAAAAAAAAACTTCAATCCTATTAGGACAATGATCCCTATACATTCCAGTCCAAGATTAATTCTTTTCTACAAGGGCATATAGTACATGATTTTAACCACCTTTTCAAAAGAAAAAAGACATCTTGAAGAAAAAGGAGAAAAGTCCTGATTCCTTAAAGCCATTAAACATACACTTAACTTTAAGTACATGTGCAATATTCAGCAAAGCAGAAGCATAAATTACAGATTTGATTTTTAATCATCTGTTGACTAAGTACTATCCAGATTTGAAGAGTTCTGCAGTATGCAGATGCGAAAAAGAAAAGCAAGTTAAAGGGTTAGCTGTTGAAAGGGCCAAGTTAAACAAGATGTAATTATGGCTTCACTTAGTCTTTTCATTCCACTTCAAAGCTTCCATGTGTGGGAAGGGTTTTGGCAGGTTGGAGTTAGCTTTGGTGTCTCATTTAACTTGACTTTTTTCAATGACCAACCGTTTTCTAATATGCCTAATTCTTTGAGATACCACAGGACAAATTCTGCTTACTAACTTCAGAGTCATGTTGATACCATTTGTCCTAACCTCTTCATAAGGATGAGCCTTATTTTTCTAATTTGGATTTTATTGCTGGCGTAAAATCTTTAAAACTGCAGACAGAGAGCAAGCTTTTATCTTTTATCTTAATATCTAATAATAAACCCACAGGTAATAACATGGCCTGTGAAACCTTCTAGCTAGGTGCTTAATTAAAAAGCAAGATCAAGGGTCATTGCTTCATTTAGAATACAAATCTCTCCCTTTGAAACTATAAGGGAGGGAGCAATGTTCAATAGCCTGAAATACAATGCTTTGGTTCATCGGTCCCATGCTAACCCTACCTCAAGGTCATCATAGCTGGAATGCACCAAGCATGTCAGCCCCCTCTCTAATGCCTTTTTAAGGATGGCATCTTGCATTTGTACTTTCTGAGCCTGATCTCACAAGCTGCATACTGATACCAGCTGGAGGAAAGGCTGCGAGATCAAGGTGAGTCTGGTCGGCACCAGGGCATTATTCAGGAGAGAGTGGAACTCCAACGCATGCAGTCTAGGTAGGGGTGGGCAAGGGTGTTTTACAATGAAAGTTACCTGCATGGGCTATGATAGCAAATACTCTGTTTCTTAGCCTTTTCCTAATGCAGCATGAAACAGAAAACAAGCCATGACACTGTTAAAAATTTTGAGTTTAATGACAGATGGAGCACAGGCAGCATATTAAGTACAACAGTGGGCAAGATTTTATCAGACACAGGTGAAAGATAAGACTAGGCTTGTCATGATACTAAAAAAAAAAAATCTCTGTGCAGCCCAAAATTTGTTCCTCACGCAAGTTAGAGATTTCAATGGAAACACCCCAAACATGTTTGATAACTTGAATTCAGCGGGAGTTAATACTCTCATTTAACTCAGCCAAACTATAATATGGCACAAATACACAACCCTAATATATACAAAATCAGAAAAGAAAAGAAACCATCCATTTTTTTCACCTGTGTGGTCTCTTCTGAACCTTCTACTTCAGCAGCAACTGCCCGCTGACATTGTTTCCCCAGGGAAAAACAAGTACCAGCCATGACACAAAGCTTAGTGAATGAAAGTATCTATAAAATCCTAAAACAAGTTGATCAGCTATAGATTTAATCACCTTTACCACAATGTACAACAAAATTTAGATAAGTTTAGACCAACTTTGTTGATCTACGGTATCCTGATGATGTAGATCTGTTATGGAAGTAGATTTTGATTTCCTATCGTTGCTGACGGCACTCGCACTGGAAATTAAATATCCTTAAAATCGACAGTTTGCTTCCAGAGATTTTAGAGGAATAGGCCTTTGGTTTGGGCTGAGGGTTTCAAATTTTCCAAGACTGTACATCTCAGTCAGCTTACCCCATGCCTCATTCAATGTGAAGTAGCACCTCTTTCTGCCACATTACAATCTGAGGAAGAAGCTAGCAAGGGATATGCTTTTTCCTTTATTTGCAGTTCTCCTTCCCTCACCTAATGGGATTAATATCCAGCTCTCATTACAGTAGCAGTCCAAGCCTAAGTGTTTGTGAAAGTCTGAGACATAACCTCTACTATTTTTATTAATTTCTAACTACGCTGAATGAAACTTTTTTCCTTCCTAACACTGACATAATTTAGTAGTCAATTTTTTGTGTTGTCTGACAAACGATGTCATTCTCTTGATCTTAACATATCTCTTCTAGAACAGCATAAGGATGGTTGGTGGCTGTCGATCTTAGAAGCAGCTATTACAATGTTATGCTCTATTTTTTGCATTTTTTACAATTATTTTCATTTTTATGCTTGTCTTGATCCACTGTCCCATCATTAAAATCAATATGTGGTGGCTCATATGCTCTGTTATCATGTAAGTCATCTGAATAGTTAGCTGATGATGTCTTTATTTGCCTTCAGCATCACTTTCTGTGGTTCGCACAGTTCTAGGCATGGATGTTTTATTTTAAATAATAATTGAATTCACTGAGTAAAATTTGTGATTAATATAGTTGTGAATTATTCCAGGAACACTAGACACTGGTGAATAATGGAAAAATATATTTTCTGAATAATTTATTTGAAAGATATAAGAATTGTACGATAAATTATTCAACTAATATGATTCAACTGGTCTTTAGTCATTTTTAAGGTAGCTTGTGCTCCCTCTACTGGATGATTAGCTGCTTCCAACGGAACTAAAAAACTGTGGAGTCATGATTTCAGAATTATTTTTTAAAATATCTAAAAATACATGGGTACAGGACAGTGGATTTTTCAATACTGATACTTAAGCTCAGAAGGGCATTGCTTATTGGGCAACCATCTTTTAAAAGGCCAAGTTTTAGACCTAATTACTTGGCAATGTAGGCTGAATTCAGAAAAATCGATAAATGTTACTCCTTAAGTACTACCAGATACTCAGTGATGAACTGTGGCTTGGCCAGGGTAGGCAAAGGCATAAGGCACCTGAGTTGTATTTATGCAAGTGATGATTGCTGACACTCATTGACCCTGGGAATGTCTGGATGCGTGCAGCACCTCGAGCCTTGCAATCTTAATGCTGGTCAAAGTCTTCAATAAATATTTCACTGTCTGAACATAATCTATTAAAATATTAATGATAGGAAGCGGTGAGTAGGTGTTGATGTTATCAGGCATGGGATGGGCACTGACACAGCTCAGTCTGCCCATCTGGGCGATCCCCTGCACACAAGAGAAAGCATCCTGTCCCCATCCCAGTCCTGACCATGGCAGCAGGTTTGACATATGTCATACAGTCAGAAAAACAGGTTTTATTTATTGTCCCAATTAGGCTGCAGTGATCAAGCATGGAGCTGCCTGGCAGGTACCCCAGAGCAGCCAGGACTGTCTCATTTGCACCATATTATTCCTTTTCTGGTTACTCAGCCCTCCTCGGACCTCCTTTTCCCCAACCTAGTCTCCTCACAAATGAACAACTCATCCCCAATTACTTTTTCCTCATTGGTCCTACTTTTGCTATATCAGTATATAAATTCGGGGGGGGTTTATGGTTTCCTCAGTCCTCTCAGCCTTGTATGGTATTTCTGATGGGCACTGTTGTCCTTGCAAGGTACCGCCCTCAAAAGGCTCCCAACACTCCCCTCTAATTTCCCATGAAGTTCAGCCCAATCTCATGTAATTCCTATAAAACCCAGCCATCCCTCAGAGTGCTAACTTCAACCTTTGCCAACCTCTTGCTTTGTAATCTGTCACATCCAGCAGCTTCCTAAGCCATGCCCAGTAGTTCTCCACATCCTGTGTGGTTAGCTTAACCTCAGCCCAGGGCACCGCTGGCAGTCTAGTCATAGTAATAATAATAAAACACTAAGATCTGCTTATTCTTCTTCCTTGGTACATGATGCTTATCTTTTCTTGGCTGGCCTTTCAGATTTTTTGATTTCTGACTGCCAAAGGTCCCAGGTCTTTTCATCAGACCTCATCAGATTCCACGAAAACCTCTCTCAAAGGCTAGCTAGAGTGGAGAAGCATTGCAAAGTTTGTGATGAGCCTGATCTAACACATATTAAAGGACAGTCTTTCCATTTTCCTTTCCTCTAAACTTCAGTCATGCCCCTTGAGAGTAATTTATTCTGGCAAAAGCAAATCGAATCTAATTCTTAACTTACATTGAAATCGGTATAACTTCAGTGAAGTCAGTGAAGTGAAATCAGGATACAGCTAGGATAAATGAAAGAAAAATCAAGCCTGCTTTGTGGGACAGCAAAAAAAAAAAGTCCATAATTGCTAACATTAGAATTGGTTCTTCTAAGTGATGGACATCAAACAACTAGATATATTCAAAATCTATTCACTTGCATGTTACTTGCTTAACCCCGTATGCCAATAAAATAGCATCATGCTACCAATCACACTGCTATCAGCAGTCTTTAGATTACAGCTTTTATGGTGAGAAAATGGATGGCATCTCTTTGGAGAAATAAAGAGAACAGCAAATATATTCATGGCTTCATAAACAGAAATTCAGAGTGGAAATCTTGAATTAATTTACTTAGTTCAGATGTAGGATTGTATAAATGTTTGTCATTATTTCTAGTGTAAAAATGAAGAAAGATTCATATAAAGAGAATTTGTCAGAATACTCATCACATTTCCATTATCTAGGAAAAATGTGACTTGGGATCCATTAAATACAAAAGAGTGAACAGCTAACTCACTTCCTGATAGTTATATCATGATTAGTTAGAGTAATATAGCAGTACAGTACATATGAAAGTGGTATAGATTTATTTATAATCACTCTAAAAATGGTGCTGAAGAGATATTTTTGGCAAAAAGCAAAGAATGTGAGTTAAGATTAAGGGGCATAAGTTTTTACTGGCAAAATGATTCTTTGTTTTGTAACTAATATAAAGCTCAGCAATATTAAGATTCTGGAATTCAAGCATCACTAAAACGACACACTTTTTTCTTTAATAACACCATTCTTGTTGTTTCTGCCTTGTTAAGTGCATTAATATCACTAAAACTCCTACTCATTATTTTATTTAGCCCAGTAACTGGGAGCATCTTGAGTGTGCAGGTATTTGTAGATACACAGACAGTCTTGTTGCCTTCTTCAAATCCTCTGTCTCTAAGAATGTGAGGGCATTTAAGACTGAAAATGATAACTGCTTTTTCTTATTAATTTAATTTGTCTTAGAAGCAAGGAGGCCCATACTGGGATCAGGAGCTCCACTATCTTCAGGCCCAATACAAAATCAGAACCAGACACCCTCAGAAATTATTGGAGAGTTCAGGTATGGTTCTTGCACTCATCTCCAGCAGGCCTGGGATGTGTTGCAGAGGCTACGTATGTGCATTTTGCTCTGTGCATGAGAGATAAATCTGATGCATTTGAGATCTATTGCAGTTGTGGTACACAAACAGGTCGCCCGGCAGGCACATGTCCATTGAGTCCATCACGTTCTAGGTCACATGAAACTGGCAGGTTGAGTTGCCTCACCAGCAGTTGACAAGACAAGAATAAAGCCGTGTCAGCCAGTTAGAAACTTGCCAGGTGGCAAGCTTTACACTGTGGTAGCCATTTGACAGATGGGAAAATGCACCAGAGACAGAACAAATCCACCACATGGAGCATTTTCCAAGCAGGCGTGGGAAAGGAATTCATGTGCTCTGAATCCCACTTTAATGCCTTAACTACAAGACCATTCTTCAGCTTGAAAAAGGCAATCATGTTCAGAAAATATGGTTTGGAAAGTGCAAAGATATAAGGCTGAGCATAAAAGACATAATATGAATAACATTCCATATTGTCCAGACTTGCAGCAAAATTTTGGAGGAATTTATGTCCACCCTTTTCTCACTGAAATATCTGAATTTCAGGAAACAGATTCTGAGACATTTGAAGGAATGAAATTTCCAAATCTGGTCTAAACCAGAAAGTTCATATAAAAAGCCATCGTGTTACAGGTTTGAGAGGCAGTATTTTTCATAGTTGTAAGGAACAGAGAAGCATTCACAGTACAAGCCGTTCTTTTCAGGACTGAAATAGAAGCCAACACGACCCTTAGGTTATCATGTATTCAACAGCACATTTTTTAGAAGAGTGCTCTTTGTCTGAAAGCATCAGCTGTTACTATGGTTGCTAAACACTACAGTAAGACTTTTATGTTTGCATGTGAATTGTCAAATCCTAATAATATAGACTGAAATGTTATATGCCCCATGATGGCCTCAGACTGAAGTTTTGTGGAGCATTTTACCTCTAACCGTTCACAGTCTTTCTCTGAATGAGGCTAGGTTTTGTCTGTGTTAGAAATGCTAGTGACCTCTTCTTTCATAAGCTCTTGTCCTTAGAGAAGACACTTGAAATTAGGCAGGAAGGTGAGAAACTGAAGATTCACAGCTGCAGTGGATGTTAAAAGAAGCAGAACTCCAAACATGTAAAATACCATATCATGTTACATACTTGAAAAAAAAAACCCAAATTATTCTCTCTTTTACTTTATTCTCTCCGCACCTTTGTTTACCAACTGCAAAATGCAGGTGACGCTACTTATCTCTCAAAAGCATCGTGAAAATAAAGGAAAGTTTGTGAAAAGCTAACAGTCTATACAAATAAGCTCCACTAAAAAAACCTGAAAAATTAACGATTCTGTCTGTAGAAGAAGGTTTGAAAAATGTATGGTAAACAAAGTAGGAACCACTACAAAGAACAAAGATGAAAGTGTATTGAATAACTACTGTCTAAACGAGCCTCATCCTCTCTGTGTACTGAAGCACAGATTTAGGAGAGAAGGCACAGTATATGGAAATACTGGTATGTAATGAAGACATGATAAAGATGTATCATTGTAGTACTTAATATATGAGACAGGCAAATGCAAATATAGCCTGCAGGAACTCTGAGAACAAAATAGCCGGCTCCTCTGATGGCAGGTAGAGTTCTTAGGCATAAAAATGTCAACTGATATTACACATGGATATTACTTTCAGCTTCTCATCCAAACTTCACCAGCCTTTGATGTAAGTAGGGATCTAGATGTGAATATGAGCTTTTTTCCTGATCTCTTCTCTATAATAGATCAGTTCAACTCAGCTCTGGCAAACCAAGCATCAGTGAAATTTGGAAAAATTTGTATTCTGCTCCAATCATTGCAGATCAGATCTTCCAGTCTCCCAAAAAATTTAATTTTGCAAGACTACTTGTGAGATAATTAGGCTCTCAATCCTTTCTTGAGCAATTCTGCAGCTTTTGCTTAACCTTTACAGAAAGGTTGCACAACACTATGAAATACCTTAAAAATGCATGAGCTAAATCATATAGCAGTGTAACCACGTTAGCTCAGATGCATACCCATGTGCATGTCTGTGTGTGTGTGTGCAGTTTGTCATATGGAACAGCGATAAGCAGTAAGAATTAAGACTTCAGTCTGTTACTGTTGTTTTAGTATCCTAAGTCTGAAGATTTAGGCATCACACCAGTTTCTCATCAGCTGCCTTGTAACCCTCTAAGCACCCAGGTCTCTGCCAGTAAAATCTCCTGATGCCTGGCTTGCTGGCCATGTACATAGCTGTATCACCTATGATACTGCAAAGCTACACAATATTCTCAGCCAGGAACTCCTCTGTTACCTTATTTCTACATCACACATGGAGGATTGGGAACGATGGGGATTTTTTGCTGTGATGGGGTGTCCCTCTTCACCCAGTGATGAGCACTCACAGAGGGTATGGGAAAGTCAGGTTTGGCAGAGCAACAGAGCACTGTGCAATGGACATTCATTTCTCCTGTCAGCATTTTCCGCTGAAGACCAGAGGCTTTCTGGAAATCCTCACCTCACACAACTGCAAGCATGTCAACACCACACAGCAGAGTGTGACACAAAGTTAATGGGGACCCACAAGCATATATCCAAGAACATAACTCTTCTGCTTTTGGACCCAGCCCAGCTCACGTGAAGCACAATCTGTGAGTACTATGCTCAACTGCAAATAGAGCCATCTCAGGCGTATCTGCTTTAATTGATTTATATTTAATTGCTCTCTCTTCTGGTATTGAGTAGGCCATCAGGACAGCTTATGAGCATCAAGGAGTCCTGTGGTTCCTTAGGAACAGAAATGGTCCTTTTCTTTACATTTTACACAGCCAGGCACACTTGACTCTAATACTGTACAAACCAGGTGAGTCTCTGACAGGACTTTTTGTCTGCAAATAGCAAATTAAATTATGTGTTAATATAAGAAAAAAGTGTAATGTTTATATGATAAGAATGATTTCTCGTGACATCTGGGGTTTTTTTCATTGTAGCCTTTCTGATGCTCTTTTGACATTGCACGGTGGGTATTTTTAAGTCATTCATGCCACTGCTTACTAAATAAACATCTGAAGCATTTTTTAGATCTAGGATGAACTATGTCAATTTCTCTTTCTTCTGCTATGAGGTTGCTTATATTAAGAGGCCCTGTGACTCAGTTAATCTTTGCAAAGGAACCATTACACTGGTAATAAAATGGGAAATGAGCACACTGCAACCACCACCTCTATTCAGAGAGTCTAGAGATGCAAAACAATTTCAGAGAACTGTAGCCATTAGCAAAAATAGCAGATTACCTGTGACAGCTAACCAGATGTATGCTCAATATCTTTGACAGAGCTTTCACAAAGAACAGCCAGCTGATCGTAAAAGAAAAATACACAACGGGTTTTAAAGGAAAGGCAACCAGGACAAACACTTTAGGACAGTGCACATCAGCATCGACCTTCGTGGCTACAGAAAATTCATCGAAACTGCCCACAGCGTCCCTGGTGGGTATGGTCCTAACTGTGCTGTAAAGCAGCTCTTGCTTGTCCCCTCTACAGCAGTCAAAGGTATGAAGGAGACAGAAAGGAACAGGTAGGGGTTTGAAGAGCAATAGTTTGAGCAGTCTTTGGGGATCACTGGCATCTTGTAGATGGTTTAAGTATACGTGAATTCAAAATGCTGTCAGACAAATTCACAGGAGAAAAATCCATCAAGGGTTTCCAACCACGCACATGCCTCTTCTGATCCCTCAGGTTCCTGAGCCAGACATGTCCTGAGGCTGGGAGAGCACCATGGGGAAGTACCAGTGTCACATCCACCCTGTGCTTATATTTCCCCCCAGACACCCACTGCACACCACAGTCAGAGACCAGGCACTGGAAAAGAGGGGTCAGTGGGTCCCAGCCTTAGTGTGAAGGAGCTACCAAACACCCCAGCAGACTCCGGGTTTCTCTAACCCACGGCAGCGCCAGGGAAAGCAGCAAGAGAGCCGTAAGGAGCGTGTAACCATGCATACCCAACAAGCTCCTTTGCTGCAGCAGCCTATTACCGCAGCAATACTAGACCAGGGCCCTTAAAGGAATTTGTGGGCAGGCACCAGTCCCTGCTGCTTAATGCTGTCTGCGCATCTCTCCTGGGGACAGCAACAGAAAACTGGGGCTGCCAACAACCTGCAGAAAGTACTAATCCTTCCTTTGCTGAACTGAAGACCATGCTAGCTGCTTGTTAGGAGAAAAACACCTAATTTTTGTTGCAGCTACAATGACCCTTACTGCCACAGTGTGCTGTATACCAAGGATGCTGAGTTCCTCACAGCCCAAGGAAAAGATTTTTACATTGCTTGCAAAAGTAACTGTAACATGCAGGGCTCTTTGTAGGCAAACCTAGAAGCTGGATGGAGTATAATATGTCATGATTTATACCCGTTGTGGGTTATGCTTCTCCATGAGAGGCAGTCACAGGCCAGGGATGCAGTTTAGACCTTTCTATTTAAGTCTGTACAAAGATGTTGGCAGTCCTCAAACTAGTGCTTGCAGTAAACGTAGTTAACAACAAATACTGAAACAGTAAACACAACACCACAGATCATTCAGGTGCTCATATTAATTCTAAAATAATTTCACCTCCACCATTGCATAGGGCTATATGTGTAGTCTTCTCTATCAAGTATCACTTATGCCAGTTTATGTGGTATAATTGTACTCCATAACTCTGATTGAATTTGTTGGGTTTTTGTTTGTTCCTCTTTTCCTGATGGTACCTGTATTCACAAATATTTTAGCACTTCTGTCAGAGATCTTTGTAGCCCTGGGAGACAATTATTATATTACAAGTGTATAGGTGAATGTTGCAATGTGTAGGCCCTGGTCAAGCAGATTTTAAGTGTCTGGGATGATTCAAGCTCTTAACTGTCTTACATATATACCAATGTACTTGACAAACTTTAGACCGTGTGATCTGGCTAGCACTAATCAGTAGCATGTGTTTGAGCTCTACTCACAGTTCTTCACGTAAAACCTATTGTAAGTCTTAATGCTGACCTGGTCACTGGTCATTAACATTGAAACACAGAATTACAGGAAAATTCAGACTGGAAGGGACCTCAAGAGGTCTCCAGTCCAACCTCCTGCTCAGACCAGGGGCAGATGTGAGACCAGACCAAGTTGCTTGGGGCTGTATCAGGTGGGTCTTGAAAACCACCAATGATGGAGACTGCACAATCTCTGTGAGCAGTCTGTGCCACTGCTGGACTGTCCTCATGGGGAAAAATTTTCCCCTTACATCCATTCTGAACCTCTCATGTTTCAATGTCTGTTGTTCCTCATCTTCCAACCATGCATTACTATGAAGAACCCAGTTCCATTTCCTTGATGCTGTCCCTGTAGGTACCAGGGGCTGCTGCTGGGTCCCCCCAAAACCACCCCTTCTCCAGGCTGAACCAGCCCAGATCCCCCAGTCCCTCCTTGCAGGACAAGCACTCCTGCCCCCATCATTGTGGCTGTCCTCTGCTGGGCTTGCTCTACTTCGTCAACATCTTTCTTATATTGAGAGTGACACAAAAATAAAACTTGACTGTCGAAGGTATCTATAACTGGGGTGCTGATCTTCAACACTCCTGTGGGAATATTTAAACCAAAGCAGTCAGAACTGAAGTGGTCATGCCCTAAGTCAATGCTCAAACTCACTCTCATTTGATTTACAAAATAAGATTTGAAAAGTGACAATATGGTTTTGTCACCATAAAATGACCCTCTCCTGGAGTTTCTGTACAGTATCAGAAATTAAAACCAGAGCTCCCAGCAATGCATCACAGTGACAGCTCACAAAACCCTCAGTTCAGTGGTAACAGAAATCTTTTCAAACACTTTTTGTCAATAAAACACCTCAAAAGCTTTCCTAATAAACCCTTGTGGGTTTTCTTGCATAGAATGCTGCATTTTTTTCTGGAAATTAGCTTTCTAGTGGGTGGCCTGCTTGCTGAACTTCTAAACTTTGAAGTCAGTGAAAACAAGGGGGATGGAGGGGCGGGAGATTACACACACTGGAACACAAAACTACCTGAGGGTAGTTTTGTGTTAGAAACCACCAGCCCAGAAGTACATTGACTTGGTAGAAGGAACAAGCAAAGCAAACAAAAAAAAGCTATATTTTAAATTGCTTTTACTTTCAGGTAGCTCTAAGTGACAGTAATAAAAAATGATGCAGCTCCTTGTTTGACCTTTCAAACACCTCCACTTCAGCTCTGGGTTTGTCCTATTTATGTTTGCTTTGTATGAATATTCCAGAAAATGCTTTTGTTGGTAGGAAGGTTTGCCAAAAGAATAAATTTCATAGATGGAAATTCAACTCCAGGAAGTCAATGGGGCCTCACTTTTGACATTCCCAGATGCCTGAAAAGAGCAGATTGAAAATCATGATCAGTTATTTGCACCTAAAACTTGCTTTGAAGAGTAATACTATCCAACAAGAAACAGAAATGCCCTATGTGAGCAATAAAAACAGCTCAGTCTTCAATGATAAAAACATATGAAACCCAGCTAACTAACAGTGTATTTCTGAACTGCACATTTTGCAGACAGTACTTATTATAGGCTGTATCTCCTTTAAGATGTCAAGGGTGAAGACACCTTCACCTTTGCAGACTATTCTGGATTTCACATAGGAGCTGTGTTATTTTTTTCAGAAGTATTTTTTTCTTAATCTTAAATTTTCTCTGGGTTGCTCTGTGTTCTCTGGTTGCTTTGTTCTTTCTGGGTTTGATTTTTGGAAAGAAAGTAGAGTTTATTCTTTCTATGCCTTTCCTTTGTTTTCATAGCAAACATTCTAGCTTTTCCTTATTTTATTGACTTAACTTCCTTTCTTGATTTTTTTTTTTTAAATATTGTTTCTGTTTACTTGGGATGTATTTTTCCTTTGGACTGTTTTTCCCCCTTCCCAATTATATCTTTTTCTTTCATGTTGTTTTTCTTTGCTCTGGCTTTCCACTTCGTTCCCCTGCTAGTATGTTTGTTTTTCAGATTGTGGAACTTCTTTAGGCTATGACTTCTATCAGCTGCCGGTACTAAGAGGAACAATATACAATGGACGGGTCCTCTGGGACCACTGTTTCAATGCACTGAGAATGCACCAAGGACTCAGGCAGACCTAATCATATCGCACAGTTTGATTGCAGTGTGATTACCCCTGGAAGAAGGGTTGTTTTCTTTCTCCCACCACAGAGAGGTAGGTAGTCAGCACTGAATAAGAGAAAATTTGAATGACATCAGACAATTGAAATACTTTCTAAATAATGGATCCACATCCTGACTATACAAACTAAGAATGTATTCCTATTATTGCTGAACTCCTCGGGAGCTATATTGAGCCCTCAGAAAGGCCCTTTCACATGGGAACAGATGTGCAAAAGAAAGCATTTAAAGAAAATTAACTTTTTTCCCCCCGAGTTCTAGAGAGTAGATGTAAAATGGCAGCATGGGAACATAAACCGTAGTAACTGCTCTAACTCAGAAATGTGCTTTATATAAATACACTCAGAAGAACAGATGCTTATAAATGCATAGGTTATGTCTTATCTTTATCTTAACATAGACCAAGCTGAGATCCCCATTTCTTTCTAGGAAACCAGAAGTTAAGAGGAAAAAAAGAAGACTATTACAAAAAGGCTGTTGTCTGTTTCAACTGCAAAGATTTCTTTTAGGGCTGGTTTTCACTGGAACCCCAACTGCACATGCACATTTAGACCTTAGGTCTCCAGCCTAAACAGAGGGATTAGACCCCATGCAAGAAATAAGAAGGCACAGATCATTCCCTGTCAGCTACCAGCACCAGTGGCAGGTGTCCCAGGCTACTGCTCTCCCGTGAAAAAAGGGGAGAGGAAGGTAGCAGCCAGGAGGGAGATGCTGGTAGGATGAGGGTAATGTTGATAAGACCATATTGTTACACAGAGTGGGACAATGGTCCAGTAGCTAATGCAGTAGCACAGAAGTTAAGATACACGAGTTTAATTCTCTGCTCCATTACCCACCATTACAGTGGTGCTGGGAAAACCACAAGATCCTGTGTTTTGACAATATTCAGGTACCTGACTGCTACTAATTTCAAGGGGAATGAAACACATAAATATTTTTTCACTATCTGGAACTTGGTACCAAACCTTTCCACCTCTGGGATGTGGGCTGCCCTGCCTCCTCGTAGGGGTAGCTGGGGGTGAATGTGACAGGGACACACTGTGGAGGTGTTCAGCATGCAGCTGGTGGAGATTCTGTTTAGCATCTTAGATGTCATGTAGAAAGTACAGCTATGTGTGTAGTTACTAGGCATGAGTGAGCAGAGATGTCCTTAAGCACCAAGCTCTCCCCAGATCTCCTCCCACACGCCTATCTTGCTTATGAGTACACTTTGACCAAGTACAATCTACCTAACAAATACCAACTGCCTTCAGCAGAGGACATCTGGGGTCTTCCAAGAAGAACTCCAGGTTATTTCATCTGCCTGGTATCAGTCACACCATCCTGCAAGGGCTCCTGCATACAAGGAGCTGACAGGGCTAGTAGGACATGCCAGGGACTGCATTACTGCCCCTGATGTACCTTGAATCACAGCGTGCGTGTAGAGACCCCTGATATTCCAACTATAGTTTAAAGAAAGGTCACTCACAGCAGAAAGCAATGTAAGTGGTTGGATCATCTGGCTTTGAAGCCATTCACACCCAAAAGCATATATGTAAGCTATGCAGCCAGGCAGTCTGAAGGAAAGCCAAATATTTTTGTCACTAATAAATTTATGGGCAACAGAAGTAATACCCAACTCTTACTTTTTCTGGCTCCTGTCTCACAAATGTCATCGTTTTTGAGGAGAGACTGAAGGAGAGGAGCAGCCCTGACAATTTTTGTCATCAAAGCTCATCAGATTGCTCAGGAAGCTTACCGTTCAATGCAGGAGATGGGCATGGTTAGTGGAGCTGATGGGACATATCCCATGAAAGACAAAAGGAGCGTAGCAGAGCTCTGCAGGATGCTAAGGTGAGAGGGCAGGTTTGCATCCCCTCTGACGCAAGAAGGGCAGTGGTGGTCCACGAGGGTTGCTCCAGCTGAGGGCCTGCAAGGTGGCAGGGGGGACCGTGTTGAGGGACCAGGGACAGAGGTCACCCCCAGGGAAACCAGGCTGCTACAGTCAGGATGGGACAGAAGAGCCATCCGTGTCTTCTACATTGTTCTTTTCTCCCTGTCCCCACAGAGATGACACAGTCTTGGTGATTTATGTGATTTATGTGAAGTTTGGCGCAGGGGGGGTGTCACAAATTTAACACTTTTACATCATTATGGCTTTTACAGGAGCAAGGAGGTTGTCAAGAAAAAGCACAACTCTGCTTTCAATGCAGTAGCAATGGCAAATTGGGAAACAGAGGGAGGCACAGATAAAATTCATATGACAGATAAATGGGTATTTCTACGAGAGCATTCAAAATAATTTTCTTTGTAAATGAGATAATCTTAAGATGACCATGCTGGGGATCACAGCTTAAAATAAATAGTAATAAAATTTAGAATTTATTTGTGAACATCCAAGTATTTCATACGTTTTCATAAACACTGCAAGCACAAAAAATGAGAGTTCATTCATTTCCCAAGTATTTTTATTATCGCTTCTTTAGAACACCTGGGTTATTTCTTCATTCAGTTTAAGACCTTTCATCATCTCTTTATCTAATCTCAGAACAGTATGGGATCCTACTTCCACTCATCTATCTTACATGTTTAGTGGAAGCTGATAGCAAGATAAGGATAGGAGTTAAAGATACAATTTTAATGAAAAGCAATGATCAAAATATTTGGTACACTATTTGGAGTACAAAATGAAGGTTACAATTTAAAATGCTTCACAGGCTTTCTGTATGCTGTTGACTAGATAATGTCTACATAATAATGTACATTATCTTCTTGGCCACCAAGGTGGCAATTTGCCACATGGATGCTATTGTTCAGTTGTTTCAGCAAGATCCTGGAATCACGAACTACAAGACAACCCTGAATGACATTTGTTACAAGCTTTTCCTCCAATATATGAGACTACACATACAGATTTCTTTTTAAATGGATTTGGGTTGCCTCTGGTTGTACAAAGAGATTGATTCCTATGAAGTGAGAAAGCTCTGGTGTATCGCTTTGTAAGATTGACGTGACAACATGACAGACGTGGCTTCATATGAACATGTTATTTATTAGATTATGAGCAAAGTCGAACACTGTCATGTGCTGAGGGAAGAACATATCTCCTCTTTAAAGGAAAACCCAGCTGTACTGGTGAGCAGTAAGAGGGATCCCTGGAGACATGCCGCAGGAGTGATGCACAGGGGCTCTAGGTGAGGATTTTCCTCGCTGATTGTAGTGTTTGTCCATACTTTACCTTCTCTTTATGTAATGCTTTGTCATTTTTTTTTTTTCAAAGATTTAAAAAATCTGCTTAGATTAGTGAAGATAGCTCATCCTTTACATAGTAAAAAAAGGCTAATACAATAAAGGACAAAGATGTTCACGAGTCAGCTCCTCTTCTTTGCAGGGAAACTGGAACCCTGTGGAAGACACATATATTTCATGTTAAAGCCCAGGAGATAATTAATTCATAAAACTAGTGATTCAGATAACCAGCTGAGCAGAAAACAATTTAGTACTAGATAAAAAGAAACGCTGCACAAAGTATGTTATAAATCCTACCTTTTTCTGGAACTGAAACCAGTGGCCCTTTCAGGTGCCTCCATTCCCACGGGACCCCAGGGCAGGGCTCTGCTGCCCTGCCTGCACCCCTGTCCCCTGCCTGGGGACAACCTTATCCCGCTCCTTGGCAGAATGCAGCTCTGACCTTCTCATTTTAATTACCTGGCACCAGAGTACTCATGGCATTACATTTTCTTCTAGATTGCATTTTTGGACATAATGCCTAAAGCCCATCTAGGAGCAGTTAGAGGCATATCTACACCAACATAAACATGTCGGTGCCATCTAATTCAGTTAATTAACTGAAGCACTGTATCACCCTGATGTGGCTATGTTGCTTCTGGGTCCAGAGTTCACAGGCTTGCAGTTATTTAAGATCCCTGCATCCCCCTCCACTGTGAAGGTGGATATACTCTATGTCTCTCATTAGTCTCAGCCAAAGATTTTGTTTCTGCACCTTACCTTAGTTTTTCTATTATTTATTTACCTCACTGCAGCGCACATCCTCATGACCATACATCCTCATTATTGTTCTGTCATAGAATCACAGAATCATAGAATCATTAAGTTGGAAAAGACCTCTAAGATCATCAAGTCCAACCATCAACTAACACCACCATGACTCCTAAACTAGGCCCTGGAGTGCCACGTCTACACCTTTTTTGAACGCCTCCAGGGTTGACAACTCCACCACCTCTCTGGGCAGCCCGTTCCAATGCCTAACCACTCTTTTGGTAAAGAAATTCTTCCTGATGTCCGATCTAAACCTTCCCTGACTTATAAAATCTCCACCCAGCTTTCTTTGCTGCTGATAGATTGTGTAAAGGACTCCTGAGTGTTGAATAACTGATCAGCTGATTTCTGAGCTTATTCTGAAGCGAGTAACTAACAGCAGAGCCACTGTTGTACATAACTAATGAGAGTGAGAGCCTTCCTCTGGGTCTCATCTGCACTCCCATATAGTTTACCCTTATTGCCATCACTGCGTTTGAAATGGGATTTTATTGCAGTGACTGCAATACTGTCAAACTCACCACCACCACCGCCGTTGCCACTACCTTTGAATAACGAGCTTTGAGAAGTGCAGACGGGACCGTTCACTAAATTGTCCCTTATTTTCTCTGAGCATTTGTTATTCATTGGTATTTTCTGAATAATCCAGGTGAGTAACATTCAAGCTATATATAGACTGCTCACAAACCATCCACTCCCGCTATCAATGTTCATTACTCCTGTTGTGTGACTTGGCTGCCTAAGTTTCTGCTCTTTGATTTTTAAACAGAAGAATAACAACAAGGGAATATGACCATGAATTTTTCACATAAAGCATCATTCTTACTAAAGTTTGTTATTTCAAGACCTGTGCAGTTCAGGTACCTGAAAGGATCTGTGTTTTCCTCTGAAAGGCCTCCTCGCCCCTCCCGGGGGGCTTACATTGACAATCCCACCAGGTTTACCATTCAGTGGTGGGTTTTCACTTCCTTCATATCTGAAGACATTTCTTGATGTGAGGCAGCTAAGAAATTATTATAGTTATATGTTAGCAGCATGCATGCAGCTCTCTTTGCAAGGTGAAGAAAAGCTTGTGTGCTCTCAAGCTCCTCTGCTTTTTTCTTCTCACTCCATTAATCTAATAAAAGATGTTGCCTCTCCTTATAAACTCTATTCACTGTCTGAGGGAACAGAAGGAAGCCGGGGCATTTGCATATTGAACAGAATAGAAATTGTTGCATGAAGCTCCCCAAAGAGCAGATGAAAATAGGAGCATTTATTTGCAGCTGCCAGTGAAACAGAGAGATAGGAAACTTTGTTAGCACTTTGCCAGCAACTGGAAATCAGTGGGGAGCAAGAGCCCCGAGAGCTCTTCCTGACACAGGGAGCAAATGAATGAAGGAGCCAGTACATTTAGAGATGCGATGAAATGTTTGGAAATGCCAAGAAACTAGCAGGCATTAGAGATCAATGCTCTGGACTATCAAAAATCCTGGAGAAGGGAAAATGGCACTTTACTGGGAGTGGAGCTAAGCTATAAGAAAGTGGTGGGGCTGTGGGTTTTTTCCAATTCATTGTGTTGCCAATGAAGTAACATCAGAGCAACAATGAGGATGTAGCCAAAACTGTGAGCAGAAAAAAAAGTTACCACAATTAAATATCTGCATCAGATTCTGGGTTTGAAGGGGTTAAGAGGAAAGGGCTCTGGTTCCAGCCACCTAGAGCAAGAAGAAAACTAAGAGCATGTGAAAAAGTGACTTGGCAATGTATCCTTCACAGTTGGAATTGATTTGTTTTTGAAAATGTATTTTCCCTGTGATGTGGCAAGATGTTGGGGAATGAGGAGAACAGAAGTTAGATAAAAATTGAATGTTTCAAGAGATGTGAATGTGCTATGACAAGCCGGGGCCATCATTTGTTTGGTGTGCAAAGCAGCACTTGCCCAAAGGAGGGGATGTGAAGGGATGCAGTGCTATGAAACGCCACCAGTCCGTGGCTGAGCACTGCTGGCAGAGAGCTGCTTCTGTTGCCCACATGCTCCTTCCTCTTCTTCAGCCAACACTAAGGTCAGTGTCTGCTCCTCAGTTTCCATGCAGGTCAGTCATGAAATTGTCCCATCATTACCCTTCACCACTGTGGGAACAGTGTCCCTGTAGCAACTGAAAAATGAATCACCATCAAAATCCATAAATTTTGAGGTAGGTGGCCAACTGTCCACACATTTTCTGTGATCGCATGCAATACAGGAGGACTTAAAGAAATTTCCCCACATTATTTTTGAGATATGTGAATCTATTCCTTGCAGAAAGGCTTGTCTTTCTGCCTGGGAGAGTAACATAAGAGTTTATGAGCCGATTTCTACTCCAGACCAAACAAAAGACCATGTTTCTCTCAGGGATGTCTCAGCTGAAACATGTGGCATATTTCAGTTTACATTTACCTAAATTTCATGGCAACTTTAGAGATGCCAGAGTAAAGGCTGTCTTAATATAGCTTCATATCTTCATCTGAACGATCTTAAAAAAACCCTGAACATATACAAGCCAAACCTGCATGGAAAAGATGTGCAGGAAAATTCTCAATGATGTTGTCATGACAACAATGAAAGTCGGTAGATCACCAGTTAAAATCATCCGTGATTTGAAGCTTCTCCTGAAAAAATGGAAGCTGACTACTCTGAAATGTGATGAGTTTGTAAGAATGAAGTGTGTTGCCTTTCTGCAAGAGAATGTATCATATTTTAAAAATTATGTGTTGATATATTTGAAGATTACAAGTGGAAAGTGATGCATTGCATCACAACTAAAGGACTCAAATCTCCAGCAATTAGACTGAAATAAAGTAGTTCCTAAATTTTCTAGAAACATAATCTCCCATATAAAACTGAAAGTTTTCATGGAGAACTCCCTGTCTTGCCACTGAATGAATCATAATAAATAAAAGAATTATCCTAGCGCTGAGTGGTCCAGAATTCTTCAAGATCAGTTTACAAAAGTGTAGAGGTTTTAAATGGCAAAAAATATACAAGTTATTTAGCAATCTGGTATCAGATAAACATGGAAAGCGGAAAGTGATTTTAACCAGAACTCATTGACTTGCAATGAGGACTGTGCAGGAGACAGACGTTCCATTTCACAAAAGATTTTGTGTTTTCCAATCTTGACTTGGTTCTGAATCCAAATGAATTATAATAAAATATGGAAAGGAAAACACTGAAAAGTTTTCATTTCAGATTCATAAAAACATTTTAATTTGCTTTTACCTGTTTTTATTTTCCCCTTTGCATCATGAGTTCTCTCTCTCCCTCATCCTTGACTATGTCCATGTCAGTGATCTGTCTTAACCCCTGGCTATTCATTTTCTCTTCCTAATCTCTTCATTTAACTACTCATTCACCAATTCAGTTATTGCTCTTCTTACTCCACTGAGACCACTTTTGTCAAAGCTTTTATAGACCTTTATGTGTCTTGTTCCATCACCAGCTCTCCAGCCTCATTCTCTGAAGCCTGGCAGCTACTTTTGACACCCATGCAGATGCACCCTTCTTCTCCAAAGCTTGTGCTTTCTTCAATTTGCCTGCCTTCTAACTCCTGCTTTATAGCACAAAAGTCCTCTGTGGTTACACCAGGTGCTCCTTTCCTTCTCTTGCCATCTATAACCAGTCTCTCAGTCACGAACACAAATATAATTGCCATGTTACATTGACTCATTAAACCTATTTCTCTAATAAAGCCCACTCTGTCCATCTACAGCAACAGGGCTGACTTATCTTTACGTCCATCGATATTTCTGTGACTCACCCTGTGGCACAGTTTTCTTGGTAATGAAATGGAGGAGCTCTACCAAAATACAGCACAAGTTTCACTTGCCGGTTCCATAGTCTTCCAAAGACACATTTAATTTTAAAGTTGTCCATTGACAGTTTTCAAGTTATGGATGAGCAGAAGATTATACAGGGATAAACATCCCATCAGTTTTACTCGGGATATTCTGAGTACTGTGCTACTTCCAAGAGACACAGCACAACACGCTTAGAACCTAAATTCACAAAATAGAGAGAAAAAGGAGTACAAAAAGAAGATACTTACCTACAGTCATACAGCAGCTCTGTACCAGATTGCTTTAAACCCTGCCAGAGGCCTGAATTACTGACTCAAACCTACACAAGGACTATAACGTTGTATGGATAGATTAACGTATTGTCCTACCAACTCTCTACAAAGTTTGGGAAAATAAAAGGAGATTTTTAAGCTTCTGCAATCCATTGCTGAGAGCATTCTTGGAAGTAAAACCCTTGGTTTAGCATTTGTTTTATGCCACAGCTCCTCCAGGGACAGATTTGTGAAAATGCCCAGGCATCTAACAATGCTGACAGGTTTCCAATTACATTTCTAAAGGTGTTTTTATAAATTCTGTCATGCAATTCTCTGTGGCATTTAGGGCCTACATTAGTTTCCTTTGCTCTAGTCTTCCCTTCGTTTCTTCAGTGTTATTTTGTTAATTTTGTCTATTTGGTTTTTGCAAAATATTATGTGGTTCTTGAGAGCAAAGTAGTCTTATAACCCTAAATAGGACTGTCAGAGTCTCAGAAAAGCTGAGAAGAAATATGCGCTGTGCATTGGGCCTTTCCCTATCAGCAGAAAGAATCCTGACCCCACAAAAATAATGCTGATGAACGTCAGGATTGTCTGAGGCTTGAGGTGTAAACTTCACTGCTGTGGCAGGGCTCTAGAGTGATGAATTCCCTAAATTAGAGTTGTAGGTGATCAAAAATGATGAACGAGTCCTCAGTACACCCACTGTGGAAGGTTTGTACATAATTGTCTACCGTGGTGCATTATGTGCGGTTGTGCTGTCTTCTTAAGCAAAGGCATTTTGGCTCTTCAGTGTCAAAACTCAGCCTGTGATAACTAGTGGTCCAGATTTTCGGTCCTAGTTGCCTAGAACTGCATGGCTCAAAGGAATTATTTTGGCTTCCCATAGTACTGAGAAGCCAGTAGCTTCAAATGAAAGTGCCTCTGGTTTACTTGATGCTGATGTTATCTCTCTTGGGGACTCAGCAAGCCATAACAAAATGCAGCTGCCTAGCCTGCACAGTGATATTGTAAGGTTTATGCATTATATGCGATGCTGCAAAAGGGTATATTCTTTGAAACCTTCATATGAAAGCTTCTCCAGGAATGTAGGGAATGATGATGAGTATTCCTGTCCCCATCGGAGCTACTGCTTTCCTCTGAAGCAGCACTGTGCTGGTTTGGTGATGTGTGCATTGAGGAGGAAGGGCTGTGCTGTCTTCCCGTGCATGGTTATCGTTACTTCTGGCTCCAGATAGCAGCAGAAAACAGCTTGTAATGGGGCTGTGTCAAGGTTTGGTGAGCAACCTAAATGATCAGATCATCTCTTGCCTGTGAAGGGAGGAAAAAGGAAAGTAATTAACTCCAAGCCAAAACCCATGCCATTGCCTTCACGGTGGCAGTGTTGGCAATGTATCGGTGCTGTTCATTTATAATAAGTAGCAGCAGTCTCCTTCCATGTCCTGGCTGGGCACTTTTAGCAGTGAGGATTGGATTAAATAGTGTCATACAAGCACTGCTGCCCACAGCATCTGATGGCTTTGATGTAAATGAAACAGGAAGCCGTCGCTCTCTATAGTGAGCTGATGTGCAGGGAAAGTGAGATCTGTAGAGATGGGATTCAATTGTGGGAACTTTGTGGGTGTTAAATGAACCTGCTTTGGAGGGCTGCCAAGGGAGGAGATGCAGGAAAATCTGATGAGAGATACCAGGCATGAGAGTTAATTGTGTTTCGGAGGTTGGAGAAAAAGCTAAAATTAAACCATTATCAAAGAAAAGCCTTGGACAGTTTGTTTTAAAACAGAGTTAATGGCTGGAGCCTGCAGAAAACCTAATTAAAAGGGAAAAGAAAACAAATGAGGTTTAAGACTGTGGCAGTGCATTCAGAAACAGTTTTATATATGGATTTTTGGCTGTTCCCTGCTGTATTTCTGTGACTAAAAAAGCCAGTAAGGCGAAGCACATTAAAGAGGGTTTGTAGCTAGGTAAGAGCAAGGTATTTTGCATAGGGTTGCAGCATGAAGCCCCATTGCTTATTTTGGCCCTCAGAAAGGACAGCTAGAGAACAGACTTCTATCTCGGCGGTGATTCTGAAGAAAAGGTCCAAGCTGCTCTGAACTTCAGGTCACAGGGCCGGAGCAAGATCAGGGCTGCCAACAAAAATGGAGCAAAATGTAAACGCTACAACCGCCCTGAGATGGAATATATGAACCATCCTTTTCCTAAGCCCTGTGACTATGGGTGGGAGTTATACCATCTAACTTTACATGTCTGTACTCCAGATGTTTACATCTAAACACAACATGATGACCTACCTTTTATCCAAATAAAAGAGATGATAGGCATTTTCAAGGTGTGATTCAGCTGGCCTAGTTAGATACCTGCTTTAGGATGACGTGAACCACACCCTAAAAGTGCTTGTCTCCACTGACTTATTAAAGCAATCTAGAGAAATACCTTTGGTGTAAGTATATTTACATGTGGTCAGATTTAACACAGCACTGTGAATCACCTGGAAGGGATATTTAGCATGGATTTGAGCTAGTTTCTATTCTGACTTCCTCAGAAATACAAGCCGTAGAGAGAAACAAGGATTGCTTTTCCTTACCGCTCTGCTGTTCACTTTCTGTGCTCAGTGGGGGATGAAACAGTTTCCAGCAAAAGCTTAGCCAAAATTTGAGACTTCTTATGAGTTCCTCAGTTGCCTAGAAATACCTCTCATCTTCAAAAACATGTCTGCCTTCCTGTCCTGGCCCTGCATAAGATTCACCCTATGACTTAAAAGTCCTCAAATTCAGCCTTATAAAATTGCCTAGGTCAGCCCTAAGCTCTTGCTGTGTTTGCGAAATTTGTATGTGAAGTTTGCTGGCAGAAAAATTGGTATGGCCTACCCAAAATTCGCCTACTGACTGGGTTTATAGACTTCCATGGTGAGAGGGGTTATAACTGGTTATCATAATTGTTTCCTTTTTAAGTCACTTACTATTATGCACCAGTGTAATTTTATCATCTTTGGAGTTGTTTGCCGTGTTCTAAGGAACATACAGCACCAGTGTCATGCATAGACAACTGTTTCATTAGCTGTCCTAAATCACCATGTATTACAAGTCTTCCACAGAGATGGAGATAAATGATGGATGTTTCTGGCTGCACCAAAACAGAGTGAAATAAGAAACAGAGGAATTGGATATCATGAAAGACCAGCAGACTATCTAATATACTGACCTGTGTCTGATACTGGCTAGTATGAGCTGTTACAAAATGAAGTGAAAAAAATTTTCTAATAGAGAACTATAGAATTACAGGTCAAGGGTTTTTATCTCCCACAGTTACTGGTTATTGCAGATCTTGGGCCAGGAGACATTTATACCCTTGGTGTTCCTGTCCTTATTTAAGGTTCCTGTCCTTCTTCAGTTCTGCCTAACTTTTGGATTCGGAAATATTTTCTAGGAATGAATTCCACCACTCAACTATTTATTACAAGAAAATGTTTCCCTTTATCAGCTTTAAATGGGTTGCCTTCAGTTTCATTGGATGTCCCATAGTTCTTGTGTTTTGAGCTGAGGCTACACACATGCCCACTCTTTGTCATTCGTTGCTTTGTACACCTCCATCAGGCCACTGCTTATTGAGGTCCCTGCTGAATTAATCCATCTCATTCTCTTTAGATGCCTCTCATAAATTCTTCCTGTGCCTAATAATTTTCATTGCCTGTTTCTAAACCTCCTCCAGTTTCTCCTGTATCTTGAGCTTGCACTTTATTCAATGTGAGTATATAATGGTATTTTCTTAGTCATAGCATCAGCTGGCTTCCCATTTCCAAGTGTTGTTGGCTTTTTTCATCCTGCAGAAGAAGATGGGGCTGAGCTGGAGAGGATGGTCTTCAGAAGGACTTCCCATGTGACTGCAGC
Source organism: Fregata magnificens (assembly GCA_013389945.1). Taxonomy (NCBI): domain Eukaryota; kingdom Metazoa; phylum Chordata; class Aves; order Suliformes; family Fregatidae; genus Fregata; species Fregata magnificens. Next base: position 40,043 of record WAAD01019014.1, on the reverse strand, counting down.
AAACTCTTGAGGAGGATGTGTCAATGGAGTTGTACTCCTTCAGCTTGTATCCCTCACTAGGCAGGAAAATGGGACCACACAACACATGAGCAGGGAGTGTTGCTGGGCTGTAGCACAGGATTCAATCACACCTCCAAGCTTGCACCCCTAGGTACGAGCATAGGCTTTTATATTGACAGATACTTGCTAAAAAAAAAAAAAGTGAAATTCAGTGTAAAAAGGAATAGAAAAATAATTTTTGTCAGAGGCATAAGGCAGAGGCAGAAATATCCCACAATGGTTCTCAGATCTGAAGCGCAGCAACTTTTCCTGCATAATACGAGAGGACTAAGTACATCAGGCCGCCTCAGCTCATGAACTCAAGTAACTTTTTTTTTTTAATAAGCAATCATGCAGAGCACAATTACAAACATCTTGGCCAAACTAACATTATGGCATTTCATCTTGAGAACCCCAGGAGTTGTCAACTTTATTTTGAAACATTACAGTAGTGTCACATTTAATTTTTTTAACTGTTATGAACCCAAATATAAATTGTCTACATTAAAACCAGCATCAATAAAGTGGGCAGTAACATAAAAATGTCAAAGCAAACAAATGGATGTTTGTAAACTGGCTGTGATGAATCATGGACTGATGAACAACAATTTTTCTAACATTTTTAGATGATCAAATATAAAATTATCCCTAGAGAAAATCTGAGGGAGAAAGGAAAGGATCACCAGTCTGGTTAGATCCAAATATGCAGAAATACCTAAGGATTTCATTTTTTTTATACTCTCAGAAGTTAAGCATCCAAATACATGTGATGAACAGCCACTGTGTCTTTGAATCTCATCTGTAAGATACAATCATCCTTCTCTATCTCATAGCACTCATGTGTGTATTGAAGTCACTAGTGACATACTCAGGTATAAGACTGATGAAGCAAGCATCTCCACGAGCAGCTGTGTTCTCCTCCTCCTTTGGAGCAGCAGAGGTTCAGTAGGCCTTATCTCGCCTGTGACTAAAATCTGGGCTGGCTCTGATGCAAACCGCCTGGGAGAACGATGATTCCTGTTCCCTCTGAGCTGCGCAGTCAAAGAAGCACTGGCCACAATGTGACACTCAGGCGGGAGCCATTTACTGTTTATGGTGGGAATCTGACCAAGCCACCTCTGAACTGCAGGACTGAGCCACTGGAGGAGCTTCAGCCTAGCAAGAAAGTCAAAGATAGTTTTGCTGTTGATTTCAGAGTAAGGATTGTCTCAGTCCCTTTGTCGGGCTGTAAACTAGATCACTTCAGAGGATGCAAGTCTGTACAGTCTCCGAAAAGCCACACAAGAGTTAATGCAGCCGAGTGCTCAGTTTCTGTAAGGGTTACAAAAATAATAAGTGTTTTTCTACCTTTCTATTATTTGTCATGAAGAATTAAGCCGCCTGGAATAATTAGCTTACAAAGGCTGCCTGTGTACGTGCTGGCAGGCAAGGCATGTTGAGCTAGGAAAACTTCCATAGCAAACTTCATATTTCAGGAATATGAAGAATATCTGAAGACAAGTTTTTTAGTAGATATGAATAAAGACAAACAGAAAAAAGACAGCAATCATGGAAATGTGTATGCTATAATCAGAAATATTTGCAGTAAAGATGACATGAAATCTACAGGGAATAATTTATCAACTTTTTAATTTATGAAGTTTATGTTTTTATCTTTTTTTTTCCAGTAGATTGTTCTCTCTTTTCAGAGAGAAAAATGTTAAATCTAGTTTTTCTTTCCTTCCTCTCCCCTATTCAATTTTTTTCCTTTCAGTGCTCTGATACCCTTTATTACTGTTGTTTGTGCTTTGAATACATCACATTGTTCACACATGGAAACCTCTGTTTTATCTGGATATTTGGGCAAAGAACGCCAGAAGAGCTGTGAATAGCAGCAGCAGCGTGGCAGGGTGAGCAGTGCAGAGGAGCACCGGGCCGCGGGAGAGGCTGTGAGGCTTTCCATGGGAGAAAACAAAGTTTTAGAGTTAGGAATGCAGCTGACAGAGGAATAGAAAATGGGAAAGTAGATCGATTCTGCTGTCTCTTCTGTGTCGAGGTAAAAAAGGTCACTCACGTGGACAAGAAAGCAGCTCCACAAACTGGGAGCTGGGATGCACCTGAAGTAACATGGCAAGGGCAGGGCAGGAAAGGGCTCACATGTTTGGACTAGGGGACTGTCTTCATCTCTGGGACTCTGTAATGTCAGAAATCTACCCCCGGGTTAAAAGCCAGAACTTCTCCTACATAGAGCTCACTCTTGCCAATCCTCCTTCCAAAAGGAAATTCTGGAGACTGCTATGACAATGTTTATTTTCTCTGCTGGCTTATTAATCCTCTGTGCTCCTTCTTGCCTGTTTTCCTTTTCTTTCTCTTCCTTTCTGCACACTGCATCCTCCCACATGTAGCATGTAGGCATCTCTAGATTATTAATGTATTATGCCAGCAGCCAGGTTTTCATATCTCTAGCAAGTGTTTATGAGAACATCTCTCCGATGATCTATGTTCACTCACTGTGAAAGTACAGTTTCAAATTTGCCCTTGAAATGTGAAACAATCAATGTTGGCAGCATTTATTCCTTCCTGTCAAATATTTTTCTCTTTCTAGACTCTATAAACAATTTAAGAATAATGTCTTATGACAGTGATGCTGCAATTCAATAGGGCCTCTTTTGCTTTCTAATTTGTCTTACATTTGTTCAAATCAAGGGGTAAGGAATCTAATGAATACCTGTGGCAACATCTGGCTCGATCATCTCATCACTAATTGGTTCTGTGATTAGCGCAGACAAGCAATGGAGAAGGTGGATGCAAGCATCTAACATTTCTAGGTGAGGGCAGCTTCCAGCTCATCTGTTATGTGATATATCCACTAACTTATTCAGCTTCTCACCTTCTTGATTCTGAGGAATCCTCCTCAGAGACAGGTTAGGATTCTTCTGGGTTTTGTTAAGGTGACAGTATAGTATGCTTTTGCACAGTTCACGTGAACTGTAATGTTTGCTCCCTGCAGTGGACACCAAACCAGTTTGCCAGGAGGTTAGTCTACATAACTCCACTTGCAACATTATCAGCCCAGGCTGACAAACAACCATTTAAACTATTTTAGTGTTCATGAAAAGTCCAAGATTAGGTATAGAAAACTTCAGTTTAACTGTTCAACCAGTGCAACAGCATAATCTGAATTTCTCTCAAATGTCACTGGACAGACTAACTAAAATATTGAAAAATCAAGTCATTTTTCATATCCATTTAGGTTTTGGACCTCCCTGCAAAGAGGAACACATTTGCAACAGTGCAATGTGTTATCATTATCTCTTTTTTTATCTCAGTGAATTTTTGGTTGAAAATCAAAGCTTTAGGGCTGTCTCTAAGTGGTCAAGAATTTAATTCAGATGTCTTTGACATGATGGCATTTACTTAAAAGAAAAACCCATAAAAGCTTGTTTCTCTGAACACAGTTGGAGCCAAGCAACTTGAAGAGTTTTTGCTCCAGGACTAATTCAGATGACACTCAACCCAAAAGACCACAACCAATCCCCTGTCCAGAGTACCACATTTCTGAGCCCACTTTTGCTTCCTGCTTTTCTACCTCCTTCCACCCATACCCAAAGCAATGCTCAATGAAACTACTGACCTTCATGGTTGTGATCTGCTTTGATGGTTGTTGTATGAAGAAATTTGTCTCTTTTTACTCTCTGATAGTTTGAGCTCAACCACAATACTATTTTGAGGATAAATATAATTAATTAATTAATTAACTACAGGGATTAATGGTATGATCTAGAACCAGGTATTCTGAGAATCCTACAAGCTGTTCCCCGTAATTCCACCAAAATAACATTGGGCCATCTACAGAAAACCCTATTTTAGCTCTGACTTCCCCACAAGTACAAGTTGCCAGCAAGCACACTTAATTTACCAGAAGATGTGTCTGGTTAGTAAAATGGATAAATTAGTGTTATAAATGTCATCCAGATCTGATGCTCCTTTTTCTGAGGACTATGTCTGCAGGACTTTAACCTCCACAGTGATATTCAAACAGCTCATTTTTCTCACAGTTTGAAGTGGTTTCAGAAAAGTAGAGCATCCAGTTCTGCCAAGTGTTGAGGAAAATCAGTGGGAACTAATAGCTGGGGTAAGGCTGACACAAGTGAGCAAGGCATGCAAGATGTTGTTCCGCAGAAACGTACCATGTTTAAAAGGGAGAATGGTAAAGTTATAAACAGCACTGCAAGCCCTAATAGCATAGGACTGGGTTTGGTCAGACAGACATTTTCCTAGTCCTTCATCTTTTATGTAGAGTTATAGAGAAGCCCAAGTAGAAGCTCAATTCAGTTTGCACTTTTAATCTGTCATTCATTTTAAAAGCCCCCTTTGGAAGACAGGAATGCAGCCTAGCTACCTGTCATTTGTCTTCTTCAGAGGATCAAGAGCTTAATCGGGTCTGGAAATGGTCCCTACCTTTCAACAATGGCATAACAAATATGAGATGGTAACCTCTGAAGGGATGCTGAGGAACCAAAGTGGTATGGAGACAATCTTCGGTAGCTAGACTGTCTGCTGCTAGTCCTAATGCATTTAACTGCAGTGTAGAATACTCTGCTGCCCCTGATGAATATGCGTTAAGTGCCATTTTCAGTACATTACAGCTTTTTAGACAGCTGCTCGTCCCTTATTGTCGTGCCTATTGCCGTTTCCTTTACACTGCCTATCCTGAAAAGTTAAATATAGCCTTCTGAGATGCAGCAGTCCTGGAAAAGGTACCACTTGTTGGATCTGGTATGTGCTTTTATTCTTGTTGATTCCTCAGTTTTTTCAAACCTGACGTATAATCCCTCTTAAATGGGTCCCTTTATGCTATAATTTGGAGCTGTTCCACTTGATAATTTATGCTATCGTCACTAGTTAACATGATCCCTAATCTCAGTAGCTTTTATCAAGCTTTTTATCAGAGGTACTGCTTTGAGTTGTTTGTATTAATAATAGTTAAGAGCACTGACTAGGAGCAATGGTGTCTGTTGCCTCTGTGCCCAGCCGCTCCAGGGGGTGACCTTCTCCCATATAAGAAGCAGCGGCTAATGAAAAAGCGCCTCTGCCTTTTCTTGTTTTCAGGTTCACACATCCTTGAACATATACTAGTTTAAAGTTTGTTTGACATCTTAGATCAGCTGAAGGTTGTAAGTAATTTAAAGTCATTCATCTAAGTCAGCACCTAAAATGAAAGCAGTAATGGTTTATTCCATAGGGAGTTACTTGTGAGCAGCTAAAAGTGTGTAACAGTCCATTGCACAGTGCAAAGCCGAGCTCAGTAGAAAGTAGATGAAAACCTATACAGAGTTTAAAGGGCATCAGCAAGTATTCATTTTACCCCAGACAGTCAGTACAGGGGCCACTTGTCTTCTTATCAACGGTATCTGATAACATGAAGAAATTAATAATTTACAGAGGGCAGGCAGTACTTTTCCATTAGAAGCTGTGTGCAAAGGAAGAAAGAACTGCTGGCACAGGCCAGAATGCTCCCCGCAAGGTCATTCTTCCTCAGTGCTGCAAATGTGTTTCTTTTTAACCCTTTCATAATCAAGAAAAAATACAGCTCCAAATTACATGCATATTTTACCTTTATTGAGTGCAGAAAATAGCCCACAGCCATGCTGGACTGCATGGCTTTGGTATCCTCCAGTCTTGCAAGCTGTGCAGCTTTGCATCTAGCTGTTCCTTGGGTGGGAGGACTCATGGGAACCCTTGATGCTTTTGGGATGAGCCAAAGGTTTCATTCACCCCCGCTGCCGCTATGGAGCTGACACACCAAAACTTAACATGTTACCCAGTTAGTTAGCAAAAGAACTGATGATATGTGGTTTCACCCAAGGTATGCATCCTTTGCCCACCAGTCTTGCCCTCCCACTCCATCCCTTCATGTCCCTTGCAGTATGCCCTGGTGCAGGGGACATCCACGCAGTGGCTGCCAGCAGCTGCCTGTGTGCCCATTGCCTGTCCAATGCACACGCATTAACATGGGCGCTGCCAAATGGGATGCACCCAGCCAGCCTTTTTCTCGGTACCAGTCTGGATCTCTTCCTCAGCTCAGGCACTGCTTTTTGTGTAGCATCTGGGGTTGCAATTATCTCTGAGCCTTCAGTGGCTCTTTCCTTTTCGGATGAGAGTTTCTGACGGAGGGGAGAAGAATGGACAAGCAGACCCAGAGCATAAGGACAGAGGTTTGCCACGTCACCCTAGGAAGCCAGGCTAAAACAATTAAAAAGCTCACCCGGGCCATACACTATTGAAATATTATGGCTACATACTTGAAAGAGCAGGAAATGATAACATGATTCCTACAGAAACACTGTCCTCTGCTACATGCCCGGCATAGTCTTTGATTAAATCTGTTAAATCTGTAGTCTATCATACATCCGTTCATGTTGTTAAGTACATACCATAAAATATAATAGATGTGCAATAGTGCAAAAACATTTGAACTTATATTGTTTGTAGTTAGAAAGATTAAATAAATGCTTAGAATACACAGAACCTGTCAAAAATCTAGAGACATACTAAAACTGCAAGATACCCAGTTTTATGCTTATGCATGATTTCTTCCTGTTCCTCATGACAATGTTTTTGAAAGACTGTCCTGAAAAGGACAGGAAGTGGGGAAGAAATCTGAAGGATTGCCATGCATGGTGTTTTTCAATGTGTTTCTTCATTTTGTTTAGTTAAGCCACATACATTTCCAGAAGAGTTTTTAATGCAAATTTTTTCAACAGCAGTATGAGAGCAACATCAGACAGCATGGAAAAGCTGCGCGGAGATACTGTCGCAAGCAGGACAGGATTTCATCAGGCTTAGTTAAAAACCTCCACTGATACCATCGTAGCATTCTCAGAAGTGCAGCCATTTATAATTTTATAATTGGCCAATCAAGGTTGGGTTTTTTTTCCTTCTAGCTTAGTTATTGAAATGTATTTTCGTGATTCATGGAACACTCTTTATGTGTCAAGTTTTTTTGCCTGATGATACATCAGGTTTCCTTGTAGGCTTGCTGTATATCCATCTTCCTTTTCACACTGTGGATAGAGTGAAGGAGGAGAATTATGAAGGTGCCGGGCACTGCTCCAAAGTTGAGGCTGAACTGAAGTTTGTACTTAAAGGAGGGATCCAGTCACTTTGCTATGCACAAAAAATATACTGTATTGTTCCTAAAATTACAGTACTTGCTGAGTATGAAATGGATTTGCTGAGAATTTATGAGTAAATCCATTAATTAGGCTGAGTTAGAGTTAATTGAAAATAGGTCCTTCTGCACCTTCTGTCAGACTTTTATTTATCCCTAATGAATTCTGTTATAAAATACAGACCCTTCGTTATTCATATATCATCAAAATTCTTTGAAGTCTTTCCATAGGACATTTTCAAAGTAATTATTTCAGGAATTATGTCCCTTTTTGCTGTTATTCATCAGAGCTGGGAGTTTCTCATTTATCAGCAAGGGAAGGAAAAACTGTTCCTTGGGGGGAGCCCTCAGAAGAGCCCCTCTCCTCCTTGACTGCCACCCGCTGTTGCTCTTACTCCGACAGTTCTAGGGGAGAGAAAGAAAATTAATTATCTATGAATCCATTTGATCCAATAACAATTTAAGTCCCTATAATGCCATAATCATATTGTTATTACACAGTGTCACACCAGGACTAACGTTTGGTGTCTTAATATTACTGCATTTTTCTGAAGTTGAGGGCAGCCCTCAGTTTCTGGGATCTATAATGTTTGTTTGAGAGATAATTCTACCTTCCCCATCATCTTTTGCCCTATCTGTAAGTGTTTATTCTTTTATTACTGCAGCGTCTAGGAATTCACATGTCCCAAATGCCTTGTACTAAATGCTACATAAACAGAGAACAAAAAGCTCTCCCACCCCAATAAGTTTGCGTTTTAATTACAAAAGACAAAATAAAGAATAGAAAACCAAAGAGAAATGTACGAAAAGGATTAGATATTTTTGGCCTGGATAGTAGGCAGTGATCTCAGCCTGCTACTGGCCAGACTAGTGAGAAGCATTGTAAGCCTTGCAGAGAACGGCGGTTTTTAAGGAAGGATCTGAAAGAGTGCAAGGGTTTCACTAATGCAGGGGCAACGGGGGAGAAAATATATGTGAGGTGGTTAAGAAATATATCAAAGGTGCAGGAAGTTGGATAGTTGGAGATGGGTGGCAATATGTTGATACGATTAAAAGTACAAGAGGAAGCACAAGTGATGGGAGAATGTCAAGTGAGAGAAGTGGCTTGCTTTCACACTGCAGGGAAAGGGCTGGAAAGGGAGTGGCTGAGTTACCAGTAAAGAAAATTATCTTTGCTTCACTTTTCTGAACTGATAAGAAAACAAGAGAAAAACATCTTGCAGTAAGCAAGATGCAAGTATTGAGAATCCAGAAAGAAGTTTTATCTCAGTTGACGCACAGTAGAGGCTGTGTCACAATGAGTACAGACCTAAAGTCAACTTAAATGCGGTTTTCTCTGGCAATATACATGATTGCCATTAAAATGTATTTCAGCGCTGTAATTCAGACCTTGCTTATTCTCACATTAGATCCCTTTGCATGGGTACAAATGCTGATATTCTGACTGCCTGAGGCCATAGCACACACACTGCAAGCCACTGGTTTCCCACCTGTGGCTGCAGAGCACTGGTGGCCCATGACGCCAGGGCAGGTGACCTACGTCATGCCCATACTGTACCCTGCTACGTAGCATAGTCACCAGCTCTGTTACAGCACTGGGATTTCTTCCACAAGCACCTTCGCAGTCGAACACGCCCACTGGCACCAGGCTCTGCTGATGCATGATAAACCAAAAAGAAAAGAAAGAAAGGAAAAAAAAAAAGCACATTAAAAAAAGGCATTGGAACAAATACCTGTGGTCTGAGGTAGCCCTGCCTTCCTGTCTACTAAAGACACAGATCTCAGCCATTGCTCCCCATGAAGGCTTCTCTCGTCAGGGAAATTTGGAGACATTCTCCCTTTCATTCCGAATTTCTTTTTGTTGTTTTGGAATTGTAGGTCCTCCCACATAACACAAACTGCAAATTTCAAAGCAGCTGTATTTAAACTTAGTCGAGCATATAATGCAAACAACTTTTTTCAGTAAAAAAGAAATGATAGAAAATTAAAATACACACAGCCAGTGATTGTTAAAATAGTAGATCATCACATAAATTTGCATTAATTGCACAAAAGCTGAAAGTACTTCATTAAATACTCTCATAACACAGTAACCTCTTTAGGAAATTATTTCTGGGATAAGCATGTAAATAATTACATACTCTCTGTCCCATGTAGTTTTATCTGCCTAAGCAAAGGGGAACGGAGTGTTATAGCTCAAGAGCACTCTGATTTTTGAGCAATTGATTAAAAAGAACAAGCATTTTAATGATGTTCGTCAAAAGTGCTGTACATATATTAATTGTATATTCAAGTATGTGAGGATTTGAATGTCTAAATTCAGTTCAGTATGGAAAAGTCAAGTGTATAAATGATGTATTGTTAGGAATCAGCACTGAAGGTAAGGATTTGGGAGTAAATCTGATTCATTTCAATTGAAATGAGCAACGGGATACTGCATGTAAGTATGAGGATCTAATTGGTCCATGCGGGTCCCTGTTGCCATACTCACACTGACAACTTTGTGTTCTATAAAGAGTTTTAGTTTAATGAAAGAGTTTATTCATGATACAGTTTCAAATTAGTCTTTATTCTTAGGAATTTTTATTTCCACAGTATTTGAGCATTTTACAATAATTAATACTGTTATCCTCATAACTATAGTCTGGCATGAGACAATTTCCCTTCTTGTAAAATGTTGGGATTTCTAAAATTTCCCCATTCCAGATTGGGAAGAATATATCTGGGAATATAAAGAGTCTATAGCAAGACAAAAATGGGCAGGGTGCTTAGTCACAGGTTAAACAGCGCTGGTTGGCAGAGTTAACTTTCAGAATGGCACTTGCAGACATCACCTCAATGCTTTCTGTCCAGAACGATCAGAGATGGGAGGGAGGCAATCTGGAAAGATAGTGAGTCCTTTGGAAAGAGGAGATATCAGAGTATACCTATTCAGTAAAAACTCCTTACATATTTCAACTACAGTAGTAAACACCCACAAAGTGTACAGCATACTTTCTGTTTTCAGTATGACTTTTAAGTCACAATCATAAATACCATTTCCTCTGTGAATCTATGATGAAGTAATAGCATATTAAGTTAAGTAGAATTGCCTTGCTGTGTTTAGTGATAGCTGAAGAGTAACCAAGAGATGCACCTCAGGCCCAGTTTCCTCCTTAATGTGAATGTGTGAAATGTCAATCTGCATCATTCTTCTGTGTGTTACTCCTGAAGAGCCTTTGTTTGCCCCTTTCCTACCCATAAAAGAATTTCCTTTTATTTTGGTAGCCTTGGCCCCAGCACTTCACTAATGAATGAAGCCTCCTGGCTCATATTTCTTTCTAGGTCTAATGATAAAGACCCAATTCTGTCAGATCCTTTCTCTCCCTCTTCTAAAAAACAACAAGTAAACACTTAACTCAGCTGAATTGCAACTTAACAGCTGACTGTGCAGGCCCATGCAAATCAAAACGAAATCTTAAAAATGCAGATGTACTCATCAGAGTGCTAATCAGTAATTTGGCTGCTGCGTCTCCACTCCAGATCTTCACTTTAATTGTAAAACGGGGGGAGGAAGTATCTTAGGGTCATATTCCACCTGGCCTTCCCAGGGGAGTGAGCATGAAGCACTCTTCTTGTGCCTGGATAGGATCCGTGCCACCTCCAGGAAAGCAGCTCAGAGGATCTGTCTCCATGATGGAAATAGCTGCTTGATGTCCCCAGCTTGTGGAGGTGCATCAGCAGTCATCACTATGGCAGGGGGAGGTGCAAACACCTTCATCTCACTGTCAGCAACAAGAGCAAGGGTACAGAGACCACTGCACGCCCACCTCTCCATGTGGCCCCTCTCCCCAGCAGAACAACCCACACCTCAGTGAGAGACAGTGGTTTTGTCTTTCCAAAGAGCATCTGTGCCCATGCAGCCTCTGCATCTTGGCATTTTATGTGAAGATATATTCTGCATCCTTGAGGCAAGTTTCCCTTGAAATGGCACGACCCTGGCTGCCATCACCGTTGCAGTCCCCTTCACCATCATGAACAGGAGCTACTACTATCATCTTTAGTACCTTTGCAGTCATTTGTTTTTCCTTGTGAATGAAAAGCTTAATAATGCTTTGAAAAAACAATTGTGCTGCATCCTTTAAATTAATGATGCTGAGATTTGTCTTGTAATCATGACCCTCTTTTGGGAAAGTAATTCTTGGTTAGAGGTCGGAAGAGCTGACAACTGGGGTCCCGTTCTTCACCCACCTCTTTCTCCTTCCCAGCCATGATCAGAACATTCCCTTAGCTTGACTGTCATTGCTATAGCTTTGATTACATTTTTTGGATGACATCTTTTTTATATGTTAAAACTCTATCTTAATTGCATTAATCATTCCAGCTTTGTATCCACCTATAAAAAAGTAGCAAGGTTTTTTAAGGGAGATAATAAAGACAATTTCAAAATTTTTGTAATTTAGTGATTCTGGTATCATTGTGGCCATATTGTTAAGACTCATATTATTTGCATATAAAACATACATAACTGACACATTAACATATATCAGTCTTTGTACAATGGTGACAAAACTGTACCCTCATCATGAAAAATTCATGTAGTCTGTTAGAAAATCTTTATTGTTTAATGAATTAAAAGATTTACCTGAATATATTCATTGTATTTAACCTGTACGTTACTAGCTCTCTGTGTTTCTTCATAAGTCTTGCAGCAGTTGTTTTCTTTTCTCAAATTATCAGTTCTTGAGTTATTTTATTCCTTCAGAATCTGAAATGTTCTTGTCTGTAGAAAAATTTTTCTAGGCCTCATGATTGGAAAGAAGAGTGTGAAAGCAAAAACTCTAGAGCCTCAAAACCAGGAAGAGAGAGACCTTAAACATTTTTTTTAAATCTTATCATTTAGCCATTCTTATGGTAATGGTGAGAGATACAGGTAGAGCTGTAAATTTGAGCAGGTTGCGCCACATTATTTATAAAAAGCAAGGAATTAATCCCCTTCTTAAATGAAAATCAATGTACTCTTAATGGCACCTCCATAATTAAGCTGTTCTGAGTTTGATGTGCATTTAGACTATGACCATTTTATGTCACTCTGGTAATATAAGGACATCTTGAAGATGTTGCAAAGGGTCCAGAGAGTAACGACAATTAGAGCCAGTACACATAAATTATGGAGCTATAAAGAGACATGGGTATAAATGTCCTCATTTTCAGGGCTGCAAAAGAAATTTCTATTGAATTCAAGCAAAAAAGCAACAGAAAAGAGTAGAAGACAGATTCCAATGAAAGCACCTGTCAGATCAGTTCTATTAATTAACCATAAAAATGCAGATTAAGGATATTTTAGGTAGCATTAAATCCTCCTCACACAAAGTTAGTGGTCACAAAAAACTTATTCAGCAATATGAGAGAGAGTGTTCTTCCTGTCTAGATAAACATTTCATGCTTTTCCAGACAGCACAGATTGTGGACCTCTGTCTATGTATGCCTGTGAGTGATTTTTCTAACTTAGGTTTTCTGAATGTGCAACATTTGGAACTCGATGTACACATACAGCAAGCACTCACACAATACATGCCGGATCAATATTTCATGTTTACAAAATGATTTTTTTTCAGTAGAGTGACACTTTATCTCCTCTAGTCCTTCATCCTCCCTGTCAAATCCCTAACACAGAAAAGTCATTTTTAAATTAAGAAGTCATTTCTCCCTCCTCTTAGATACAGTAATAGTTTTCTAGTTGCTACGTGGCATGACTCGGTATGTAACGAGCCGAGCAATCGGCAAACGCGTGCCTGTCACTTTGCTGTTGTGTGGTGACATTTCTGTGCCAGTTTTGCCAAGAACCCTGTGGCTTTCCTGATCTTAGGCACTGAACTTTTGATCAACCCTGAGGGGAAAATGCAGGGAAAAAATAATGGGATCTGAGATCTTTCTTAGCTTGGAACAAAACCTCCTCCAGGTAGCAAAGGAAATAAACTAAAAGGCTGTAGTAGTAGCAAAAGGATTAGTTTCCTACCAATTTCTTTGCAAGATCGACTATAAAATCTTTATGTGGTAGGCAAGACCGAGACTTACCCTGATAGAAATAAACATTACAATTTTGGGACAGATTGAGCCACACACTTGGGTGCAGAGGTTCATACAGATTGCCTGATGAGGTGTGTCACACGTTATGGTCAAAAGGGTGGATGGGCTGGGTGAGGTGTCAGACAGCAAAATGGTCCCCCAGGTGCTCCTGAGGGTAGTCCAAGACCATCACTGTTAGAGAACTAGGGGACTTACAGGAGCATGCAACACCACAAAGGGAGGGAGGGAGGGAGGGAGGGAAGGATGGATGGATGGATGGATGGATGGATGGATGGATGGATGGATGGAAAAGTGAGTTAAATATTTATTCTCCTTTCAACACTTTCTGGACAGTGCGGAGGGACACACACTCAACATTTTGGCTTTGGTGCATACGAGAAAAAGTTTTTCTCTACAGAAATGATGAACAAAGCACATAAGGGTACGATTAGTTTTGTATGAGAAGACATAATTTCTTATTGTTTTTCTTGATCTTAACTAAAAAATGCATGTGTTTTGAGGATCTGAAAAACTACTGACAGTCTCTCAAGCATGTGTGATTATGCCAGGCACCATGCTGCAAGTCATTAGATATGGGTGCACTATAACATGTGATGTTGTAAATGGGCTTTTTCAAGCAGTGGCTTTAAAGGGATTTCCATAATGCCCCAGTAAACATTAAGCCTGACTGCTCCTCTGTGGTATTTTGCACCAATTCACAACTGTGAATTTCAAGAATGCAATACCTGATACAAAGTGACATCACAATAATGTTCTTTCTTTGCCCAAGACCTCTGTCATGGCTTAGAGCATCTTGCTGCGGAAAGCAGCTTAAAGACAAAACTATCTCTGAATTTTAGTGTTTGGGTTTCATTCACATGACAGTGAAAGTCTGTATTTTGTATGCAAACACCTAAAATAACTAATTCCCCTTCTTTTTTTCTCTCGTCCTCAAAGTTACAGCACTTTCGTGCTTCAGCTTTTCAAGGAAATCTTTCCAGAGGAAAGGTCTTTAATCATAAATTTAAATATCATCTGCCTCTTGCAGAGCTAAACATTGGAAATCATCCATGTAACCTTCCGATGCCATGAAAACTATGTTAGTTTTAAATATGGCCTCCAAAACAGAGATAAATGACATACACGCAGAACTGGAGGAATCAGTTTGCCAAGAGGTTACAGTTTGACACACCACAGGAACAGGCCATCGTGAGATAGTTTTGTTATGAAGTTCTCATTATTTATTTGTTTACCTGCACTCCTGATTCTCTTGCCCCTGATGTCAGTAAGTTTATATAGTGAACAGGGTTACACATTTTTACTTCATGATATGGTACTTGGAGCTAATCTAATACCCCAGAAATAATTAATGGCACTGAAGGGGATTGAATTCAGAATACTTCAGAATCACAGAATCACAGAATCACAGAATGGTTGGGGATGGAAGGGACCTCTGGAGACCATCTTGTCCAACCCCCCTGCTTGAGCAGATTCACCTAGAGCAGGGGGCACAGGACTGCCTCCAGGCAGGTTTTGAATATTTCCAGACAAGGAGAATCCACAACCTCTCTGGGCAGCCTGTTCCAATGCTCTGTCACCCTTGCAGTGAAGAAGCTTTTTCTCATGTTCAGGTGGAACTTCCTATGTTTTGTGCCCATTGCCCCTTGTCCTGTCATTGGGCACCANAGTAGAGAGGGAGGATAACCTCCCTTGACCTGCTGGCCACACTCCTTTTGATGCACACCAGGATCCCGTTGGCCGCCTTGGCCACAAGGGCACAGTGCTGGCTCATGGTCAACTTGCTGTCCACCAGCATTCCCAGGTCCTTCTCCAGCAGGTCAACCCCCAACCTGGGGTTGTGGGGTTGTTCCTCCCCAGGTGCAGGACCTTACACTTGCTCTTGTTGAATTTCATTTAGTTTCCCTCAGCCCAGCTCTCCAGCCTGTCCAGGTCTCGCTGGATGGCATCACAGCCTTCTGGCATATCAGCCTCTCCTCCCAGTTTGGTATCGTCGGCACACTTGCTGAGGGTACACTCTATCCCTTCATCCAGGTCATTGATATATATATTGAACAGAACCGGACCCAGTACAGACCCCTGGGGAACACTGCTAGTTACGGGCCTCCAACCAGACTCTGCGCCATTGATCACAACCCTCTGAGCTCTGCTGTTCAGCCAGTTTCTTTTAAAGAAAACACAGTATTCTAAGAATCCCCAAGTTAATATAACTAGGAAAAAAAGAGTCACTCTTCCATTCTCACACCAGGAGACATTCTAGACATAGAAGTTAAGGAAAATAAAAGTAAGTTAGGTATTTTTAATCATTCCAGCGTACTTTTTTTTGTAAATATGACTTCTTTAACCTCGTTTGAAGTAGGGCCATTAAATGTAATGCGCTGAACATTATGTGATCAGAATAAATTGGGTCTATAGAGCTAGCCTGTCTAATGCAAAGTCATAAGGAAAAAATATAATAAACTAAGTCATTAATTCACTGCGTCATCACTTCTCAGTAGCTCAACACTTTCTGGGTGGTATAAATTTCTGTTGCTTGTTTTATCTGTCTTGGTTAACCTTATTGGCATAAAAAACTATAAGGGTGGGATAAGATTTTTGGAAGCTTTCAGATTCTATAAGGAGTTCCTTACAAACTCACAAGTAATCACTTTGTCTGTTTAAAAAGAATAAAAATCTGTTATGGGATCAAATGCCAAACTTCCTTTCACATATTTTCTATTTGCTCTTCAAATGTATCTGGATAATATAACTAGGTATCTGACTGTTTCTCAGATACAATGAAAATGCAATATTATTCGGATTGCAAAGATGATGGGTTTCACTCAGCCCTAGGCTGGAGGTCCCTGGATTACCCTTAGTAACAATGCACTCTGGAATGGGCACTCGATAGTGTCACATATTCATTGTCTGGGCTGTTGAATAACTTGCTTGGTCCCAAAAGTGAGGCAAGAAGGCAACAGGATCAAACACCCTAAAGCTTTCCTGATTTGTACCTTCTCAATGGTAACCACAAACATTGCTGCCTGGGAGCAGAAATGTCCTCTCAGCTGTAATTCTGAAATAAACTATGTACTAATTCTGGATTTGGGGATAAATCTTTATCTTGCATTATGTGCTTCAGTAGGACTTACTCCGTCTTTGTCCAGTTATCAGCTCTGCTACTTATAAGCTTGGGCAAAAACTTAGGACAAGAGCTCTAAGGGCCACAGCTGTTGTGGTGCTAACAGCTGTAGTGCCAAATTCTTAAACCAATAATGGAGGGATACGAGTCTTTTCTCTAAAAATTACCAGAGTAGCAGAAGATAGCCTCCTTTCATCTGCAGTTAAAACATTTATAGGGCTTTGAGATACTGATTCTTCTTTTTCCCAAGAAGGGATAACCATAAGACTACCGCCTAATTATGGTAGTTGACATAAAAGGAGAAGAGGTCAAGAAATGTCCTCTAATTTCCTCCCATTAAAACCCTTCCACATGACATGGAATAATATTCATCAGGAGGGAAGAGGAGAACAGGTGTGGTTATAACTGTACTTAGACGGTACAGAGTCCTCCCTGTGGCACAGAGAACCCAGATTCCAGTCCCTCTTTTCCTCCTATGTAATTTTGCAGTTATCACTCAATGTCATTGAAAATATGACCTCTCTCTGACAGCACAGGCCTCTCCCTATATAGGTATATCATACTTTTACAGAAGTATTCGAAATACAGCCCTGGCAGTTCCTCAGATAACATTGTGCTGGGAAACACGCAAACACCAAAGATGAAATAACACCGGACAGGGATATTTTACTACTTTTAGTTTGACTTCTGAGTGCAAGGAGTGGTGATAGGCATGTAAAAGTCGCTGTATGAATACTTGTCACAGTAATTTTCTGACATGTAAGTTTTCCTGTCTTCTTGAGACTGTAGAAGACGGGTGACATGATATCAGTTTTTGTTTTCTGTGGAGTTTTTTATTGCTATACATTTTTGGAGAAGCAGCTGTACTTCAAATGACCATGAAGAAGGAAGGTGGATGGGATGCTGTGAGCTGGTGGCAGACAATTGTCAATGCATGTTCAGTGGAAACGAAGTGATGAGCAGTGAGGGTCCTTTCTGAACTAAGCTGGCCCACTTTTTCTGTTCTCCTGCTGACAAGACAAGCGTCAGAAACTTTCATCAAGCCTGACTTCACTCAGGGAACATCAGCAGGAAATTTAGCAAATAATTAGCAATCAGAGTTTACTGTGAAGAATCAAGTTGTGAGGATATTTTTTTCCATCTCAAGGTAGAGGGTTGATAATGAGGACTTCCAGTCTGACACAGATCTCTGCTTTCTCATTGCCTCTCTTTCTGTTAGTCTGAAGGTTACAACTTTAAAAAAAAAAAAACCCACCTTTCATATTTCTAAGTTTGATTTTTTTTTTTCTCTTTGATGAGGACACTCAGCATGGTTAGTCTAATTATTTTCTTCCCACTGTCTCTTATTGTCAGCCAAAATAACAAGTTTGCTTAGGCAACGGTTTACACAAACTAGGTGCTCTCTCAGCCCTGCCAAGCTGGTGCTTTCCAGGGGACGGCTCCAAGAGGTGGCCATGTAAGAAGTCAAGCACCCACAATTTCCATTAAGTCGTTAGTGAATTAGAGGTATACATTATCTCTCAGGACTGCGTCCTCTGTGTACAGCTCAAAGCTGGATACTTGAAATCCTGCCAAGTGCATCAATCTCTCAACCTCGTTAAACACTTAATTCCTTTTATCTTGCACCCAGGATCTTACCAGGGGAAGGAAATTATGGCTAAGTACATTCAAAGCCACACCAGAAGTGTGATGTTGTTGTTAATGGAAGGACTATTTATCAACCCTGCTTTTCCAGAGAAATTAGCAGGGTTGCAAACTGTCACCAATATGACTGCTGGTGATCAGCTTAAGGAATAATGAGAGACCTATTTCTACTAAAATCTTCAGTAAGATTCCCATTCATTTAGGAAGGGCCAGGATTTCTGTGAATATGCCCGCGCATTTATCTGCACATTTGCTTACATAGCAGGCACACGAATTATGATACCAAAAGCATAATAATGACTGCATATATCTATGTTAGACCCTTGCCTTGGAGTTAATGGGCTATTTATAGAGTGAATAACCATGAGTAAGGTTCATTTCCCATAAGGCTCAGAGCAATTTGTTTTAGGTTTGGCCTAAGGTACAGAGAAGGTACAGTGCAAAGTTTACTGGGATTGGGCGGGGGGTCATCTGGAACAATTTGGTCCTGAGAGTATGTGTGGTGTAGAACCATGTAAAATGTGGTTTCCTGAGGATTACAGAGTTCAAAATTGGCAAGTATTGCATAGGAACTGCTGAAATACATAATCAGTGCTTTTCACACACATGGTGCTGGATAGGGCTCATACTGGGACTTCTAAGCTGCCTTTTTCCTATGGTTGCAAATAAAAACTATTGTTAAAAACAAAAGATATATTTAAATTCAAGGTACATTACTGGTTTTACTTCACATTCCCACTAGCTTACACTTTGATGACCAAATAAACATCAGAGGAAGAAAATCAAGACAGGTTCAAATAAAAAAATGCAATAATTGTCATTACTGTTCAGGGGAAAGTCAACTTTCTTATAAAATAATTCATTCACTATATTACATCTATTTCATTTTCTAATTTTTAAAGATAAGAAGTGGGACAGGAAAGGAAATGCACAGGACAAACAAGCTGACCAGACTTGCATCAGTGGAAACCACAGTGCATGCAGTGCCTCCTGCCTCCTCCAGAAGCACCATTACCAGCTTTATATTCAGCTTTTGACTTTTCAGGATTATTTGTATTCATATAGTGTCATTCACCTGAGGATCTCAAATGGTTTACAAACAATTTAACCTATCATCAGTCATTCAGTGCTGAAAAGCTTGCTCCCTGCTCTGATCACCCCAGCTGCCAGCCTACAATCCACCACTTGGTAGGTTTTTGAACCAGAGCTGTCATTCTCAGCCATGGGAGGTGTTCCCTGTACACAACCTTAAAGCTCCTTCATTGCTCTCCTTCAAACCCTCCTTGAAAAGCACCTTTGCCTAGATGTCAACAACATTAAAACAAACCAGCAATTTGGCAAATGGGTATATTGCTGGAGTGCTGAGGCTACTACCTGTTATACCAGCCAGTAACACAGTCCTGAACGTGCTGTACCCAACCATTGGTGCACTTCTTCTTGGACTATAAGATCCTTGAGGTAGGGTTCAATTTTTTTGGCCTGTGTCTATGAACTGTTAAGTAGCTTAGGTCCAGGTACGTAACTTCAGACTCCTAGGTGCTATGACATTGCAAATATTATAGAAATAAGTAATAAATCTGACAAATGTAAATGATCTCTCTAGATGGGAGGAAATGGGAAGCCAGGCTCTTAGTTAACTTACTGAGTACTTAATCACACAGCCTTCTAGGATACTTGAGCATACCCAATATAGCTGAAGCTGCAATTTGAGTGATAAATTATGGAGCGTATAATGGTCATTTTTAATATTCACAAGGCCAGTCTATTCGTGTTCAGAAAATCACTCTCTTTACATGAGAGAGAAGTTAATGACCCCTTGGATACATGACAACTTTTATCACTAATCTAATATATTTCCTAGGCACATACCACTGGAGCATTGAGGACCAGAGGTACCATAGAGTAAAGTGCGTGGAAGGACTTCTGTTGAATTGGAGAGAATTTGAATCAGGCCTGAAGTCAGTTAAGAAAACTGGACATTGCTTGGCCAGCACAGCATTCATGTTGCTTTCCAGTGTCTGTCCATATTAATTAATTTTTAAATGGAAACATTTTAAATTGGTGCCTACACAGCTTTAGCACCAAAACTTACCATTGGCTTTTCATTTCAGTGATATTCCTATTAAGAGCAAAGTCTATTATTTAGAAAGGTAATATGGAAAGAAATTGCACAGTTTGCATTAACAGAGCCATTGTGAGCTGGTAACTACCGACAGATGCCCTAATGAGACAATGGTGTGAATTCTGCATGCAACTATTTATTCAGCCTATTCATTATTGACTTTTTATGGTACCTTGCATGTATTTAAAAGAATTCATCCAGTGCACTTAATCCTCCTCTTGTTTAGTATCATGCTCTTGTGTGTTTTCAGCCATTTTCTTTCCTTGACACACTAGCCTTCCATGACAGAGGAAGGCTGTCTTCCTCTTCCCTAATTCATGGTTCACAGCAGACAGATGAAATTTTTAATGAAGCATCTGTATTATTTTCCGAGTCAGGTTGACCTGAGTAGCTAAAAGAGCAGAGATGCAGAATCTAACTTACGTCATTAAGCATTTGAAAGGTACTAATCGTTACTAAAAGGTAATTACTTGTACCTTATATCTTTAAATGCCCATATGCGATGGCCCATATGAGCCCCAAACTTGTTGTCTGCATGTGGGTAATTACAGAAAACTCATTTGGAAAGTGGGGGCAGCTGTCTCGTTACAGCTACAAAAGCTGGCCACGCAATCTGCCGTGAGAACTCTTAAATTAGACATCTGACTGAAAGAGAGGGCACTGATCAAGAGGCTTTAACATGGTCTGAGAAACAAGGTAATATCAAGTCTGCCTGCAAGATTTGTTTCCTCCGTACTTGGGGTGAGATGCCTCGCTTATTCTGAAAATTAGAAATCCAGAACTTTTAGAAATTTTCTGGGCTTTGATTCCATTTTCTCTGTTTTAACATATCTCACATTCATTGCTATCAGTGTTGTGTAGGTCATGGCACAATGACAGCGGGTAAGGAAACTTATCAGTCCCTGTGAAAGGTGCTGAGGGACAAAGCATTATTTTGCTCAGAGGCCTTAGACAACGTATGTTTTGCCCAACAAAGGTGTGCTCGCCTCTGCCAGGACACATGCAAACAAAAGCAAACCAAAGCATAAAGTATGAGCTGGTGGAGGTGGTTTGGTCATCACGGCAATTTTTTGTTATTGCAGAAATGTCCCATTCTCTCCCGAACTGAAATCAAGAATTTTTCTTCTCTATTTGGTTGATTGGCAGAGAGCAAATAAGTGGTCACAACACTCATATCCAGAAAGGAGTCTGAGTGTCCAGGCAGTCATCTAGGAAATGGGAATCCTGACTTCTATTTTTATTTAAAACCTTTTTCTACTGGAACTGAAATGAAAATCCCCATTGGTTATAGCTTTACTTTCACATATCTTGTACTTATTTTTCACCCTATTCATTAGCTTGTTTAGAACCTGAAGTCAATGGGAATTTCAACAGTGACTTCAGTGAGAGCAGTGTCAGATCATTAAACCTCAGTACTTTTGAAAGTATCTTTTAAAAGCCATCCAGAAGGGAGCCATGGGAGAGAAACTAAATGAAGTGATTTTACCTTACTTCAAAGCTCAGGAAAGAGAAAAAAAAAGAAAGAAAACCTGCTCTTTTTCTTCTTTAAATACAGCATCATGTACAGCCTGAAGGAAATATTTTAGGAAGTCAGAGAACTGAAATCCTGCCCTGTGATCGTGTTCTGTATGATATCAATGCCAGGTCTAATTGATGGCATACTTACAGCAGCTCTGTTACCTGTTTAATTAATTTGGTGATGCCTGGTGCTCTCCAAATCTGACTTGCTTTCTTCCAGTCCAGACTTTCTGAAAATCTTTTACTTATTGTTTTTACTTAAATCATTCTTGCTGCCTATATTGTACCCATTTTCTTCTAGCATGGTGCCGGCTTGTATAGCCATCCTAATCTTTCTCCCTTGGTCCTTTGCACCTCCTACTTCCTACTGCTACACCATAATCATTATTAATCATCTCTCTTCAGCTGGCTCTTGTTCTAATAATAGCTTTATTGTCATATATGCTTAAATTGTCCCTGATCGTATCTTATTCCCCATGCTGTTTGCATCTTCTTTAGAGTTTTTCTCTCCGTATGTAGTGGCTCCAAGAGCCCTTGCCTCTATCTGTCGCTTCTGCCTGCTGGGAAGGGTTGATGCCTTCATGCAGCTGGACACCTCAATGTATTGTCCTGCTGCCTGAGCCACCCAGCTTTGTAACGAGTATAAAAGTTATGTTGAAACAATTTTCCTGCAAAGTGCTTTATATGCCAGAGGCTGAGCAGCGACATTGACAGAGGAAAAACAGGGAGGTCAGAGCTCATCTGACATCAGCAGGGCTAGAGGGGGAGTTAAGCTTTAGTCTGACCTTGCAGTATTTGGGATCTCCTGGGAGAAAGGAACGCCTCTTGCTGCCAGTGTTCACCAGTTTCCTATTGAATGGACTCATTGGTTTCCCGTTGCATGTCCAAAGGGAAGAGAGGAAGGCAAATACATACAATTGTTTCGCCTGTTCTCACTTAGCAGTAACGCTGCCGTGGGCCTGGGGACTGCAGGCAGTCAGCCAGATTTCTAGCTTGATTTCCCTCCTGCCCTGTGCTGCAGATTTATTTATGCAAGTGCTTTTTGAAGCAGCAGCCCATCACCTTTTAAGTGCTTCCTTGATCACCCGCTGATTCCTCCAGCCTGTCTTTTCTCAACAGTTAGGGCAGCATTAGACCTGTGAGTGATTTATAAAGAAAGGAAATGCTAATGGAGAGACAAATACATGGATGGAGGTATCGGGCCTATTTTCTCCCTTCCCAAACCAAAGGTCAAGCATACATTATCAGTCTGAATAACCTTCAGATAAAGGAAACCGCTAGCTGGGAAAGCAAAAAATAATGCCTTTAAAATACTGCCTTGACATCGCCTTGCAAAATGGTGACTAATTTAAGAGGCCTAAAGATACTTCTGAATTTCTGTGTCATACCTGAAGGAAAAAGCCCTAATGCCTCAGAATCAGCTGAGGGCTTGTGAGTCTGAAAGAATTTACTGCCTATGAGAAGAATTTCTACAAATTATAATGGTTGGCCTAATAAAACCTTTCCTCTTCTTATATACCTTGCCTAACACTCCACATATATGCAACAGTGGTTACAGAAAGTTATATGGATGTACAGAGGTGTGTATAAAAGGCATACCAGCTTAGAAAGCCTGCAAAATGCTATTTTCTTTATAAAGGTCTGGAGCAATTTACAATGGGAGCCGTTGGTACGAAACCACCTATTGGTGTAGGTGCATCACTGTAATCAGCTATGGCTTAATATTATGGTGATCAGTGTTACCCAAATGTTGGGATGTTGTCTGTATGCAAACCAGGAGACTCCATATTTCTTATTACACTACAGATTTCTCATCAGAAGCACCTACCTGTGAATGCAAGACATTAGCCCGCCAGATCTGGGCCTGGGACACTGCCTCCTGCTAAGTTGGTGGTAATAAATATTGGTTTGCTTTTGCTCTGTTCTGTTCATCTTGCACTTCCTCTGCTGACAAGTATTAGGAATAACCCCTGTGAGAGGCTTTTCTCAGCTGGTTCAAAAGCTGGATTAAAACGAGTTATAAGCATTTATGGAACTTAAAACAGGACCTTCCTTTGGATTTCTGAAATTATAACATAATTGCCCTCTGAGAATCCGCTTTCCTAAGAGCAATCATGCAGTTTGAGTCAATTGCAGAAAGAAAACACCACACCGGTGTGACACAACAGCAACAGTATTTCTAGATGATTGATAAGAAAAGCACTTCCCGAAGGTAATTTTGGCAGGTGCCCGTTAATTCTGTTCTCCAGCTGCCACTATGACTCATAAACCTGCCAGCAGGAAGGGACCTCAAGTGGCCACCTACTCCCTCCTCAGAAACAGGCTTAAGCTTACACTTTGACCAGACTAAACAAAGTGTGCGTGGCCTGCTTTTACATCCTCCCACTGAAGGGGATTCTTTTAGCAGCCTCTTCAGTTTTATTTCTTGCGTTCAACTTCAGTCTTCTTTGCTGCCAAATTACTCAACAGGCATAGCAGGCAGTTGTTCTCTCTTTGTAATAACTTTTTACTTATTCAGACTGCTATCTTGTCCCACATTTATCCTGCTTTTTCTAATCTGCATAAACCAAATTCTTTGGATGGATTCACAGGCCATGTTGATTGACTATCTGATAATTTTATTGTTCTTTTCTGGGCTTTCTATCAACTGCTTTTTTTAAACGGACACATTACTCCACGCAACAATTTCTCAGGACAAATGGGAGAGAATAGATGTCTCCTCTGTCTTCTGCATGACAAACTTACAATAACAGTCCCATAATTACAATGTCCAACATGTAAATGTTGCTCTTCCACACTGCTTTCCCAACCTCTGTCTTAAGAAATGTTTTTCAGTTTAATCCTAGAATAAAACAGAATCTTAACTTGCACCCAGCAGGCCTATTTTCAAGTCTGTTAGGAAACCCCAATTAGGTCTTTGTTACGTTTGCAGTCTTTGTGAAAATTACAGTAATTCTCAAAATGTTGTGGGAGAAATTCTGTGTTGTAGGATTTTAGGAAAAGCTCCTTCTGTTACCATTTTTTGACTTCTTCAACAAAAGGCAAGGATACTGGACTCTTTGTCATCAAGGGCAGCAGATCTCATCCCGTGATGAAGATGTAGCTTGTAAAGTCAATACTGGTAGCTCTCAGGACACGACCAGTGTCAC
>WAAD01019014.1:0-15189 GCA_013389945.1 Fregata magnificens | reverse complement strand
AACATCCATGCCTTTAAGGACCAGATATGAAAGAAGGAACATAGTGAGCAATGATGGTCAGTAAGAAATATGACATCCAAAAGCTGCTATAAGTTGCCAACCCTCTTCTAGTCCTCCAAGAGAGAAGGTTTTGTGTGCAAAGTGTTGCATATCCATCTCTCTTCTCCACTGGAAGAGGAAACTGATGCAGAATAGCAGGATTTTTCTTAAGGTAACTGAGTTTATTTACACTCCAACTACTAGTTCACCAAGAGAGACTGTCAGACAGCACTCACGCAGTTTCAGTCAGAATACCAAGGGAGCAGTCCTGCTCAAGGTATTGGCTTGAGTTAAATAGGTTGAGGTAAAGATTAAGACAAAGACAAACTATCCTGAGGCTGGTCTTGTGTTTCAGCCCGTATAAAAAAATCCAGCAACCTAACATTTCCTCAAAGATGAAGAGTGTCTGCACACAGGAAAAATACTTTTGGGAAGGTGGATACAATGGCACCACCTCTTGCCTGCTTCTGTTGTGATCCAGAAGACAGGATTCTTCCCTGGATCAGCTCCACAGAAAGCAGGTACCAGGGAAGAGACCAATTTTCCACCGTATCTATCCAATTTGATGCAAGGCTTTTAGCTGAAATACTTTAATTGCTTTCTAAGTGTGACCCCAGGATCTGGTTAGATGCCATTTCGCCTGCTACAGACAAGACTTTTGAAATGCTTGATTTTCTCTATCTGGACAGGCAGTGAAAGTTACTGTTTTGTTGAAACTGTAATGAGGATGGAATTGTCTTTTGAGAGGCTTTGTTGAGTAGAAGCTATAGATTCCTACTTTCCTTTTATTCGGCAGCAAACTCATTACTGTGGCACTGGCCACAAAGCAATGTGTTATCCCTTTCATCCTATTCTTCGTCTTGTTAAGACAAAGCCCCATCTCTTTGCTATTATTTCTTCTTTTCGGTCTATGTAATTAATACCCAGGCCCTTGCAACATCCTGTTTCTCAGAGCATATTGGAAATCAACAGCCAGAGCCACAACCCTGGGCAGAAATCCAGGTCCCATCATCCACCACCAAGCCCAAAAGAAACTTTGTTTGCTAGCTTCACCCAAGGCTATGTTTGTCATTGCTTCCTGCTGTTCAGTCACTTCATTCTGTTTTTTCTGAGTTTCTTTCTCGAACAGTGCCCATCCTCCTGCACCATGTATTGCTCTGGCTCTGACAAGCCCTAACTCGTACATCTTGGACTTGCTATTGACTCTAAATATTTCCACCTCTGTCTTTGTAGAGGGTCACTTTTTTCTACTTAGCTGGTAAGAAATATGCTCAGAAAACCTATTAGGTTTAATGAGCTCTATCATTATCTATAGGCCAAAGACTTACCCTGTAGTAACTTCTCCATATCTGAACAAGCTTCAGATGGCATTTGGTGCCAGAGACTTGATCACCTGACAGCAGTATCTGAGGAAGGCAAGAAGGAAGCCACAAGTAGGTGGAACAAAATGAGTAACTATGAAAATTTAAAATTATTTGGTGTACTTAGAACCCTGCTTGGAAAAGATAGGGTTATTTTATATTCCACGTGTTAAGGATTTATTATTTACTATGATCAGTATTCATATTATCTTATAAAAATCAAAACTGTGCTAGCCAGCCAGTTTTAAAACACGTGCAATTTCCCTACCCAAAGGAGGGTACGTAAGATCCATTCAAGGCAAATTTCATGAAAAGAAGGTCAAACTAGGCCAGAAGTTTACAATTTCAAAGAAACTCAGTATTTCACACTGGAAACAAAGCAGTTTTTCCAAGTTCCTTGTAAGCAATACAAACAGCATTAATCAAATATTTTTTATTAAATAGCAAAGAAATGGAGTATTCGTTTCTCAAGAGGGGCTTGAGAAATTGTGTATACAAGGTAGGGGATGGGGTTTTTCCACATTTTGTAAGGTGTTAGAAACAAGGACAGACAGTCAAAGAGATTTAAACTTACCTTGATGAAAGGGTGCAAGTACATAAATCAAACATTTTGTGTGAAGCAAAAAGCTTCTTAACATGGAGATGCTGCTCAGTTTGGCACTGTAGGAGAAATTACACAAACCATTGCCCATAGAAAACATGACATAATGAATAAAATTTGTCTTGAATTATTTATTTTTAGTGCTTTATTTTATCTCCCCTATCTTGCAAGGCCTGGAAATTGTTCTTGATGAGAGCTTTTTGAGTGTCTGAGTCTCAAATTAAAACAACACATTAATGTCTTCTATACATTATAGAGGTAGGAAGAGTGGAGTGCTTAGAAATGCACTGGATTCAACACTTTCCACTAATGGGACCACTAGTGTGTACCACTTTAATTTACTGCCTTAAAATATATCCATAAGATACAGTATTCTTGGATGTACGATGGCTGAATAAAATTTAATGGATACACAAGTGGCAGAGCAGAACTAATCCTTTCCAAGGTACCAGCTCTGTCATAAACTGTATTTATTTTGGAATCTGATTAAAAACATGTCTTGCAGCATTAGCAAGACCTTAGAGAGAGGGAAATCAAATGTAGTGTGGGCCATAAGAGATTTCAAATGGCCAGATCATCTATAATTGGAGTAATTTTTTTTCTTCTTATTGAGGAAGGATTCTTTTTTTTCTTTTTGTGTCAGAGCCTGTTATCCCTTTAATACCTTTTTAGAGCGAAGCTTTCCTGTCTGTGAGTAACAAAGAAGAAGCCATCCTCCTGAGTGTGTCTGTGCTGGGCTTTACATACCAGAGATGATGATGATGAGTGATCTTCAGTCCAAAATGCCACTACACCTTAATAGATGATTGTGTCAGTGCAGCTTGTTTGTGTGCTCTTAGCCCATGCCAAGTCCCACATCAAGCTTAGCTCTTAATGAAAGGGGATTTAAGAAACATGTGCCACGAGCTAAGAACCTACCCGTGAAGGGTTACCAGAGCTAATGAGGGGTAAAGGTGATGACAAAAAACCAAGGTAAATTCATTATTCATTTGAGCCCTTAGTCTAGCTACAATGCTCCAGTCTATTGCCAACCCCATGGACTAAATGGAGACTGAAGCTGCGATCTGCGCTCTCCAGATTCCCTCCCAGATATGTCACAATTAATTACTAAATATCCCCTTGCTATTTCTGCAGTATTTTTCTGTATATCAGACTACATTAGGGAACTATCTCATAAAGGGGAAGAGGACAGGGAAAGACGAAGGGATAGAATCATAGAATCATTAAGGTTGGAAAAGACCTCTAAGATCATCAAGTCCAACCATCAACTAACACCACCATGCCTCCTAAACTAGGCCCTGGAGTGCCACGTCCACACCTTTTTTGAACGCCTCCAGGGTTGACGACTCCACCACCTCTCTGGGCAATAGAGTGTACCCTCAGCAAGTTTGCCAATGATACCAAACTGTGAGGAGTGGCTGATATGCCAGAAGGCTGTGATGCCATCCAGCGGGACCTGGACAGGCTGGAGAGCTGGGCTGAGGGAAACTAAATGAAATTCAACAAGAGCAAGTGTAAGGTCCTGCACCTGGGGAGGAACAACCCCATGCACCAGTACAGGTTGGGGGTTGACCTGGTGGAAAGTAGCTCTGCTGAGAAGGACCTGGGAATGCTGGTGGACAGCAAGTTGACCATGAGCCAGCACTGTGCCCTTGTGGCCAAGGCAGCCAACGGGATCCTGGCATGCATCAAAAGGAGTATGGCCAGCAGGTCGAGGGAGGTTATCCTTCCCCTCTACTCCATCCTGGTGAGGCCACACATGGAGTACTGTGTCCAGTTCTGGGCTCCCCAGTTCAAGAAAGACAGGGAACTGCTGGAGCAAGTCCAGCGGGGAGCTATGAAGATGATCAGGGAAGTGGAGCATCTCTTTTATGAGGAAAGGCTGAGAGACCTGGGTTTGTTTAGCCTAGAGAAGAGAAGACTGAGGGGGGATCTTGTTACTGCTTACAAATATCTGAAGGGTGGGTGTCAAGAGGATGGGGCCAGACTCTTTTCAGTGGTGCCCAATGACAGGACAAGAGGCAATGGGCACAAAACATAGGAAGTTCCACCTGAACATGAGAAAAAACTTCTTCACTGCAAGGGTGACAGAGCATTGGAACAGGCTGCCCAGAGAGGTTGTGGATTCTCCTTGTCTGGAAATATTCAAAACCTGCCTGGAGGCAGTCCTGTGCCCCCTGCTCTAGGTGAATCTGCTCAAGCAGGGGGGTTGGACAAGATGGTCTCCAGAGGTCCCTTCCATCGCCAACCATTCCATGATTCTGTGATTCTGTGAAAGTAACGCAAGCCACTTATATTTGCTTTTGAATGCAAAATATTTACCAGTATCTAGGGGTGGTACGCCAAGCTTTGGCTACACCAAGCTGAAACTCTTGGATGAAAACACTGTCTAAAATTGGTGAGGATAAGAAAAGCCACAGAGACAATTCAATGAAGAGTCTATACCGAATTGGTGCTCGTATGTTGCATACTGTGATATAGTGAAAGAGAACCAAGCTAGCTCTAAACTTATCTTGAATATGGCAAGCAGTCCAGCCAATGTAGTTCAGGCTAAATTTCCTACTACCATGCCTAAATAGGCCATATGGGATATTTCCTTAGGCATTTGCTTCACTTCTTTTCCTCCTACACCTTGCAGAAGAACTCAGAAGAAAGGCTGAGAGCATCTTTCTGACAACAGACATGGGAAGGAGACCATAGGGTCCAGCAGGAAGTTTATTTCTGCACAAGAGGCCCAAAGAAATCTGCTTCTATAATTCCAGTCACTGTTTTCTTCAACATGTCCTTTGTTATCACTACAAGTCCAAACGCACAAAGTTGCTGATGTTCTGTAACAGACAACTACAGAACGCTGAGATTTTTTCCCGTTTTTTTTTTTCTTGGAAGAAATCTCTTTTTCAGTAAAAGCAGATCTTTCATATGTGAAAATGTCTATTATTTCAAGAACTTGAAATCCCATCTGGAGAAAAGACATTTCAGTTGATTCTTTTTATCAGATAAGGTATTTAGGAAGTGGAAGATTACATCCAGAGTATAAAATGGGGCCAGACCTTGGGCCGAGACTGTGTCCTGACTGTAGACACTGACTAGGTTACACAGGCAGAGGGTTTAAAGCAAGAAGATCTGTAAGTAGCCTGTAAATCATGCATCTAAGAGAGCTCAGACAAAACCTTCATGCTTTCTTAAAAGCGATACAAAAGTCTGATGGCAGTCTAAGGAAAAGCAGGAGGGTTCGCTCCCTTACAGCACCCACCATCCCAGGGAAGGTGTCCTGCAATCATAAAGATTTACCTCCCTCTTTTGAAGCTTGCAATTCCTATTCATCCCCTCTGTGGGAGGGTGAGGGTGAGCTCTGGTAAGGTTTACTCCCTGTTCGGCACCATGCACTGATTCAGATACAGAAGCCTGCTGTAAGTTTCTTTCAAATATTTAACTTCCATTTTTCTGAGGAAACTTACTTATAATGAATGTAAACTAAATTGCACCTCCAACGTAGATTACTTTTAAATCCATCCCTCCAACATCCCCCATGTCCCATAGCATAAGAGGGCAGAGCAGGAATGTAGGATCCTGAGCCAGGTCTGTCTTACACATCTCAGTTTCATGTTTTTAAGATGATTTATGAACCTAGGAGCAACCAAACTCTTCAGGGACCTTCTACCCATGTCTCATAGGCACTGAAATGCTTTATCTTCATCTGGTCTTTCCTACTTACCTTGCCTAAGTGTGTGGCAGCAATAGAGAACCATATGGGGAACAGCCAATTTTTACATCAAAATCTTCATTACCAGAACAGGATGTCTTCACTCCGTCTCTGTGTGGTAGAGAAGTAATCTGCCCCTTACCTACCACCCTATCAGACACTGCTTCTTTGTGCTTAATATACCACATACATCGAGTAGGACATTCTAATTTCAGCTTCAGCAGTAGAAAAGAAGAAGAGTTCCTGCCCATAAAAACCACATGCAATAGCTTGCCGAGCTCTTAGAGGGAAGCCAGTCAGACTGCAAGACGCAATAATAAGTTTCCCTCAAAATATATCTGATTACGTAACGGATTGCTGTATTAAAAATTAAATAAGGCTTGAAATATACAGCAATTTGCAGGCACTAAGGAGTGTGCCTAATAAAGAGAGTCCATTACCTGTTTCTGCTTTTTGAAATCCAGCCTATAAATACTGTAACATGTTCCTATTTACTTCAGTGTGGGAGGACCAGACCTTGTGAACCTGCTTGTTAAAAGCAGCACTGAGTTCAGTTTGACTGACACTTTTTTAGCGATGCCTCGGTATTAATACTGGTCTAATCAGCATCTGACGATTGCTGTTCATGTCCCTGGGGACTCTGTACCTTGTGTGTGCTCTAAATGCAGCATGAATGTGGAACTTGATCCTTCCAGGAAAAGTAACAGGACCTGAGCAGGTTTCTAACCTCTCCCAGGGGCCACGCAATGATTCACGGGACTCAATAGCGTTATACTAGTTTGGCAGCGGTTATGCTAATGCCTGTGTTAACCCTCCAAGCACAGTCAATGCAAATCAGATATTTCTCAGAGTTAGACGGAGCTGCTTTCCAATGGGAGTTGGGAACACAAAGGCACTTCAGCAAGATCCCACTCGGTATCACCATCTGCATCTTACAGTTCCCAAACACACTTAAAAATCAGGACCTTGGGGCACAGTTCTCATTGAAAGCCATACATTGACATTAGGTAAGATATAAATTCCCAAGGGCCTGACTCACAGAAGGCCCTACATGCTCACTTTTCATGGAATAATTATTCATCAGCAAGGAGAGGAGTCAGTAGATAAGTTAGCAGGGGACTGACCTTCAGGGTGAAGTTCCAGCCCCCTTCCCAGTAGCTGTTCAAGTATTTTACACAAAGGAGAACAGCCTTACCAAGGAAGACTGAGATCCTCTTGGTTCCTTTCTAAGTCTGGAGGCCTGGGAGGCTGGGGTGCCCACAGAGGATGTGGGCATCCACCTCCCTTCAGGAGCAGAAGGCTTTGACCCAAGAGTGGGCACTACCCACGAGGCCACCGGTTAAAAGGAGGCATTGCTGCAGGCAGTGTCCTGCCAGGACCTCTGCCTGCGCTGACGGTGGCAGATGCCCCACAACAGCAGTCAGAAAGAGTGTAAACTCAGCCAAATGGTTTGCATTAAACAGGCACAGAGGATGGCCTGAGGATCAGAGAGGGACCAATGTTCTCACACCTAGCTACTGTAGGACTGGATCAAAAATTTTTAGGGCACTGTCATGTCATTCGGCGGTGTGCTTCCATGGCATTGCTCCTCTCCAACCATGCAGAAAGAAGTTGTCAGTCCACCACTTTTCAGGGGTACTTTGCCCTTTTGTTTTCATAAAGCTGCATGGGAAGTGGTAGGTAAATGAATGTGTCTCAAAGAAGTTAAATGAAACTACTGTGCGTAGGGTTTGTGCAGTTTCCTTCCTGTCACATTCAAACACATCAGCAGCCCAGTCCAAGCACACACTGGGCTAGGTTAGTGAGCTCATCAGGCATGCTATCCTCGCCTTCTGACATCCTCTTGGAAATAAAAACAGTGGCCCTAATGAGAATTAATTAGGGCTGGGGGTGGAGAGGGGGGATCCATCGTTTTTTTGTTTGTATTGTTTGTTTTCTGTAAACCCATGGAGGGGAAAAAAAATCATATTACTTCTCCATGCAATATAGTAAACGTAATAAAAAATGAACACATGGTAATTAGCTTCTCCATTAAGTATACCAAGCATAGACAATAGCAATCGTGCAGTGCTGATTACAGACATTATCCTTGCCTGGATTTTTTTTTTCCACCATTCAATCAACACTGCTAAATAGAAACTTCAGTGTTCAATATTATAAGACACTAGCTGGCAGTTACACAAAGATGCCTTACACAATGTCATCTGGCTGCTTGCCCGATTCTCATATTACCTTCCTGTCTTGCCTTATACGCTAATACGCATGGCTGATTAGAAGAAAAATGCAGAAGCTGCTTCCTTCTCTTCTTGCTTTTTTCTCCAGCTTCATGCCTTGAGGGAAAAAAGGAATCACATTTGCTAATTTCACCAGCAGCGCTTAACCTGGGAATGGAACAATTCCCTTTCAATTCCACATTAATTATAATTCATACCCAAACACTGCCTTGCACCAGACTAATTGGGCAGTGTTTGATTCCACTCTGAGAGAAATGTTGATTACTGTTGTTGTACAGAAGTCCTCTAGTAGCCTCAGTAAAGAGAGTCTCGGAGTTCAAAATAAACATTTTCGGGGGTTGTACAGTATCCAGGGGTTAGATGTCTGGAAACAGGATTTCAGACTGAAAATCCCAGAAGCTCAAATGACTCCGGAAAACATCTAGGAACTCCTTAAGTGACTGCTTTCGGGTGGATTTGCTGATATCAGCAGACCCCTTGGGGAGTCACAGTACAGTTTATGCCAGTTTCTTCAGGAGGATAAGCTATCTCGCAGGAGGAATATTTTTCACATGTCGAAAGA
This sequence comes from Fregata magnificens, assembly GCA_013389945.1. Classification (NCBI taxonomy): domain Eukaryota; kingdom Metazoa; phylum Chordata; class Aves; order Suliformes; family Fregatidae; genus Fregata; species Fregata magnificens. The sequence continues at coordinate 6,689 of WAAD01019014.1, read as the reverse complement.
CATGTTTTCTGTCTTATTGTTTACACATATCTGTTTTATTTTTTGATTTCTTATGGTAAAGGTATACCAAGGCAGGTGGTGTATATTCAAGTTGCTCTGACAAGCCTTCATTTTTGCCCGGATATTTTAGCCAGGTTGAATCTGAAGTCTGGTCAGGTGTCCAGGATTTCCAGATGTCTAGCAGCCATGTCAGAGCTACTTCTATGTATCCAAAAATCCTGGGTCACTGAGCATACATATGGACACAGTTTATAGCCGAATAATCAGTGCCAGGGATGCCTCAGACAGATGTCCAGGTGCAAGTCATCTTCACAGCAAACATATCACAGGTCAAATAATTCCTGGTGATAGCACACTCTCAGTGAACCTTCCAGGAAAAGCATGGGGAAAAACGTGGGACCTTTATGTTAGGGAGAGGAGTCTTTCGACATTTTTAATTCCTATAGCTATGCATAGGTATAGATCAAAGTCTACAGGCTGAAATCTTACCTTGCAACTTAGCAACCAGTTCTGGAAACAGACCAGCTTGTGAAAATGTGGGTCCGAGCACATGTAGGGCAGCTGGCCCTGTGCTGGACAGGATCTCCTCTCTGAGGGACTGGACACTAACCACTGCAACCAGTCAGCAACAGAAAGCTTGAAAAATAATTTTCCCTACTCATTCCATCACCGTAACAAATATGCCTAGAATTAGTCTAAGAACTTAAGGATGGACCTTCAAATTAACACATGTGTATATATATATGCATATATAAATATATATATATGTATCTATGTCGGTATACATTAAAATGTGTGTGTTGCACAGATGGGAGAAACTTTAGGCCAGCTACAAACTTTCTCCATTTCTAGCTTTGCGACTGCTATACATGAGCTTATGCAAATGGTATGATACACAGGCAAAGAAAAGGACCGAAAACTAAGCGCAAGGTGAGTGGAGATTCTCCTTGAAATATCTGTTTCTTCAAAATCAGTGCCTATGAAGGCCAGTTTTCTGTGGCCGGAAGATGAGGTCTAGGATCGCCAAGCACCACAGCAGACAGTTTTAGCTGCTGCTTTAGCCTGCATTCAATGGCACGGGAAAGTCAGGCTGGGGATGCCTCTGCTCATCTGTGATGGCCCAGGGATCCCAAGCGGGAATTGCTCAGGTTTGACTTGACACAAGAGATACGAACAGCTGTAGTTAGGCCCTCTAATCAAAGGTGGTGGCAGCAGCTGACGGCCCAACAGTATCATACATCTCTGAAGAGTATTTTAAACATCAGAAAACCTTTGTCGAGTGTTTATGATTAAAACTCAGTTAAGCAAGTCTGTTTTGGCAGAAACATGTTCCTTCGATAAGTTGCCCGCCATTCAAAGTGTACACAGACTGCAGTTTCACTGCTGTTGCTCTTCACACATTATGATTGGCAAAAAAAGAAAGGAAAAAGGCAAGTCAAATGCTGCATTTAAAAATATTTTTTAAACCCTGCCCAAATTATACACCCTTTTTTTTCCTACCTTACTTACTTACACTTCAGAGGGTGACACAAAACCCTGCACAGTCAGCAGCATCTGGACTTGTTTTGTTCCCATGAGCCAAGCAATAAGCAGGACCTCAAAAAACCTGCCTACCTCCTACTATTAGAAGACAAACAGCTCAGTGCTTAGATAAAGAGAGCTTTAAGGGATGCCAATCTGCTTGTGTCAGTCACCAAGCGCTGGTTGTTTTCTCAAGACGAGATTGAAGGTAGACTGGGGAAAGGAAAACTCGTTATAAAAAATGAGGTTCACACTATGTTTATGAAATGTGTCTTTTTACTAATTTCCTCTCACTTCTCTCAGCAGCTCCGCTTCTTGCAACGACTGCAGCACTGATCATAAGTTCAGTCTGGTCCTCCATGCAGGTCATTTTCAGAATTTGGAGAGTATATATTAAATACCAGGCCACTTAACTAGACGACCTCTTAACCCAGCAGGTGAAAAGCTACTGGTGTCACGTAAGAGTGCTTCAGACTTCAAACCCAGCCCCATTCCACTGGAGAAGATGATCAAATACCCAGCTTTGATTACGGTGTATGAATGCACGAGCGTATTCCTGCAGAGGAACTATCTGGTGCTAAAGTTTTCTTCAATGCAGAAAAACCCCTCAGGGCCTGTGGTGAAAAGCTGAAGTGAGAAAATGCAAATTTTTTGCTTTTTTAAAAGCAAAAAATATAACAAACTATTAGGGAAATTTATACATTATCTCCCTATGCCTGTCTTCAAATCAAAGCTGGATACTGTTATGGAACATATCTACTAACAAAACACAAGTTACTGGTCTCAGAGAAGGGGTAACTGAGTAATATTTTGTGATGTGTGTCTTAGAGGAACTGCCATGAAATGACTCTTCCTGTCCAGAAAGATTGGATTCCATCTGATTCAGAAACCCAGGAATAAAAATATGTGTATGCATGTGTAGAGCATGAATAAATAAACCCATGTGTTCACAGAGGCTGTGGTCTGAGCAGCATTTCTGTCCCCTGGGCAGAACCGTTTCCAGCAGAGACCTTGCGCTGCATTCCTCCTGGCTTCTCCAACGCCACCACTGCTCACATCTTCTTGTATGTGAGCACCTACAATGTTAGAGAGTAAAACATCCCTCATACATCACCAACCCTTCCAAAAATACTTTAAATAAATGTATTTTGAAGGTCAGATCTCACATCACTCAAGTTCCATAGGCAGCTGAGTTCATGGCACCCTGTCCAGCATCTAGCTTTTGATGCTGCTGAATAAGCAGAGTTACTGTTCCAGCTATCTAAATGACTTACTACGATTTAGATGTCTTGTAGGTACTTGTTTTAGAGTCTTAGGTTTTAGTTTTTTCAATTTAACAGGAAAAGAAAGAGAAAAAAAGAAGAAAAGGAAATGAAAGTTTCTTTTAACTAGATCTTTCTGTGACCTCAAATGATTCTTAATTGTGTTTTCCTGTGCATTCTTTGCATTAGCTAATACTGAGAGCAAATGTCTTCAAAAGGCGGTTTAACTATGCATCAGTATTTACTTCAGTAATGCATTTTGAAGCTTCCTGCAGTCTTTTCATGGTGAAATATCCTGCTCTTGTATATCTTACAGTAATCTTATTAAGTGATTTGCACCTCTGATTTCTTAAGTCAACACATGGCTTAATATGACATCAAATTACATCTGACCTTCTCTGTTCCCTCAAAACCCCACTTCAGCATGGAGATACGTGCATTTTACAGTAGATATCTTTTATTTTAAAATGTGGTCACAAGAAGCCAAAGGTTGCTAGTATTACCTATATTATCTGCAGAGCAGCTGGTAAATGCATGAATATCCAGATTGCTACAGTCATTTTTCATCTCCCTATTTTCAAGCTAAAATAATGTTATAGCTTATAAGCTACAACCAAACAAGGCAATGAACTCAGATAATGCTCAGGGGGGGATGATATATAGGATATCTTGGCACAAATTAAGCACAGTCATTTAGGATCTGTAATAAAATCTGGCATTTTGCCAGTTTGCCAGCCATTAAATTAAGGGTCATTTAAGCCCCAATTGAGATTTTTTGTTTGTTTGTTTTTAAGAAATAATGAACTACTTTGAATGCTTGAGCTTAAATCATTAGAAGACACTTGCCTGTTAAAAGAGGTATTTTTGTATTAAGCTGGCACGGGTACTGCACCCTGACAGACTGTTTTCACATTGTGAAACAGATTCTTCTGGACAAAGTTTAGCACAAGGCTCTAATGTATCAGACCAGAGACAAAAATGCAGTGAGGAAATGCCATGGGGTAACACTGAAATATTAGTGAGGAGAAAAGCTAAGTGCTGGCAGCCTCAGTTTATCAGGCTGTGGTTTTATGAACATCTGGGTGAACTGAAGGGCTCAGCAGTGCCAGCAGGCAAAGCATCACCCTTTCTTTCCCCTGCCACACAGCTCTTCCTCTCCTGACTCTGAAAAGGAAAGCACTATGAGCCATTTTTACACCTGTCCTTTAAAAAGTGGGACAGTTCTTGTCTTGTGCCCTGTGCTTTGGGTCGGTGGAGCAGAGGCTGTCCCAGCTGTGAGCACGGCTGCCTGACTCTTGCCCCACCTAGACCCAGGCTTAGGTTACACCAGCAAAAGGGCCATCTCCTATGTGAGCAAAGCCAGAATCATCCCCAGTTCAGTCACTTTTCCTCCCTGTCCCAGCACACTCTGAACATAGGCAATTGATGGGAGAAGGGACATAAGGACAGTAATTCTAGCTCTGTGCCAGGCAGGAACTCCTTCACTCCAAGGGAAATGCAGTAAACACAGCATTTATAACAGGGAGATGCAGTGCTACAGCTGGTAACAATAAAAGAGGCTTCACTGTATGAAAAGATCAAGTTTTACATCTGTATCATCTAAATCAGGTTGGTTTAAATGCTAATGCCTTCAGTTCTGTGACACATTTTCCCCTTAGTTTAATATTGCCTTGGTAGTGTGACCTTCAGCTTTTTTCACAAAACCCCTTTCTCCAGTCTTTTGGTGAGAGAAAATTAAGAATAAAGCTCCTGTGTAGGAGGAATCGTGGTATGAATAAGCTTGTTCAGAATGTAGTATTGAATTTTGCCCAATTTGCATGAATTTCTCAGTGTATTTTGTATATAGGGCCAGAGCTTTCCGTGTATTTTAATTACATCTCAGTATATAGAGTGCTGGCTCCCATTGTTAATGTTGTCAGTGCCATAAAGTCAATGGCAGGCAACACAAGACTAAAGGAAATTTACCTCAATTTTGTTTTTCTAGTTTATATATAACTCACTTGGTTCCTTGCTCTTTCATGAAAGGTCTTCCTTTACCAGCAGGGCTGATAAATCTTACAGCCTGAAAAACTAAAAGAAAGAAACTATCAGAAATATGCTAAATTATTCATTTGAGTAATAGGTTTGATTTTATTTAATCAACTTTTCCTCTCAGATAGCTTATTTCTAAGATTTTTTTTTTGCATAATTGAATAAGTCCAAAGAAAAGAATGGTGAATTACACAATTGCTTTTATTTTGTTCTTACTCCTTTCCCGACTAATCTACTCAGATTCTTTCCTTGTTTTTTGGGGTTTGTTTTTTTTTTTTTTTATATTTATGCCTTTGGGTTCAGGTGTTACATTTACCCTGCAACACCACAGCACCTAACGTATCAGGGTACTGACCGAGTGAGTATGCCTTGTCATTTAAATGCATTATTGCAGCACTTGTTGTGGTTATTGTTGTTTTTATTAAGGAAAAAATGCTCTTTGGCAATTATATTCATTTCATAGATTTTTTTTTTTTCAGTCGTTGTATAATGTATTCATGAGTAATGATTTTCATTACCCTGGTCACCACTCCACTGAGACATTAACAGACATTTTTCCTTTAAGAGTATAGTTTGATAAGCAACCAATTGTTAATACATGAACTAGAGGAAACATAGTTGAGAGAACAGAAGCTTCTGTATGGCTAGCAGCTATAGATATACCTTTGAAACTGAATTTGCAGTTGGACTAGATAATCCATGCAGTTTGCTGTAGCCCCAGGCCCAGTGTTTCATCTAAATCATGGTGCTTACTCAGCGTTTGTAATAGAGCATGCATGCATGTGGGGTTTCAGCAGAAATGTGCCAAGGAGCTCACTGAAACAGGAGGTGTCAAATTGGATTCAGGCTAAAGCAAATGCAAGTTTGTCGTTTTAGCCTTTAATGTGGCAGGGAGTAAAAAACATGTCAGGATATGTCATGTAAATATTTGTTAGAGCCTGGCTAATTACAGATGAACTGAGCGTGGAAGAGTGATGCGAACTTGAACTATGGCTTAGTTAAAAGCAATGTTGGCAAAAGGCAGCCAATGCTATTATCCTTAGCTGCCATGACCATGACCATTTAGTCACCATTACCAGCCATAGGGAAAAATGACCTTGTGAATGAGAAACTGGTCAGGGATCGAGTATGGGTTCAGTTCCCAGTTCTGCCACAGGGGCTGCATGTGACGGTGTGAGATGGTAATATCCTGGCTTACAATGGCAGGTGATTTTTCTGAAAGAAAAAGGAAATAAACAGGTACTGAATAGCAATTCAGTGTAAGCAGGGCTGATTGTGTGTGAAATGAGTGCTGGAATAGTTATTCTGTATATGCAAAACCAGGCTTGGCCCGAGATGAACCCACATTAATGAAAAACATTAACACTGGTATTAAAAACAAGCCCGTCAGCTTTCTACATAATTCAGATCTTCATTTACAAAATAAGACTAATATACTGCTTTGAATATTAATTATGTCTTCTGTCTTGTCAACTTGGACACTTTGGATAGAGAGTCTTTTCTAGTTCTGTGAGGAACGCTGATAGCCCAGAAGTCATGATTTCAGCTGGGAGATCTAAGAACTGCTACCATAAAGAGAAGAGAAGAAGAGAAGAGAAGAGAAGAGAAGAGAAGAGAAGAGAAGAGAAGAGAAGAGAAGAGAANAAGAGAAGAGAAGAGAAGAGAAGAGAAGAGAAGAGAAGAGAAGAGAAGAGAAGAGAAGAGAAGAGAAGAGAAGAGAAGAGAAAAGAGAAGAGAAAAGAGAAGAGAATATATTCAGTTGGAAGGGACCTAAAAGGATCATGTAGTCCAACTGCCTGACAACTTCAGGGCTCAGCAGAAGTTCTGTACTTCCCCGGGACTTCCCTCATGCCCTTTCTGTAAATTGGAATAACG
>WAAD01019008.1:45515-66250 GCA_013389945.1 Fregata magnificens | reverse complement strand
ATCCGCAAGTCTGGTCTCTTTGCCACTGTTGCATAACGCAAATTATTGGAGACATTTTACTGAGGTGAAATAATCTGTATGTCCATCGCTACTTCTGTAAACACAGGCATTGAAAATCAATCATTTTACCGTCTTAACAGGCTTCGGGTGAAAATATACTTGCTGATCACATAGGTACACTGTAAGGGTATTAATAAACACATTCAGTTAAAGATGCAGCTCTCTGTAGAGCCCATGGTTAGTAAGTCAGCAGCAGGATGGCTATGCTGGAATTCACCACGGGCACAACTGGTTTTCATCAGTGTAGCAAACAACAGAAAGCATTAGTAAAACTGACACTTGCATGAATTTGTCAGTCTCCTCACGTACGGCTCTGTGTTTTGGCAAAGGGCTGTCGTATCCTGGAAAACTCTAATATAGCAATCCTATTCCAACACCAGATGGGGCTGAAGTCTAACTCTATTAGAGTATCTTCAGACACATTCGTGGTACCAAGGCTATCATATTTCATATGCTGACTAAATAGGTTTCCAGACAAAGCTTTTTGCCAAAGTCAGTGCCAAAAGCTTTCTCTGTATGACCTAAGAGACAGAAAGTCTGCCAGACAGAGATCTGCCCAAACTTTCAGCCTTTGTTTTATATATACAGAGCAAAATGCCTTTGTATTTTTTTGATCTCTGCCAAGATTTGTTGCTTCAACACTTTGCAAGCCCATATATTGTAAGCAGAAAAGTTATACTAAGAAATAATTCGCCTAAAATCAGAGCGAGAGTGAGCGAGAAAGCGCACACATGGTAGAATTATTATACCCTGGTTAGCTCCTTCCTTTCATGTATTTAACAAATGAAAGGAGTAAAGTTACACTAATGGGAGTCTAAACTAAATGTTTTCTTGGAAAATATATTTCTCCATTACATAAAACCTCTGAACAAACAATTTAAACAAAAGGGTTAGTGCATATGTGTGTGGTTTTCAAGATTTAACTGGTTGATATTTCTCCGAAATTGCATGAACTGCACTTGCTCTAGAATCCTATCACAAAGCAGACAGCTTTATGGCATTCCAGGCTAAGCATTTTCTGCTAATAATGTTGGGGTAGAAATGAGAAAGCGCTCTATTGCACACCTTCACATGACTATATTTTTATGTTTTACCGCTTGCTGTACTCACTCTCACTTGCTGAGATACACTGATGCTATTCAGTCTTCCTCTAACCCAAATGAGTGCTACACTCAACATCTGAATGCGAACTACAGGAAACTTAGCAGAACCACAACACAATGCTCCAGTTGGAGTAAAAACTATGGCATGGTCATAGCTCTGCGCAAACATACATCCCACGTCCCAGGAGTACCACCTGCAGCAATTTGGCTTAAAAATAAAATACATGTTGACATGCCCGTGTAAAGGCAGACATGTAACTTGTACACAGAAAAATACCTAAGAAATGTAGAGATATTTTAGATATTTTGCACTTCAACACCTAATGGAAATGGTTTAAACACAACCACGCTCTCTAACATGATTTTTGACACAGTCTGTGAAGCAGACAAGAGCCACTGACTTATCAGGTTTCTAAACTACAGCTGGGTTTCCAATTGGCTTCGGCACATGCAGGATGAGCAGTTCCTGTAGCATGCTTTGACACTGCCTGCAGCTGTAACAAAGAGGAAATATGCACCTTTAAACAAGAGGAAATGTATGTTAAAAAAACCCAACCAACCAACCAAAAGAATTCCAACGTTGTGCTACTTCTATACTTAAAATCAGAAGCACTCCTATGCTATTTCAAATTAAATTCATAGTGACCTTTACATGTCTAAACAAGTATTTGTGTTCTAACAAAAATTCAGGCAGTTTCTTCATTGCTGTACAACTGAAAGTGATTTTTCTGACGTTTTCCTCTCCCTTTAAGGAAAATACATTTACTGTTTCAACCACAGATTCCCCATTATGAGTGATAATTATAGCGAGAGTGGTTATGAGTGATAACAGAAATGAGATCTTTCAATATTAAAAAATGTAAAACATTCTTCATGTGTTCAGGCTATTGCTTCCATTGCTGTTAACAGCAGCTGCAACTTGGTAGGGGGCAGCAGAGTCCACTGAAGGTAATGAAAATGCACACAAATACAACAAGAAAAAAATATCCTGACTTTGTTAATTTCTAGATTCTTACCCTACTCTTCAAAACAAAGAAGGTCAACAAGAGATCCAGGTAGTCGCACATCAGATCTCTTAAGCTGCTACAGTGGTTAGGTATCTTTTCTTCTGTAACTTCCCTGCTTCCATGACAGCCCATTTAACTGCTACGGAACAGCAATGTGTACTCTGCAGAGCTCCTGGCTCTTCTGAAATTAGTAGTTCAGATGATGGAACTTACTTGAAGATACTCAATCTCCGGAAAATCAAGGCAATAACAACCTCAGATGTTAAATACAAAACAGCATTAGGCTTCTAAAGAAAGCATTAACAGTAAATACGTAATATCAACGTTGTGCATTTCATTCCTGTATCTCAAAACCTTTTATGTAAGTTGATAAAGATAACTATTCACCATTTATACACAGAAACACTGCAGTGCAGTGACGCTAAGTAACTAAAATTCACCAAGTGAGTCACAGTGACAGGAACAAGTACAGACAGACAAGTTCTGCTCTTAATGTGGTGCTGCTGCCAGCAGATCGTGATACTTCATTCACTAAATGGTTGAGTCAGCACAGATAGTTTATCAGCTTTAAAGGCCAAATCACTCTGTGTAAATGAGACTAATGCTCCTGATTTCAGCAGATACACAACCGCACACAGGAGGGCTCAGTCTGGCCCTGTTTAGTTGATACCAAACAAACAGAAACGCACAAGCTGTATTTCACTTTCTAGGTCAGAGGGAGATGACGACAGATTCAGAGTTGCAGTGCCGAGATGAAGTAATCAGCTGAGATATCCTCATGTCAGGAAACTGAACCTTGCATAGAAATGCAGAAGTATTTTTGTGGCTCTTCTTTCTGGACATCATCTTTCTTGAGTGCACAAAGATAGTAATAAACATGCATTTCAGGCATTTTCCCTTTGTTCTAAGTAATTTCAGGCTGGCGGGTCTCCCTTAGATGCATGCTGACTGAATCATAATGAAGGCCTTCTCCAGCAATACTTTATACTAACATAATCCAATTAAAAGGAACTTAATTGGTGTGCAACATTCCCTACAATTTCAACATTTTAAAAATGAATAGTCTCAGTAAGTACCAGATGGTGACACGCACTAATTAATCAGGCCTGCTCAATGAATGAGCATATTAAAATGAATGCACCTATTAGACGTGTTTTCAATGCTGTATGCTGCAAAAAAACTCCCCTTAAATGAATGCCTGCTATATGACTGAGCAATATGCACAAGTGTGCATTTTATCATTTGTAATTGTAACACTATCACTCTTTGATCCCTTCTTAGATAGCTAGATACTTGGTACAGCTTTCCTTTTGTTTGTCCTCCTCCAGGGATAAGGCATTTAGCTTTAGCATTGCTATCCATGAAAATGGGCCTGCAATTTTTATGCTGCAGAATAAATTGCATCGATCAACCTTCTCACCAGACAACAGTCCAATAAATTGCTACTGAACAACCCACGAACCTCTCACCATTGGCAGGCATGTCCTCAGACTGAAAAACTCAGCAATGGGAATCCAACCTAGGTTTCCTACATAGGAGTGCCCAAACACCACAAAACCACTACGGCTTTGTGGTTTTGTCCGAATCACTTAGAGGGATCTGGACAGTCACTGATCATCATAAACAATAGTGTAAGTCTAACATAACAAGAATAAAGAGATGGTTATTCTGTGCCAGTATCCAATTTCTGTTTCTTCTAAACTTCAATATAATTGTAAACATTTTAAGAGACTTTTTGGAAAAACTGAAATGCTCCAACTTCACACATACTGTCCTGCTTGGGTGGCGAAGGGCTGTGGAAACGCTCCATCTCCCAGAGAGTGTGGAGACTTTCTGACTCAGGGCCACTGAACCATCTAGCGCAGATAACTGGGACCACAAATGTGACGTGCTAATTAGGGTTTTTTTTTTTTTTGTCCTTCATGCCATAAAAAAAAATTTCTTCTTAAATTTTACATCATTTGTCCAACTTCAAAGGAAAGCAAAACCCCAAGCGAAGCTAACTGCAACACCTGTTAGATACGTAAAATATAACGCAGAGAGAAGAGCTTCACAGCCAGAGAAGTCACAGTCCCAATTTGAAGGCATGTTGAGAAACACACTTGTTTACATTCAGTACCCAGAAGCACTGTGCTTTGAATAATCTTGCAGCATGTATTAATGAAATGTAAATCAAGCGGGGGGGTGAGGGGGGAGGAAAAAAAAAGATGCTACATCGTACCACAGCAGAGTTTGGAAATAAAAGCTAGAGTATCGATATTAAAAAATGTGAGCAGCGCACTCACAGCACTTCACAAAGGTGAACGAGTGTTTTATAATACAGATTTTTGTAGAGAGGAACAGTGACTCACAATTTGGTGAAAGATCAAGAGATAGACCCTGACTCTTAAGTGTGATGCCCAGTTCAGTCACGGCACTTACTTCACCCGAGGTGTGCCAGGAAAAAATGTGAAATGAAATAATGGCAAATGGCATTATGGACTGCCACAATTTTATTCCCAAAGTGGACTAATATTCACCAAATACCAGATCATTGTTGTAACAAGCCAGAACTGTGACTATAGCAGATAGCATAAATGGAAATTTCCATAAATGCTAGGCATTACCATTTCTGCTGGAAGAAAGAAAAAAAAAAAGAGAGAGAAGTTCTATCTTGTTGCAGATAGATTTTCTTTTTTCCTTCCAGTCAGAACCGAGTGCCCTGGTAACTGTCCAAGGCCATAAAATGACAGTTCTGCAGTGGATATTGAGGAGGCAATGGCCTAGACGAAAGGTTGCCAACTTACTTTACAACCACTCTTCAGCACCATCGTACTATGCTGCTGAGATATAAGGGGTATGATGGATGGAGAGGATAACAGAATCACTTCTACCTGAAGTACTGAACAAACCCCTAGTTGCAACCTTGCTGCAAGACAGTATGAAACAACCAAGAAAACAACTTCAAACTATCGCTGGTTTTAACCTCCCACACTATATTTTCTCTCATTTAAAGAGAGTTTAAATTACATAAATATTTCATAAAACTAAGTGAGTGAAGGAAACCCTTGAATGTTTTTTCTACCTAAAAACCTATAAGAATAAAACATGATAGAAATAGCCAACGAACTGGAGCAAAAACCTGCCTAGGGCTAGACAATCTGTAATACTTCAGAAGAAAACAGGCATTTCTTTACAATTTACCTAACCCAAACAGATAATGCCACAGAGCAGGGAAAAGGCAAGAAATGTCCTCAGGATCTGCCCAGGTAATCTGATTAGATTCTGCATCATCACATTGAGAACACAAAAAACAATAATAAGGACAAGCTCTCACATCTGGTGTTGAGGCCCGATAGACCAGCCAAGGCATGTATTTGAATACAAGCTCTTCTGAGTTCCAATAATAAGAAGAGATTCTTAACTGGAGAAAACCTATTAAAAATATTTGTTTGCTTTTGGAAAAAATCATCATTTAGCGTTAATAAAACTTAAATTTATAATGACCATTCAGACATACATATATACAATCATAATGATTATTCAGACAATGATGCACAGTATACTCTTTAGGGATACTTTTTACTCACACAGAAGATTAGTTTTCATTTTTTACTTTAAAAGAAAAACCCAGTAAGATAAGCCAGACATAAATAGTTTGTTTACCTTGCTTCCTAAAAAGGGCTGCGTACAACATTACAAAATCTAGCAGGAAATTAAGGGCAAGCACATCAGCTGACAGGAACAAGCATTATAATGATAATTAAAAAAAAAATTCCTCAATTTCAGTGCATTTAAGTTCACCCCAACTCTATTTAAGTAAAATTATGAGAATTAAGCCCTTCACAGCATATTAAAAATGCACTGGTATGACTGTACCTTGACCAATCTAATTATCTTTGATCTACCTTTCCCGGGCTCACTTGCAATCCTGCCCTTTGATATTTTTTGCCCATTGTTTAAGCACATGAAAACATCTAGAAGAATAAACTTTACCAAACCTTTACTAAACATCTCCAGAATGTATTCACAATAAACAACAACGAAATACCTGTAAAACATACTGCTTCTATAGTTACAAAACCTAGTCATGGTTGTGGTTATCCTTCTGCTGAGCACAGCCTGAGAATGAAAACAGTGTATATCATCACTGTATTATTGAATCCATCAATTGTGCAACTTCAATTTACTTAAAACTCTCTCCCTTGGACTACTGCAACCTCTGGCTCCAAAGATCTTTACGCTGAACCCCTGATGCAGCAAAAACCACAATTACCAAAAAAATATCAATTTCAGTTTAGCAAAGTAACCTGTGGATAGCAAAATACAAAACAGTATTAGAAAGGATATGAAGGATCTTACTAAAAAGCAGTCAAAGACAAACAAAACACTGTATTATCAGGAGCAGATAACTTATGAGAGAATTAGTGGATTGCAGCCTGTGTAAGAGGTCAGCTATAATACAGAAGATTGAACACGTTGCAGAGAAGCCAGATAATTACTCTCCATCAGTCTCAACCCCCTCCCCAAGACCCTTATGAGTTATATTAAATAAAGACTTGAGAGAATTAAGTTTAAAAATAAAACACTCTCAGCCATTATAAAAAACAAGATATTAAAAATAACTGATAAATTAAGAGCAACAGCACAGCAGGGCTGGACTGTGGAAAGCCAAAAATTGTGGAGAAACTTGAGAACCAGGTGGCTGAGCTACACATAAAATTATGTGGCCCTTTCTCATCAGGGCCAGCACAGCAAGGAGCTAAGCACAGTAGGAGTGGGATGGTTTTTATCATGACTTCTGTGAAGGAAACTTGCTCTTCTTCCTACCAAACAATGAAATAATGGGCAAAAGAGAAATGACACAATTTTATTTAAAGTTTTTAAGAAGTTCTCACAAATTACTAACTGCAGGACATGCAGATGGTACAACAGAATACGCAAGGCAACCAGCAGATTCCATGCTTTCAGTGTAAGAAAATCAATGACATGATTTACTGAATATTGTGTTCAGTTCTATTTATGACATCTTGGGAAGAAATGCAGCATAAAACAACCACAACAATATTTTGTGGGATGAAAAGCTTTCCATATTAAGTGAAACAAAGAGATTAGGACAGTTAGTTCAGAATTCAGACAAACAAAATAATATTATATTAAATGATCCACCACATAAAGAAGATAGACTGGGTGTCCTATTTAGTATCTGTCTCAAAAAAGAGCAACAAGCCCAATGCAGCATATTTAAATCAGTAAAGAGAAAATTATTCCATGTAAAATGCTTCCTGAAACAAGCTGGCACTGAGATGAAGAGGTCAGCTGGATTCAGAAAATGATTAGACATTTATACATAGGATGAGACATTGACAGTAGTATTAGGTGGGGTAAATCCGAAGCTTCCAATTTCAGTGCTTAAACAAAGCATTGACTATTTGAGTTGAGAAGAAAATTCGTTCATTAGCAGATTACTCCTTCAGTGTCTGTTTAGGAAGTTTGGGCAGTGTGAAGGAGAGGGCTGCTGCTGGAGCCCGGGTGCCAGAGCACAGCCAGCACTGCTTCACTGCACTTCACTTCCTGGCGCTACACTGCATGCAAGGTAGACGTCTCATGGAATCATGTACCAGTTGTCAGTCTCTTCACGCTCGCACATCCCGTTCTCCCACTTTACCAGATCTGATGCACCAAAGAACCACAGAATACCAGATGTTGTCTTAAAGATCTCTGGTCTATATTCTTCCACCCAACCTGCACTACATCTCCTTTCCACCTCTGTATGGTGTGTCCCTTTTGTTTAGGATTTTACCTATATAAGCCTTCCTTTGGCAAAACCCTTCTCAAAATTAATCTCTTTGATAACAACATGATTCTGATTTTTCCTTTTTATCAGATCCTACTCTCTACTGTCAGTGTTTTTTAGTTTAATGTAGCAAAATGACTAAATGGTGAAATAATACTAATATCCCATTATCTCCCAGTGGTAAGGCCTTTCTCTTCTCCTCCCACACTTTGTTTTGTCGCTCTTGTGCCAGGCTCATATCTCAGCCCTGGAAACATTCTCTGTGTTCATTTCTACTTTTTATGACTACACGATCATGTCTGATATTGGGCAACCGGGACCTCAGGCTGTAAACTACCTGGGCCAAGTGACTGCGTGTTACACTAGCACGTGTCTTGCAATGATCCATACAAATCCATAGCAATGCATAAATAAGATGGTGGTAATGAGAAAGGTAAGGAAGCCAGATGGGAGTCTTACAACAGATTAGTACTGTTTCAATGTTGTCATACTACAAGATAGAAAAATCAGGATAAGATGACAAAGGAATGATATAAAAGGGATTTTGCTCTACAACTAACCTAAACAATGTAACTTTCAAAGACATATATATTACTAGTTCACAGTGGAAAACAGAAATAAAAATAAGCCACATACTGATATCTCATTCACTACTTGGTGGAGCAAGTGCCTGGGAAGGGCTTAAACCTTTGTAAAATCTCCTTCAGTTTCCCATTCCACAGCAACCATGTCCTCCCACTGCCTTCCACTTGGTGCAGTCATTCTGCCTTGTTCCTTGCATCTGCGATCAAAGACAGAGATTCTCATTTGAGGATCTCTTTGACAATCTTGAGAAACTAGCTACACGTAATTTTTCTGCCATCAAAGCTAGTTCAAGCAGCTTATTCTCACTCAGACTGTTCTTCTAATTAGTATGTCAGTTATTCATCCCAATAAGTTACTTTACCAGGCATGATGAAGGCAAGAAATTTTAATCTGCAGTCATAAGCCACAGCAATGAAATGACTGATGAGCTGTAGGTCAGAAAGTTAAAGATATTGTTGTTTACTAGTGTGGAAGTTAAAAAGAAAACAACAATGATGCTTTACAACAGATACTCTTAGGTACTCCTTATGTTTTGCCTAGAATCCATCCCTATAAAATGGGAAGCCACCACTGATGAGAATGCTATTAGGGATAAAAAGCACCGTCATAGGTGAAATTTTATTCAGAGAAGGAATTAGCAGATACTGAAACAGTATGCTTTTAGCATTCATAATAAACAGGAATTGATTATTTTACTTATTCTGATGATTAAGTATTGTATGTGACCGTCTTTTTAGGATAACACACCCCCAAACACCAGGACTGTGTTCTCTGTAGTTTCTCTATGCATTACCCTGCACAGGTTTCCCCTACACAATCCTGCTTGCAAAGCAGTATCAGTCAGAGGTAGGAAAAGATGCTATTCCAGAACTGTGTGTGTACAGCTTCTCACAGAGAACTCAGTCGTATGGGCAAAACAAGCCGCCTGCTTCTTTTTACCATTTGGTACCAAAGTGGGTTTACCATAATGGTAGCAAATACAACTACCTACATTATAAATGATTCACCAAGTATAAAATCCTAGTATGCTTGTAACAGCAGTCTGGAAACAGACCCAAAAGCCAAGCAAATCAATACCTTACATCAATTAAAACATTGTGTTGTGGACTACCGAGAAGAGCCCAGTAGTTTTCATGCTCTTTAGACTGATTATCAAGTTACCAATATCACAGTCCCTGGAAAATCTTGAAGTCCACAACACACCAGTGTTCCAGGCACCTTGGGAGGGACTCCATGATGCAGCTGTAGCCCTCCATGGTGACAGAAAAGGACTAACAGCACAACACAGGCATCTAATGGTCAGTAATCATCTTTTTAGGCTACCAAAAAAGACAGGATGTAGGGCAGGGGGGGAAAAAAGCCAACAAAACAGTAATTTATTTTAGTCCACAAAATATGATTCCGTCCTTAAAAATAATCCATACATGGAGGAGCTATGCAGTGAAGGCATCATTAAATATAATCAAGGAGAGAATCAGAAAAGAAATGTAACAGAAATTCTGTATTAGTTTTTATCTTTACATCCAAGGACTGTTCTTTGCAGCTAGGGAATTTGCTCAATTTACTTCATGAGAGAAGAAATACCCTTCATTTTCCAAGACAGATATTTAAACCTATCAAGTATGTAAATGACTATAATCTTTACCCCAATGCTGTAAGACAAGGAAAGGGAAAGAAGGAATTGCTTACTGCTTCTGAGAAGGCTGACTTCATGCAGGCAAAACCTACCACTAAGAACCAATCTGCTTCGTGGGCAGCAGCAGCATCCAGGTATATCCAGCCACTTAAAGGCTAAAGGTGGCTTATCACAAAGAGCAACAGCACCCAGAGTCCAGCCTGGCACACCCCCCCACCACTCCCACAGCCCCTCCTGCTCCGAGCGTTCCTGCGAGCCCGGGCTGCCCACAAAGCTGTTCCTTCCACCTATGATAGCCATGCTGTCAGAGCGCTCAGATACTAATTAAGAGGCTGCTGATCATACTTGAAAATAACTAGCTTAAAACCTAGCCAGTGCTCATTCCTGGGTCAGGACACAGGATGAAACAACAAAACTGAAGCACTACGAACAAGCTCTAGGAAATGGAAGAGAAAGAAAATTTAACACAAACTTTTTTTCAGAAACTGTACTCTCAAATTCTTTCTTTAGTTCTTCTTTACAGATATAAATGTTTTCCTAAAGGAGTTGATTGCCAAACAAATTTTGCTACTTGTGCTTGACAGAATCGTAAAAATGGGAAGCTTTTTCTATCCAAAAAACCCACAATGTGAATTTTCTAGTCTTGTACCGCTAGGATGACTCAATACTAATCTACAGGGATCTGAAGGTAGAAGCAGAATCACCCTCATCTGAATTCTCTCCCTTTCAAACAAGGTTTTTCTGACAGTATACTTCATTAGCACACAGGACCGCTATGAGTCCACCCATGTGCAGGAGTGGATTTCACAGAAACCACACTAAGCCCATAGCAATTACACTCGGTCACTGCTAACCTGAGTAAAATATGAAAGGCTGCTACTACCTGCCCTCTTGGAGGGTCTCGAGGGAGCTTTTATTCCTGCCACATGCAACACTGCCATTTTGAACCAAACTGTTAACGATACTAAGAAGCAGTCTAAGAGAAACTGAGAGACCAAGACCTGCTCCCCCGTCTACATAAGCAGCATCAAGTTGCAAGGCAGTAGCAATACTCTTCACACTGCTCCCTGTTGAGGTCTTGGGCTCAGTCTCTATAGACAGGTCAGGAGACAATATAAATATTCCATCAAATGAGGAAAGTTGCTGAGGAATCTAAATCACACTTCCCCAGTACTGCTTTATCAACACTATGCACAAGAAGGTGATATGTATGCCAGATCTCCCAAGTATGGTCCACCGAAGAGACATGCTCTCTGTAGTACTTAATCTTGCAATTTATATAGAAAAAAATCTGTACAGCAGATTTCAAGGTTATGGGCTCAAACTTGGCTTAATAACACATGGTGGCACATGTAAACAGTATACGGGATCCCAACTGTTAGTCAAATGGTGAATTGCAATGGTAATTGTAACAGCTATGCAACACAGTGTTACTCGTTTCTTTTGCCCTCATACTTAAGAAGTACTGTTGGTTCTACTTTGCCTTTCTTTATTAAAAAATGAGCAAATTGAGCTCTCAAGTCTTCTCTGTAAAACACGCTGCTCAAACCTTTAATCACTACTGACTTTTGTGAATTGTTATTAGCACCCTTGGTCTATTGCTCTCCAAAAGGCAACACAGCATTCCTGGAGCTTCATACCGCTGACAAACACAATGGAAACAAACCCTTCCTACTCTTCAAATAGATTCCTCTGCACATGGAGTCCAGGCACTGTCCTTTTAAGTCCAGAACGTTATCCAGAACTCATGATAACGGGGCGGGCATGACTTCCACAAGCTTCTGAGGATCTTCGCTTCTCTCAGTGGAGTCAGGCAAGCCTGGTCTAAACTCTTCATTCCCAGTTCACAATTGCACATAATAAAAACAAATTATTTGCTCAAGCCTTTTTTCGATGTAATCAGTGAGTATCTCTGCTTTCAAATTTCCTGCTCTCCCTATTTACATTTGCTTTCAGACTACTCATAAAAAACCTTGACTAATTTTAGGAGAAAGATTAATACGTACCATCCCATGCAAACTCGGTAACAACCTCCTACTTCCAATCAGTTTCAGACCTATCACCTATAGCCAGGCCTAATCCACATACTCCATACTGCGTTTTTATCATTTTAGTTTCTTAATAACAATATAGCAAAATATGAAATTAAATTAGAACATACTATATTTAAAATTTAGCCTTGCGTATACTTGTTAATGAAGATACATAGTCATAGCTCACTAAAATTCAGCATCTGGAAAGAAGGCATACAGAGGCATGACGAAGAGAAGACACGTGGTCTTGCAAGTGCAATGGATTTGTGTTTTATTTTAAAACTATTTTAAAAAGCAAACCTTTTGGTTTGCAACAGTATCAGGCAGTTATTCAACAGAAAAACCAGTCTGAGCAATTTGCATAAAGATTCAAGGTTTAGTTTTTCAGATTTCCAGAGATTTGTAGAAATATTTTTTGGCATAACCAGAAAATTAATCACTACTAACTACACCTTCTACGGCTATTTCAAGTACCCCCTACTCAAATCATTTCTCATATAACAATCAGTCAGAAAAGTGTCAGCTTTTTTACTTCAGCTGTTTTAAAAAGTCTTTTGTTGAAACCAAGTGCGTTAACAGTGATCTCAAAGCCTTAATTTTGATAGAAATTGCAATACGTCAAACTCAATAAAGGCAGCAGAACTATGTTCAGATGCCAGAATGCAGCATGTAAAAAAAAAAATTAAATTACGAAAGTCAATAATAGGATATTTATCAGCTGCTTATCGTGTCTGTATGCAGCTGTAGGACTTGGCCCCTGTGTTGCTACATACAAGTATGCTGAGAAACTGAAGCAGATTTGCTCTGCACTGTGCAGGTTTCTCAATACATATTGATACAGAAATTTTTGCTACGTAAAAGTATTTTTTCTCCTTTTTTCTGTAGAGTGCAAAATAATTTCCTCACTTTCCTATGGTATTTCAGGGACAAGAATACTGAAGAGAAAAGTGGAAAGACACAACAAAGCTAACAGCATTTCTCAGAATACAGTGGTTATAAAGAGCCCCTTCATATAACCCCTCATTTCGTTCACCTCTAGTTCTGCCAAAGCAAGGTATTGCCTTATAAAACGTGGCAGCGTTCAGCAACACCACTGCAATAGAGCCGGCCCGCCCTGCTTTAACTCTCCCAGCTTCTCTCAGCTGGCGTCAGGAAGCAGGTGCACAACCAGTTACACTTGCACCATTTTAGTGGTGCTTCTGCTTTGCTCCAGTTGACTGCTATTCTGCTGCCAACCCTGCTGCGTTTTGCCAAATGCAATTCAGTACCAACATACTGTACTTCTGTTCCAGCAGAGAATTCTTCCAAGTCTGACATAATTCAACATGATTAACAAAAGGATGGTTTCATAATGCTAATTAGCATTGTGTAGTCAGAAGATAGACTGTAGGCCTGTACCTCTAATGTCCTATGTTAAATTTGTTCTCTAGACATAAAAGGCTGGTACATTAACCATGTCTTATTTTCACATTTTTCTTTTCAGAGAAGCCTGGATGAATCGTAATGCACACAGATAGTCTGAAACACTCAGCAGATAATTTCGCTTACATCTCAAGTAAGACAAATTAGACAAGATCTTCAATCACCGCCTTGGGATGTGTAGGTGATGTATTGCATTTTACAAGTAACAGCATTTGGAAAAATTCAGTTTTCACTCTTCAGCCACTGTACTCTTTTAATTACATGCTAAAACTTGGGGAAATAAGAACTGGAAAGGAAAAGAGCAGAAGAGAGACTTCACAGAGATAATGAGATGGCTGCTTGCTGAAATTAGGCAACATCATCTTTAACGTCTGCAGTGCTGAGCTAAAGAAGGCAAAAAGCAAATTCCTGATACTGCCCGTGCATTCCCTTTTAGCAATGGAGCCCTTCCATAGTAACTAGTTTTAGGTAAGATATGAAGCTCTAGCAGCAAGTTCACTACTTGAGGGAGGGTTTTTATTTTATAGGGTGTGATGGAAAAACTAGTTTGAGGCTATGTAAAAGTAATAAAATAAATTCTGCCTCAAATCTCTGTGAACCTTTAATATGCCAGGATCCACAGACAAATGAAACTCTCAAAAGATCCCTATAATCTTACTGCTTGGATGCCTGTTCATTTCCTGGTGCACACTTCATTTTTACACTCTAAAAATAAAGCCTAAAGAACGAACTTAGGAAAAGCTGCCAAACTGATTTTTTTAAAGTCCAATTTCAATCTTCCCTATGAAGAATGAGATTCAAAACCTCTTGTAGTTATTATTGCCCAAGGATTGTAATTTTTTTAAGCTGTTTGGATGGATTTGATAAGTTATCCCACACCAATGTGGACAATACCTTTGCTTTCTTGTAGATGCAAACATTGGATAGCTATACCAAGATTCAGCATTACTACTACCGCTAAAGATACTCAAACAAGGTCTCAGGTGCATACATACTTTTCTTACAGTGGTAACCAAGTTGAGAATCTTACATGTTCAAAGGTTATGCATCAGGTGGCTGGCTTAGAAGTTTTGCAAATGGAACTAAAGCACAACTGAGAATGTTATTTTCCTTCAATATTATTATTGTAATATATGGGGATAAATGTAATACTGCCAGTATACAACTTGAATTGAAATGTAAACTGCTTGTTGATATTGTCTCTTTCAGTTCTCCTTTTCTAATAATGAAAGTGATTCTAAAAATTGATGTGCCCAAAACATTTGGGAAAGAGACTGAAATCACTACCTGAAAGTTAAGCATAGTAGTAGTGTAGAGGTTAAAGTCACATAAATAGTGCCTTTTTAAAAATACACCTGTATAATTTGTATATTGTAGTAGCAGAGAAGTATATATTATACATATTTATAAACACACACAGAAAAAGGAAGAAATTCACAAGTATGAATGTTGGTGTATTTCTGAGATCTTCAGATTGAGATCTACATAAGACACACACATCACAGGCAGACAGTTAAAATAAGTGTGACCAGATAAAAGAGGACTTAAACCTGAGAAGATATGATTAAAAGAGAAAAAACTATACTAGTAATGAATCCCAGGAAAAATTATTTTTGACTGCCAGCGTATCCCACCAAAAGATGTAAACCTACTGAACATTTAAAATATATCTCTGCAGAAACCAGCCTATCAGGATATAGCTAGCAATGATACACTAAACCCCAGCTAGACACTTCTGACTACCTACTGTAGCTGACTCCATGTGAGATTATGTGGCTTTGCCCACAGCAATGGCTTCAGGAATGATTCCCACTGTTGCCTTCGCAGCAGGTCTGCGGTACCAATACTACCATTGGCAACACCTCGCCACCATACCATCTGAACTGGTCAAAGCAAAATTTTAGCCCATGGTGAATGTGAGCAGCGACAGCTGTTTGCTGTAGCGCTTTGGCTGGTACGGGTGCCTGAAGGAGGTTCTTTTCTGTGTAGTATTTACCGAAATACAAGCAGTCAGAGTCCTACACACCATTTACAAAGTCCCAATAACTTCCAACACAGAAAATACAATCCAGCTTTTAAATAAGCACTGTAGATCTTCAATTAATATAGTAACTTTGTGG
The DNA here is from genome assembly GCA_013389945.1 of Fregata magnificens. NCBI lineage: Eukaryota > Metazoa > Chordata > Aves > Suliformes > Fregatidae > Fregata > Fregata magnificens. Next base: position 50,508 of record WAAD01019008.1, on the reverse strand, counting down.
ACACGAGCACATGCAATTTATGGCAATTTCTTTACTTTGAAGAGGAGGGAAGAGGTTATAATACATCATGTTATGAGCAAGGCACTTCCAAACCCAGTTCTAAAATTATCTTCAGCTTTGATAAATCAACAAACTCTATTCCCCCCTCCCTTCTGCCAATTTCTAAAGTCTTTCTTCTTTCTCCTCTCCTTAGACTGCTCATGCGCTTCATCTGATCAAAATTCTTTAAGGATGTCAAGGGGATAAATACTGCTATTAACAGCCCCTAGCTTCCATTTGCTTTTTAGAAATGGGTGCATTACACTTTGAGGCATTATAAACACTATTAGGTATTCACAGGATGCACTGTGACCGACAGACAATACGCAGAGGAAGAAGTGGAGACTAAAACACTTTTCGCATTAACAGGAGAATCCTCCAAGCAGTTTGCAGAGTGTGCTCCAGGGCCATTCAACTGTTCTACAGTGTTAGTATTTCAAGCGGATGTTTAACTCTGTTGCTTCCAGGACCAACGTATAAATGCAGGGAATCGGGTATTTATCCAATACAAGTAACAGATTTCTACCTAGCAATTTTCTGCAACTTAGATGTAAATGATGCATGAAAAATGTATTCTTATTAAATGTTAAACACAAGCATTTTAACAGAAAAGTAGGGAACACAGCAATGATCTGTGTCAACCGCACCCCTACAGACCCGAGGAGCCCACAGTTCCTGCCAATCTGCGATGAAATTAATAAAGAGCAAGTGCAGCTTCAAAGAAATTATGGGTACTTTATTATGTGCATTCAGAAAGGGACAGCCATGAAGCATTGCCTTGCTAAATGTTATAAAAGTTCTTATAAATATTCATGTGCAGCATTTCTACTCTAAGCATTTAATAATTTCTTTACAAAAAAGGAACGGGGGGAAGGGGAGAGGAAGAAATTACTGTTTCCTCAGTTCCAAAGAGTTCAAGGCAGCAGAAAAGACAAACTTGTGCACAAGTGCTCTATAAATTACAACAGCACCAAAACCAGAAACTTACAAACAAGAGATTTTTTTTCAGGTGGATTTATTTTTTTTTTTATTTACATCTGAAGTTTTAAAATAGTTTGCAGGTACTAAACTAATGATTTTTTGATCACTTGAATGACTTGAATATGAATTTTGATCATTTGAATTTCTATGTCATTAGCTTTCGAAAAACAAGATTCATCTGTTGCTTCTGACATTTGTATGAAGACAGATGTAGATGGCTGTACTCCTCTGCATTTTCAAAACCCCGTTGTCAAAGACAAACCTAACGTCACAGCACCAGATAAATATGGCTGCTTTGCAATAGCAAGGCATTGTGCAACTCGGAAACCCGATCCATCCATACACAGCTGTTGTGAGCTAAAATAGCAAGACTGAAAATCCTGCCATCACCCCTTGAAAGCACTGCATTTCTAACTATATTCTATGGCATGCAGCCTCCTGATTAAGCCTCTCTGACTTAAAGTTTATCAATACTACTGTGAGTTAATACAGATTACCGTAATATGTGCTGACAATACAAAAGCCTGTTCACAAGTGGCTTGTGCACAAAAGAGAAAAGATATTGCAAAACAGCTTTGACATAAAATTATAAACCTATTATAAGAGCTAAAAGATGTAGAGTAATAGTATCTGAACTCCCAGAAATCACACAGAGACAGCAGTGAGGGAGCACCTTAGTCTTCCTGCCTTGCTGTGATCCTGCCTCCAAGCCAGACCAAGATAACCGACTCTCTGCCTCTAACATTCTTTTACCTACCCTTTTGTACCAGGAACATCTCTTCTTGCCTGAGAAACACATGCTACACTATAGCTTTGGGTATGAATATCTTTGCAGTACCTTTCCAGATACTGCACTCTGGACATACTTCCCCATTCAAGATGCTATAGCTAGAGGAAAAAAAAAATTAATCTAAGGAGACACTTATGAATGTAGACCCAACTCCTTCACACATACCTAGTGTTGGCTGAACAGGGTGGTAAAGCAACATTAATAGCGGAAGAGGCTTATTGCTATGGTACTTTTGGTTCCCTCTTGTATCAGTCAAGTCAGATTGCTGTCAGATGTACCTGACTCTGCTCTCAGGTGTATCGGACAAGTCTCAGTGGAGTTATTCCAGGCACATACCATGTTTAGAAATACAAAGCAAAATGAAAAGCGGTGCTACCTTTTACTTCCCTCAGGAAAACTGCCTCTTGCAAATGGTTTTATCATTTTCATTATATCCTGTTTGACTTGCTTTACCATCTTGACTGGAACAATAGCTAAGACATAATAGAAAAAGATTTTTCCACAGGCTGGTTCTAATTACATTAAATCTCAAGTGAGATAGGACATTTAAATAAGAAACAACAACTGCAGAGTCTGAGATAATAACATACCAAGATACTAGGCTTTTTGAGAGTACCATTAAAATGATGCATTAAACATTATGGTATATTCCAATCACGTTTCAACACGAAAGCCATTTCTTCTGTGGCACACCGCTGCAGAAAGAGGGTCAGCAGTTATTGCAGTCAATGTTCAGCTCCGAACAATTATGAAACATTATCCCTCATGCTGGAAGTTACATAGATCTTTGTAACGCGAACTGCGAGATACGTGCTTAAACTTCTGCATGAGGTGAGGCAGTTGGGAACGCAGAGTCACTGCAGGATTCATCACCTCGTGAACCACAATGTAGAGCTGAGCAAGTTCTGAAGAGCTCCTGGGTTTTGTTGCAAGTTGTACCTTTAACATTTTGTCATGATAATTGAATTCTTGTTTAATGTGCTTGGAAAACATACCATCTTTAGATTGCTGAAAACCACTGAAATATAAACATACTAAATAGAGATGGTGGCTATGTGGTCTATAAACGCTGTAAAACCTGTCATAGTTCTGCAGTTTGTGTGTTTAATGTTATAAGCCACCGCTCAGCTGTGCCTCCAGTATTGGTGCTCATGGGATCCTGCAGCAAATTCCCCTGCTGGAAACCAAAACCGAGGAAAGGGAACTTAGGTGGGGAGGGAAGGAATTGAATTACTGCCCCCACCTCCCCTTTCTTTGGCTAAGTGCTAGCCCAGGCTAAAGGGAAGGAGAAGGCTTGGCCTGTGGGAATGGGGGGAGGGCAGTTCATCAGCTCCCTTTCCTCGCAGCTAGTTACTAGACTGACTTAACATCAAACCACGTATAAGCGATTTTACAGTGTGATTTACTAGTGTGTGGCTGGAGCTGAAACAGTTATATACATACAGATTTGGATATCAGTTACTTATCTGTTCAGCTGTTTTTCCGTAGTTGTCATAGTAAAGTTTCAAGGAAATTACCTAGATACTGAGGATTAAGAGATTTACTTTCAGTCAATAAACAGGATCTGTGATTCTAAATTCTATGCTTAGAGAATATAAACTTTCACAGCAGCAGTTCAGTAAGTAAAGCATTCTTGTCTAAATAGCAAAACGTATATTAGTTCTCTATTAAAATTGTAATCAAGTACACAAAATTGAAAAAGTTTGTTTCAGCACACAAAATAAAATTAATTTTCTTCTGTGAATATTCTGCACTTCAGACTTGCAACACTAAAAGCGCTCTTAGGCACTAATTACCTACGTTTGTCTGGTGAACAATGCCACAGCACTGAAGAAGCATTGCTCACGTGCGGAAGTTGAGTAGTAACACTTATATGACCACATTGCAAAAACATTTTGTAAATGCAGCTCAGAGATATCTGCACAGCCACTGCTGGAGATGCCTGTCTGAACAGATCTAAATCTGAAAAGAAAATGCAGACCAATATGAAGGTAATCAGAAAAGACATATGCAAATATTACTACCTATGAAAATATTTAATTTGCATTTAATAAAGAAGGAATTTAACTTGTACACCTTTATCAACTATTGTTTTTGTTAACTTCCTTTAGGCCCTTATGCTTATAAGACATTTGCAAACTAAAATGCGTTGAAGATGCTCACCCTTGTGTACCCCCACCACTTCTCTTGTACTAGCGCTGCTGTTTCTGCTGACACCTCTGAACCAACTCGGCTTTCAAACTGCAGCAAATCAACCTGTGGATGGGGAGGAAGAGGCGTTTCTGCCAGGTCAGCAAGTTGAATGGGTTCATGAAGCAATAAGCACCAAAGACTTGGCCACAGAGGGGACACCACCACATGGCTAGGAGCAGCAGTGAGGTAGCTGTTGTAGCTCTATTACCCTCTGCACCCCAAGTAGTGGTCAGTAGAGATTTCAGCAGATGAACAGTAGCAAGTGTTATGTAGGCATCACGGCAAGACAGATACTGTTCCGAAGATCTTGGGCTCACATTGACTTACTGTATTGCATAAGACTTTCCATTCTGCTCAAGTATACCTTCAAAAGAATACTTCAGTCATTGCAAATTACTGGAGCAGTCTGTCACAACCTCTGTGGCAAAGGCCACATTAACACCATTCTTCTATCGAACAGATTCCCTAGGGCCAAATGTTTTCCTTGGGAACTGTGAGTAGCTCAGGTAAATCACAAAGATGTGACCTTGCTTTACCTGTTCTCAAGATACCGACTAGCATACTTCACATGGGGATATGCTCTGGTATTTATTTGCAAATGCTCTTAAAATAGTTATGTGAATTGACCCCTCCCCCCCCCCCCTTTTTTTTTTTTTGCACAGTTCCTGGCATACACCTTCCACATTGGATACCACTTGCGTAACTTTACATGCCAACTAAACAAAAGGCTATTTCTTCCCCAAAGAGAGTAATAACTCAAAAACTTGCTAGTCTTGATTGTGAGTTGAAATAAAGGTTGATAACAACAGAGGCTGCACAGAGCGCAGGTCACGATGACCTGAGTACTGAAGAGAGAAAGCGAGATGAGGAGTGTTCGCTGAAGATAGGACATCCATAAAAGCGAATGCCACTGCTGCAGCGCTAGTAATTCAGCAGCATAAGGAGAAAAAAAGGGAGACTTCAACAAATTGGATGTGATCTATCGCACTT
>WAAD01019008.1:8333-29175 GCA_013389945.1 Fregata magnificens | reverse complement strand
AAAAAGTATCATTTGGATGAAAAATCTCTTACAAACCCTCTTTTCAGGTCATCTTTGATCTTTACAGAAGATATACATTTATATAAGCTAGAAACAACAACAACAAAGCAAGCAATTTACCACCCCCCCCCATGAATACCCCTCTTTCAAGAGTTCATGAATATATTTCGCCAAAATTGCAAACAAAGGAATGCTTGGGACCATAAAAGTAAAATTACACCCTGTTGCAAATACCAATTTTTCTTGCTCTTGAATGCATAATGTTGATTCCCTGGTTTCAGTGCAACAAAGACAGACGTGAAATGGCACTGTATTTCCTGCTATAATAACTCCAGGGCTGCATCTCAAACAAGCCTACCATTAACAGACTGCCTCAGACTGTGGCTGTCGGCTTTGCATAGCCTCCCCACAGGACCACTCTTGGATGCACAACAAAGATTATCAGAAAATCTTACTGGATTGCAATAGGAAGAGAAACTGGCAGACTGAACGCATGCATAGCATTCTCCTTATGAAGTCTGTTCATATAAAATGTTGCAGAATGAATTTCCTGAGAGAAGAGGAAGACAGCCTGTTTTAAGCCTGCTGAATAGGTTAATACCACATACAAAAGCAAATAGACAGTCCCCAACATCAGTGTACTTGAAAGAACTTCTGTACAGCTGCAATCTGAGTACCAAAATAAACACAGCGAATCATAACACTTCCTTCTTGAGCATATCACTTTCAAAAGGACAGCAGGTTAACGCAGCACTCCAACCCCTTTAACTTGTAGGGATTGACCATCACTTATGCTGTACACATAGGTAGCGTTTATTCATTATGCAGTCTGTTCTTTGCTTTCGCTAAGATAGAGAATCATCTCTGTTGATCCTGCGTGGCCCTTTAACCAAATCGCACACAAGCAAATACATCACCAGCATTTAGGACGTGAAGCAATGTGGCAGGAAGCTGGTATATATTTTGACTGACCTTTAGCACAGACTTTACCGCAGCATTCGTTAGTTAATTATAAAATTCCTGTAAAAATTCTGATGGATGGCAATCAAAAACCTCAGTAACAATTCATATGGTGTGAAAAACTAAAAAGCAAAATAAAAAAAAAGAAAAAGATTTGAGATCGATATTGAATTGCAAATAGTACATGATTTGTTGTGAAACCAGAAAGTAAAAAAAAAAAAAAAAAAGGAGCAGTTCTGAATTATGTGTTTTTAGGAATGACCTTGATGGCTCTGTCAGAATGGAATCTTAATTTTTCAATCCTGCCATTTGCCTGGCTTGTCAAACACACAGCTTCCTGATTCACTTACACTGGAACTACCCAGTGTGGATCGCCACAGAAGTATCTAGCCCAGAAAACTGACTCAGCTTTAACACAAAACATCACTTGAGCCCAGAAAGCCAGCATGCCCCGGGAGAGAGGGCTCGTGGCTGCAAGTGGAGTGCAAACAGCATCCTGGACAAAACTGGAAGATTCCAGAGATGTGTCGCATTGAGCTCTTCCCCCAGCTATGGCCAGACACAAAAAACCCCTTATTTCAGCAGGAAGCTATAGAGAAATGCTTTAGCTGAATTTTTCTAATCACTGAAGTCAGAAATGCAATCTTTACTTAAATGTTAAACCACATGCATGGGCCATTAGTCAAAATGCCTTTTCTTTTTAATAGTTTTACCAGCTTTGACATTTCAAAACACTATTATTTTAAGTCTGGTCTGGACAAGAATTCACACTGATCTTTAGAAAAATTATTTTCAAAAGACTACAGTAAAATATCTTCCATGTATTGCTATCATTTGTCAAAGTTTTACTTAAAAGCAGGTATTAAGATATATGAAATGGATCAAAAATGGAGTACTTCCAAGAACATAAACGATGGTTAAATTAAGTTTGTGACAAGAGCCAATCCATACATTTTGACTTCTCAATGAAGCACCATTTGACCTTACAATGAGAAGGGCACTAATACAGTATGTAAATCTAAAGCAAGAAACTACAGCAGAAAGCAAATGGAATTGGTCAGAACAGCCACAAGACAAAGAAACACAACAAATACTCCTGGCATTGAATTAGTGAGATAATGTCAGAAAAAGAACATCAGCTCAGTTAAAATGACCAGAACTGTAGGGTCAGTCAACAGTATAAGCAGAGCTTGAAGACAGGTCAAAATTTACAGTGCTCTGAATTATAAAAATCTAATTGAACACTGACAAGTTTAACAAAACTACTAGTATTTGCTGAAAAGCCACCTTAAGGCAAAACAGCCCTCAGAGTGAGAGTAACACCCCGCAGCAAAGGTCCGAGGGCATTGGAAAGAGGCTTCATGATTTCTCGCTCTGCTATTTCTCTCCCCTCAAGTATTTCAAGGCACTTTTTCTTGTTCTGACTTTAAAAATACTGATGGAAATAAACTACAGTTGTAATAGGGAACTGCAAGCAGCACTTAATATTTCTGAAATATTAAGATACGTACTAGGCATTTAAATGACACAAAATTCAGCAAGTGTTCAATGGTTCAAGTTTTCTCCCCAAAGTTATCTGAAATTCTTTCGCATGTGACCTGCACTGTCCTGTCCTCCTTTCTCCATTGCGCACAACATAGCATCGCACTGTTTAAAACCGACTTTTTAACCACTTCGCCATGGCATACAAATTGAACACACCAGGGAAATTTTGGATCATAATCCAAAGCATCTCCACCTTTCAAAACACTGAAGAAACAGAAGATAAATTCTTTAAACTCTTACTAGGAACAGGTTGGGCCTTAACTGGTTTTGGCAGCTACACAGATTGAGCTGTATAAAACAGCTGCAAGCTGGAAACAATTGGTACTGAGCAATACGGAAACAGGCAAGGACAGTGGACAATACACAGCAAGTATTATTCTAGTTCTGGCTTGTCATCAGCCTAACGATACAGTTTAGCTGCAGCATCACTTCATGCTTCTAAATAGGACAGAGCATTTTCTCAAAAAAACTAATAAAAGAATGATACTGAAATTTAGTATCAAGCTTAATGTAAGAGTTATACACTTGTGTTGATACGGGAACTCATACAAAAAGAGAGAACCCGAGAAGCTTTAATTCTAAGCTCTCATGCCAAAGAAGAATGTTTATTTGAAACCTTCAGTTAAAGAAAAATGAGCCAAAGTTAAAATAGGGTAGTAAAGTACTATCAAAACAGTAACAAGAAAGGAGTAACTTGATAACACACTTAGCTGAAAGCCCGCACCTGCGAAACAGTTCACTGGGAATACGCAGAAAGAGGAAATAGGTAACGGCAATAAGCGGGGGATCTTGGATCCGAAATAAGAACTGCTGCTGGACAGGAGCAATTTGACAGGTTGGTGCAGACCACAGGGCCAAAGTGACACGGCTCAATTAGCTAAAGAAATCATCCAGGGTGGAGTGACCTCAGTGAACTTTACGCTTCAATAAAACAGTTACCAAAGCTACAGAGAAATCTGTTAAATGCTCCTCTAGAAAATTATTTTATTATACGCTAGTTCAGAATAAAACTCCAGATTGGAAAAGCTGAAGTAAAAGTTACTTTTTCAAACATTTTACTCCTAAATGCAAATTTAGGGACAGAGGAGTCGATTGTCATGGAAAAGTAAGGGTCCTCCATCTGTGCAGGATAAATTAACTTACAGTAAGTATTAACGGGCCATAATAGACTTCATCTAAGAAGGGATGATGCAATTCAGCTGATGACATTTGAAATAACAGAGGTAACAAACTGCAGATTAAGCAAAGTTGCCAAATATCGAAGATGTTGAAAAGAAGATCAGAAGGATCATAAGTACCCCAAGAAAAGCCCCAGAGAGGACAAGAATGGTTTACAAGATGCCAGCAGCCTGGCAGATCAGACCAGAAGTCCAGCTCGTCCATTAGTCTGCTCCTGGCAGTGGCCCAGAGCATAAAGGCATAAACAGCAACACTTTCCCCAAACCCTCTCCCGATCTCCAGCAATTTGCAACTTCAAGACTTCCTGAGAAAGAAATGGCATCTTTGTACTTGATAGTCTTGCATGGAATTTTCCTTCATAAATTTATCCTTTTGAACCCATTTACAATTTCATATCCACAACATCCTGTGGAAGGACATTCCACAGCTTAGCAGCTTTGTCTGAAGTACCTTTGTGCGTTTGTTTTGAGCTGCCAGGTTCTTGTTGGAAAAAACCAAAAAAGGAAACAGATTAAGAAACTTGGGCCTTTGTATCACCTCTATTTACTTTTTCCTATGCCATTATGATTGGTTATTTCTTTTACAGGCCTCCCTCAACCTATCTTCCAGTTTGAAGTCTCCTGATGTATGTAATCATTCTGAGCGGATGCTGCTCCATACCTCCAACTCTCCGCCCTGCACTCCTCTTTTGCTTTCTTTTCAAGTTAGACTGCATGCCATATACGGATGCTTTTGAGAAGCGGGTGAACGAGTTTTAGAGTAGTAAGAACAGAGCGGCATGCTTAAAGGTCAAGAAAATTTTTTGGGGGAAAAAACCACACAGAAAATAAATGAAGGTTCACCGTGATGCTACACATTTGCAAGCAATGAACTGTTCAAGCGTTATTAAAAGAAGATTTAAAATGGGGAAAAAACCTTTAAGATTTGCAGGAGAAATCAAATTATGTTTCTGTGCCTTCATGCTTTACAGAGCTGAAATAATTTCTGCGTGCTCTGTTTCCCCCTCGAATGAGCACTTCACTGCATTTTGTGACTTTCTACCCCATCTAGAGAGACAACCGTGCTAGAGGCAGTACGCTAATGAGACCTTGTATTCTAGTCATATTTGTATTTAGCGAGGAAAGAAGAGAAATAATGGCAGTGAAACATTGCAAATAAACAGACAGCGGGTGACGGTAAGGGAGGATGAAGAACGATTACTAGTCACCTTATACTTTTAAAATTTTAAGTGTAATACCTGGAACTTACTTTTACTTTCCAGTATTAAAAGCCAACTGGGATCTTTATTATTCACTTCCAAAAGTACAAACAATGCGCTAAACATTTGAGAACGCATTTTGATCTAGTAGACTGGTCGGTCTCTGAAAAAAGGCTCTCCTCGGACTTCGGATGCCCTCAGGTCACTATTGCCTGCCCTGAAACACTATGGAGCAACCTGTTAAAGGCAAAGTTGCTTTTCTCGGCTTTCTACAACCTGATTGTAGGCTAGTGGTACAGTAGGAAACAGCTTGTTGCAACTGTTCTTTACTAAAGGAGTATTTAATGAACTCCAGCTGAGGTCAGATAAGGTCATTACAAGTACAGTCCCCCTGGGATAAACATCTTGTATTAAGAAAATGCTTCAAAATATACCCACGGCAGGCTCTGCACGCGCATGCGCGCACACACACACACACACACAGTTTTCCTCTCTTTTGTAAGCTTCTACACAAGGTCAGGTGAGAGTGCAAGAGGCTTGGTAGTTCTAGAGATTGATATTGCTCATTTGCTGCTACAAAATGTATTCTATTAACATTTTTGAGAAACTGCCCACTTCTAACCCCCAGTATCTCAAATACCAAAGAGTCTTACTAAAAAAAGACAAAAGAAAAATCCCACAGGAGACACACATGAAACGTATTCCACACACATATTTTAGGGTATATTTCTTCAGATCAAAAATGTGCTCATAAATGCATAAAGGTGCATTAAAAATGTTGGTTCCCATTATTTAATAAAAACTACCTGCAGGCGTCATTCATGAGAAAATTTTATTGTTTGTAGCCTGCCCAAGCAATGCCAATTTTTTGTTGTTGTTAAGTTGCAGCAAATATATTTCAGATTTTCCCAAGAATAAGATAGAGAAGAGGAAAAAAAGATTTTCCAGTGCTACCATACCACAACAGAGCTGTCCTGCTTAGGAATTCACTTTATAATTGAATTTTAGTGGCTGTAAAATTTTTTCCGTCTTCATAAAATCCCTCAAATTTGGCAGAGTTATGAGGGTTTGGGGAAAAAAAAAATCCATTTTTGCATTTGCAGTAAACTAGATGAAGTGTTGATAAAATCCAACATTTCCTAAGTACATTTCAGGACTCTGGAAACTAGGGAGAAAAGCAGGACAAGACTGCAGGAAACACTAGGTTTTCCATATATGACTGTACTTGAAAATATGCACATAAATGGGAGAAAACCCACTGATATTTGCACACTACGTAACACTTCCGCTATTCTAAAACTTTTCAGCATATGACTTCATAAACGTAATGCTGCTATGAAGAGCTACAGTACATTAGCAATCAGTGGAAATAAAATGAGCATATTATGCTGGTGCTCCACAACGTTTGCGGTGGGGAATTCTTCACATCTCTCCACTGCTCACTCTGCATAAACATATCAAAGTCTGAGCTGCTGCTCTGCCACAATTTTCCCACTGTAATCTGCTGCCTATTATTCTCTCAAACCCCATCTGCAGCCCATTTTTCTACCAAATGAGCTGGTTAAAATTCCTTCTCCTTTTTTCTTTTAAACCTAGGGGAATTTCAAATAGTCCAGCATTAACCGACAGGAATTTATTTTAACCATTTATTTAAAATACCGACGGTTTTGTATTCCTGCAGCTTAACAGCTCCGATTGGTTTCGTGCAGCCTCCCTTCACTTTATCTTTTTCAGATACATGCATTGGCTTGCTGGGTTCTGGGAAGTGTGGCTGAAAGAGTAATTTCCATTATTTTCTTTTAGGCTCAGACCTGTTTCCACACAGAATTTTGAGCATTACACAAAATTTATATAGACAGGAAAGGGCGTACCATTGTGAAAATAGCTACTTAACAGGTAAAAATATTTAGAAATGTGTACTAAGATAACCATAAACCCTTTTTCCCTTTGCAATTGAAGAAATTTGGAGGTGATTTTCTTTATGTGAAGGAAGCAAACTGATTACTCCCCAATCTTTGAGGAAGACAGTACTTAAGAATAAAAAAGAAAAAAGAAATCTGTGTATGCATACTGAACTGAATTTCTTTTTCCTCTACAAGATATCGCTCCAAATAAAAGCATCACACTTGTTAGCATTTGCCTCCATGCCAGAGGGCTGAGAGGGAACTTGACCTGGATAGAATTATTTCCTAAACTTTGTTTTTAAAATGATCTAACAGGCCACTTGGTTTCATGCAGACTAACTACTTTCACACAGACTGCCGCACATACTCAAACTTTGCATTTAAAAACAAGCTGTTTAATATATTTTGCTGACTACAGTTTGAGAACCTCTTTTGTAGAAAACGGACAGAATAAGAAACAATGGAAAATCGTTGGCTGTAACAGGGCTTGCAAGTAATAAAGTTTAAGATAGCTTACATCTATGTGGTATAGAAGAAAGGCAGAAGACAGAAGCCCTGATGCTAACGCTATCACAACATGCTCCCCAGAAAAATACAGCCTTAGGAGCACAGTTACAAAGCTACCTAACCAAAAGTGTCAGGCGTGTCTGCTTCATAGCTCATCACAAACACTTATTTGTGAGTTTCAGAAGTTACACTTAAACTAAAGGTTCATACTTCACAGTAAAAATCAATTGCAGAAAGCATCGAGAACACGCATTAGGGTCCTTCCCCCTTTTAGCAAGAAGTCCTTAAGCTACTGTTTTGTAAACTAAAGGGAAAGTATTTTTTCCTCTTTGAATTATGAGCTATGCAGTAGCTTACAGTTGTGTTTCAGCTTGGCTATGCACCGTGTACTTCTTAGGTAATAACTAACAGGGAAAAACAAGGGGGAGGAAGACACAAATTGGAATTACATTCTGATCATTTGAAATCAAAGCAGGAGCTCTTGGGCTAAGATCTGAGCACTAATAACCTGGCTGTAAGCAAGGAGAGGCAGATGCATGGAGACCACTCCCACAGCACAGAATAGTGAAAGATGCCAAACAGTGGAGAAAGGTGTGTCACGAAGAGTCTCTCATTTATTTTATAGAGATTTTAAACCTGAACCAGTTTCTTGATCTCGTTTACCACATGGCGAGAGCATCATCTGCTGTGCAGCAGTTTGGGCACAGGTCATTAAAGCCAACAGTGCCCTGAAAGCGCAGCGTGCCAAACAGCCCCCGCCCTCCGGACAGAGGGGGCACCCTATCTAACCTCCCCCCTTCCAGAGAGCAGACCTGGAACTCAGAAGTTGTCTTGCTCTCCCTTCACCACAGATGACTGTACCTTTGAGGAGATTTCTTCCTCTCTTATGCTAAAGCAGCCTACTGAACAGTGAATTGAATTCTCTGACATGCAGAATGAAGGTAAAGAAATACTCTGTAATAACCACTTCTTCCTCTATCCGGTTATTCAACAAGAACTCAAACTGAGCATCCTTGTTTCGGGTTTCACTGGTTATCTGGACTTCAAAGAGTTTGCCAACATAACCGTATACACCTTGGCTTGCTTTCTCACCTCAGAAAAGTTGACTGCAACCTTAATTAGGTTCATCCTGAGCATAATATACTCTCTAATAACTTTTTCCTAATTTCTACCATTAATTCTCATACAAAATCACTTAATTCCAGTAACTCCAGGACTGCTAACAGATTCTTAGCTTTGCTTCAGTGTTACAGGTGACAGCACAGAAGACAGCCCTTGCAACAAAAGGCCTACAGTTGGATACCTTACACGTACACAGCATTAATGGTATAAGCAGCACTCCTTATCTGTGTTATCTGTATCATTAGGAGTGAAGTTACACAACGCTGTTGTTACAGATGAAAGACCGAGGATTCACTCCTTTCCCTGCCTTTGCTGTCAGCCATGCGGTTCTGCTTCCTCTTCTGTGCCCATCAACTCTCTAACACAGCAGAAAACGATCTACTTTTGCCAGGTTCATGTTCTGCCGAGTGAGTGAGTTAAATCAGCTGACAAAGATCTGAGGTGGCAGCAGCAACGTGGGTGGGGAGGAAGGGGAAGGGCAGAGTGCTTGGGAACTTCCTTAGCAGCAGCAAGCTGCTAGATTGGATTACGTCCCTGGAAATAACTTCGCTTTGGGAATACTTTCTGAGCTGCTGCATCTACCTTAACTCTATTATTTGCAAGCCATACAGTAGTGCAAGCATATAAACAACTGTGTAGTTGCAAGTTTGTCTCTAGCATTAGAGAAAAATGAAAAATAAGTTGAAAAACTGACAGCAAATACTTGATCCATGAGGAATCCTTCTCCTCGTTTACCCTGACAGACCCAAAGCTGAGTCAATGGAGCAATGTGCTCATAAATACTAACACTGAAAACCTGCTAGCATGGTTCAGCTGGCTGACCCCAGTATACGTGGGCTGCACAAAGTTCAGCCAGTGACTGACACACCTGTATTTCAAGTATCAGCTTCCACAGTGTTCCTGAGAGAGGCTGCAACCTGCAGGCCTACTGGCTTACAGAAATGACTGCAATAAGGTTTTCCGATGCGAAGTAAATTTCAGCAATCAAGTCATTTGCCCAAGACTCATCATCACTGCTCGTATGGGTATGCTTTATTTACTCAAGAATACCTTATTGATTTAATTTAACTTAGTAAGGAAGTGACCCAGGCTAAATCAACACGAGGATTTGAAACAAACACAAGAATATGCACTAATAAGCAGCAATCATTTTTAATTAAACCTGCTCATGGGTTGTTCCCTTCTCCCCTTCCCCCCGAATTTATGTATCACTTATTTTTAGGCAAAACCTTAATCTTTAGGCTGTGGCTCTATAATCATTTTTTCAGCAAAAGAACAAACTTAAATAACTCAGATCTTTTCTCCCCCAGCTGTTTGTCCCTATGCCAGCCTAACCACCCAAGACAACATTGCTTTATGCTGGCAGCTGGTCTTTTTTGGCAGCATTTTCCTTCTGCAGTTGAATCACTTCCCTGCTTCGGTTCACCACGCGGCTGCACAAACACATGTGCTGGCACAATACAGGAGGCAGCACAGAAGTGCAAATGAATGACCAGGAAAGAATGGGAAGTCGGGCTTTACAGGGCTGCAGTGCCACCATAGATGTAATCCTAGCTTTAATTTGCTTTCTCTTCTCCACACAAGATAAGCTAAAGAAACATGAAGAGATGGGAAAGAGCGACATAAAGCTAAAAAGGAGGGAAGGATATGGCAATGAATAGGGAGCAGATTCAGAGTGAAAGTGTTTAAATGGTTAAATATTGACATGATAGCTTTTAAGCACTCCACAAGTCACAAAAATTCTAAGTTCCAGAGAAAAACGTAAACACATTTCACTTTGCCAGTGCAGATATACTATTTGATATCAAAGTCTTCAAAACAGTGCCATGTAAAGTTGCCCAAACCAATGATTTACTAGTCAATGCAGAAAAACATTTCTAGATTTTGTTAAATTCTAAGTTTGGCTACATTATCCTCTCCAATGTACAAAGAGAAAAATCTCTTTTGTGAATAATGCCATTGCTGAATAGCATTATTCGGAAAATTCATGAAAAGAAATATCAATTTGGTTAAGACATTTTTCTTAAACTCTGGTGTTTAATTTAGAATAAAAAGTGGTTTTGGAAGAGGATGGGAACGGGTGTGGAATTCAGTATTTTGCTTCTGAAGACAATATGCTTTGGTGTTTGCAAGTATGTTCTCAAGGATGCCAAACTGCCTGCTTGATGAGTTACAGAAGAGCTAAGCAACATCCTAGCAGTTGTTAGAGCAAGCAACGAACTTGTCGTCTGATGCCGTTACACACCAGTGGGCGTCAAGTCCCATGAATGGAAGGTTCTTCCAAGTTTCCAACGACTGCTGCAGTCCACCAGGCAGGATGACGGGCACAGCTAGCTGCCTGGAAGCCAAGCTGTAAGAAAACCCTTCCCAATCCTCAAAAGCCAGTTCAGAGGGTCAAGTTGGCTCGGAAGGCAAACATTTCCATAGATCCAGGCTTCTGAGAAAGTCTATGTGGCCAACTGCATGCTGATAGGTAACACATATGAGTTACTGCAGGCTTAGGAAATGATCTAGCAATAAATCTAGGCAGAAATGCCTTACAGTCTCATCTGAAGTTCAATGTTAAAATTACTCCAGTGAGACATTTTGACAGCATCAAAATCTTGTAGAAGCTTTGCAGAAGACTTCTGAGCTTCTCAATGATAAATATGGTTGACAAGGAAAACCAGAGAAAGACCAGCCAAAATGGCCCACATCTATTAGGTACTTACTGCCACTTTGCTGCCTCTAAGCAGTATTTGTTTCCCTACAATTCTGTCACTAAATGCCAAAGCGGTCAAGACAAGCAATTGCAAAAATAAAGATTTAACTCCATTTTACAGTAAGTATTATTGTGCTACGGTAACTAAGAAAGCTCATGTTTCAAAGTGAAATAAAAAGGTTAGGATATATTTCAACAGTCAGCCAAAAAGCAGTTTGTTTCTCCAGATTCTGATTTTATTCTAACTGTAGCTGCAACATGAGTTATGACTGATTCCAGGTACTACTATTTTTTTTTTTTTAATTATTATTACTACACACTCAGTTAAACCATCTGCAATTTCAGTGACCTCTGAACAGACCATTTACAGTCCTCACTGTTTTAACCTGGCAGTTCCCTCTAGCCAGCGCAGGTGGACTGCAAGTCCTGTCCCCCAGCCAATTTTCTATTACAATTACTCCACTTTTTATTTGGCATTTAATACAAGTGCCTTGATACATTGTATCCTCCTCCCTTTCCTTCATCAGTCATTGCACAGTGAATTTCCAAACTAAAACACACTTCTTCGTGTTTTGTTACAAGCCTAGCATGTCAGGGATGTTACGAGAAGTAAACAACAACATATAAAAACAATAAACACTTAAACATCAACATTTAATTTAGCATATCATCTAAGCGATGTTGTTCAAAAAAGTGGTCATAAACTACAGAGTTCTATACTAACACTAAGTTTTGATGACTAAACCGGTTCTTTTATTTGAACAAACTGAAGGTACAATGGACATAGCAGCTGAACATGCTGCAAACGACAGTTATTCTGTTAACTAATCCACAGGATTTCAGCAGTTCTAAGCATATGGTGGTGGAAGATCCCATGCTTATGACTCATGCTACAATTTTTCTCTCTCCTATTGTTTTGCAAATACTCTGCCTAATCTAAAATCCGTTTCAACTAGAAACTTCCAGGCTCAGCGGAAACTTGAAGATAATATATTCCAAATGAGTGATGTTTCAAAAAGGTGTGTATCTACAACATCTTAAATCAATCTAAATCTGGGCTGGCACGGCCCTTGTCACTGCTTCTGAGCTCCCTCCCCTTCCTGTGTACCTACATGGATGCTCGCATGATCCCACGGCGAGCCTGTTCAGGGAGCTGATCAAGCTGGAAACCGTGCAAGTGCCACCGTGAGGAGCCAGAGAGAACGGGCATGTGGCAGTGGGGTGGGAGAGATACAGGACACAATAAGATTGCGGCAATCCAGATTTAGATAGGCTAAGTGGAGATATACCACCAGGAGTCATTAATCATCCTGAACGAGCCATGTCTTAAAGGAAATTGGCATTCTGAGGTTTGGGTCTCATTTTAAGGTATTGATTTATTTTCATAAAACATTTTAAATCTGTACATTAGCAGATAAGTTATCCTACATACACTAGTCATATATTCTCTTAATGGGATACATAATAATGAAATTTTGCCTCAATAGATCTTTAAGAGCAGATTCAAACTTCAAGGATTATGGGTTCAGTCAGAATAATGCCTGCTTTCTCTGCCTTATGGCTGGCAATAACACTCTGAAACTGGTTTTGATAAGATCTAGGATACTACAAGTAGCCATGCTGAAATCTAGGACTCTTTTCTGCTTCATTGCTTTAGCTTTGCTTAAAGCCCTTTTTTGTGTGGTAAAACAGTGACAGAAATTACCATATATTGATGAAGATAGGCTAAATAAAATTGTACTGCTTTTACAGGAATATGCTTCAGATTATATCAGAGTTATAATAAAAATCTCACGAGTCTTTAAGAACAGTAAGAGGGGTGCAAGACAAGATTCAATCTGCTTCCCAGTGACAACTTTTCATGCTGGGTACTCCATGGCATGAGTCCAAACACACACATCTTCAGAAATAAATGCACAAAATGGCAAATCTTTTAACATCACCTTTCCATGCAAAGTATTTCTATCAGCCTACCACCCTTTTTCAGACAGGGAAGTTCCCACCAAGTCATCAATAATAAATACATTCAGCTATCAGTTCAGCTACTAATGAGTAGCGTTTAGCGTACAGCACCTATTCAGAGAAATCAGGTTGGGAAGATGAGAGGATAGTCCTTAATAATTTACAAGACTCATTAATCTTATCCCAAAAGACAAACAAACAGAATTTGCTATCTACTCAGATTTCAAGACCAAATCAAGATACAGCATTTCTGAAGCCATTAGGATCTATCAGTCAATAAATATTCTTGAAGTGTTCTTCTGTGGTATAACTTGTCAGCAGAAGAATTATCCATCTTAAAAAGCCCATATTATTAGAGAGAAAACATTAGGAACCTTAAGAAACTTAAGAACCTTAAGAAACTGTTGAAAATTAAATCAAAAGGTTTGAAAATTATTCAATATGGCAGATGCTAAAGATCTTTGAAATTTGCTATTTTAAGTTGATAATATGTAGGTCTAGTCTGGTCGTGCACAGTCTAAACCACCAGTACTCTACACACGTTAAGTATGCCCAGAGACAGAATTCACATTCAACATCAGATACTGAGTTTTACAGTACAATATAGAGAACCAGGAGCAGGGAAAAGATAGCCTATAGACTCATCCTGAGACTAAACACTCCAGTTCTGCTTGGCCATAACAATGATCCATATTCCCACCAGGTATTAGTTACAAAGGGCAACACAGTGATTGGTAAGAGTATCTGGAAAAGAAGAGCTATTATGCAATAGCTCGGTCTACTTGTTATGGCCAGAACTGCAGTGTATGTCTAAAAAAACGCAACAAAAATAACCCTAATACAAGTTGCTTAAGTTTTCTTGGTGTCTCCTGCTGTGAACATGCACCTTATTTCTATAAAACTGCTTTTCGCTCTGCGCAAACACTCACTAGTAATGTGGATTTGCCTACAGAGAAAAGTTATCTAGACAGATCTCTACTTGTATCTGATCCCATACTTGTTATGATATTCTTTCTTCTGTTTTGAAGTCCTCCTAAATGAGATAATCTAAATGCTAGAGTAGCTGGCTGGAACACCCGGTCATACTCTGTGGGAAAGGAGGGAGGTCCTGTGTTCTTCCACTGGCTTTGTTAAGCAGGCGTAGGAACAGGAGCTAGGGAGCTTTAGGTGCTCCACCTCATTTCTTGCTCCATTTAGATTAATCACATGCTCCAAATTCCGTGCGTCTTGGACAGGAATTTTTTCCAGGCATAGTCTATGAACTATTGTACCTTCCCTTCCTTATCTACCTAACTAGCAGCTACACTTAAATTTGTTCATCCAAAATGTCGCTTCTTAAGTGCCCCCTGCCCCCATATAGCTCTGGATGATTTGCAGTGTGGCAGAGGCTCACGGTAACTGGAAGCCAGTCCCCTAGCAGTACTCCCTACTGCTTAGCTGGGATAGTCACCCTGTTACTCCTCATGTATAGATGAGCATACAAAATCAGGGTGTACAGTGGATGAAGCATAAATACCGTAAGAAAAGCAAGTATTGCCAGATAAACAAACTTGGGTTTTGTGAACACTAAGAAATCTTTAAGGTTACTTTTAATCAAAAGTAGTACACTGAAAACAGTAACTAGTGGAATTTATCTGGACACGTATTCAGCTCACACCGTATTTCCGTTTCAAGACACAAATCTTTTTTCCACAGAAAAGTGCTTTTCTAATATCCAGAAGTAAAAGAATTTTTGAAGGACCATTCTGTCTCCAAAGAGACCATTAGGATCAGTTTTCCATTCTAAACAGAAATTCCTATCTTCTCAAACAGCTCCAGCTCCTCCAAAATAACCAAACTATCCTGAGCTTTCTAGCGTGCTTACCTGCCAAAAGAAACACGCGCTTCTAAAGGAGCAACAGTAGAAAAATGAGAAGGACTATTTAAAGGCAATGAAGTTTGAATGAGCGAAAAATACTGTTGCTTTTCTTGGAATGACAGTTATCAAAGGTTTAGCATAAAAATGCTCTTTTTTTTTATTAGGCTACTAAGATGAGCTGCCTTTACCATTTGTTATTTGTTATTGTTTGTTTGTTGTTATTTGTTATGATTGTTACCTTTAAAGATCTGCTATCTACAAGTTAGAGATGATCTCTGTTAACGCTTTAAAGATTCATATTTGTGCATGTGAACATTGTCATGTGCAAGCTATCCTGAATTTTCTACATCAGTATTTCCCAAAGTTTTGGGTTTTTTTTACCTCAAAGCCTCAGTCCTCAGTAATTTGTATTTGCACATTCCGTTATAAAACTTTTGATTTAAAATCTTAATGACAACACGGTCCTGTCAGGCACTTCCTAACACACAGTAATGGGCCATATACACCAGCTATTTTGTGCTATACGTAGTCAAGAATGACACATACCATATATACTCACATGGAACAGAGTATAAGTATGTACCAGCGTATCTAACTTTTCACCCTCCCAGCCTGCATATTACTCAGAAGGGATTTGTGTAGTTATGAACCTTATTTTTCACATGTACTCCTCTCCTCATCTCAGACACCAAAAGTTTTTGAACAACTTTCCTGTTCCTAACAGGTCAGAACATTCTGACTACAGACCACACACAAGATGCACAACTTTACAGCTCAAGTATTTCAAAGGCTTACTAAGATGCTGCTGTTTAAGTTAGAAAGGTCATGGTGCTTTCAGCCACCCTCTGGGAACCGCCAAGCTAAGAATGCCAGAGAGCCCCTCTTCCAGCTCAACTGCAGTGGAAAATAGGGTTCAATATGCACGTTTATCATCCTTGAAAGTCACAGCACAGAGACATTAACTTACAAGGTATATACAGAATACAGGAAATAAGTTATCCCTGAATGGAAGAGCCCCATCCCTTCTTGTAGACAGGTAAGAAAGATTACACATACAAATTACTTTTTCAACTGGCTTTCAGACCAGTATTTTTAAATACTAACATTTCATTAGCTATTTCCTTCATTCAGTTATTGACAATCTTTATCTTTCTTGTGTGGGGTCCGTCCCCCCCCCCTTTTTTTTTTAAACAGGGGAAGCTGCGTACTCCCTGAGGGTCTTAAGTTACTTCATTGCTATAGATTAGTTTTCTCTAGTTTTACTCCTTTGTAACTCATTCCTCTGTTCAAGAAGATTTTTCTCCCCCCATGAAAAACTAACATAATGTCAAAGTTGTAATTCTACACTTTTCCCAGTAGTAAGAGAAGGTGATATGTGAGATACTGGATCTTTTATACTAGAATTTTGTACGGTATTTTGTGATACAATTTATGGTACAAAATCTTACAAAACTTTAACATTTTCTACTTTTTATGTTTTGCAGTTACTGTACATAGCAATAAAAGTCATTAAGTGTATATCATCTTCATGAAAAGAATCCGATGTTAAGTTCTCCATTTTTAACATAACACAACGTAAACTCTTCTGCAAATGCCAGAGTCTTTCTATCTATAGACACACACAAGCTCATCTTTGTACCGCTACCTCTTTCCTCTGTTGAAGAAAGCCCTGAAATCAAATAGGAAATTCTCTGAGGGACAATTGTTGAGGTATTCCTGAGGGACAGTTACCGCTTCATGGCTTAATCACCCCAACTTTCTATTTTGTTAATAATGTAGCTGAATAAAAATGATCTGATACTACTGAATAAAAATGATCTGATACTACTTGTGCATTCTTTTAATGAGTCCCTGGAAAGAAAAGCCTGGAGCCAAGCATGCCCAGATCTCCTCAACAAGCGGGAAAATTTCTGCACAAAGATTAGAAACATCTTCAGTTTATAGACATCAATAATGTCTTTTTGATCCTGAATCCCTGTTCTGCTCCAAAGACAATAAAAAAAAAAGTTGTACAGAAAGTTTCTTAAATACGAAAATCAGTGCCTGAGCTAACAAAATCCTCCAGCCCCAGCTTCCCCTTCCAAGTCTTAGTGCATTAATCTCCTTTCCTTTTAGCTGCTCCAGTTCTTGCATAACAATGCCATTTCCTGAATTCAAATCTCCACAAATAAACCCTAAAGCTGAATAATACTTTATTAAGCTCTATGACTATTCCCTTAAGCAGGACATCCTTTTAGAACTGGGGTACACTGTCAGAATTCAGCATCATTTTCTTAGCCCTTTCAGACTAAGAATCAGAAGCACAGCAGCAATCAACAACCCAAAGATCTTCTGAAACATAAAACAACTACCCTCTCCAGAGGAGATTTTTAACAAGCTACCCATGTTTTGTTTAAATTCTCATCACTCCATACAGCAGCCATTTATTTATCTGTGGATATGTATTTGAGCAAGCTCGTAGGGAAATCCTTTACAGGTATTTTTAAAGGAAGAGAAGCACACTGTTAGCATCTTCCACCTTTCTGTACAGAATGAAACCATGTACCCTTCCTGAGTGTTCAAACTGTCAATGCTTAAACCTTAACATAAGTGGCTGTTCCAGTAAAATACGAAAATGAAAAGATCTATGAAAGATGCTCAGTTTTGATCTGTCTGCTAGGTAGTTCTTTTCATTACTGGTACCCCTAGTGAAAACGCTCACTAGAGGCTAAAAACAAACGTGTAATTACTGTGTTCAAGCTCCTACCTGAACGCAGGCTGGAGTTCCCATGTGTTAGATATTACCTAAAATGTTCTACCTGAAGACTGACTTGCAGGATGAGGAGGACGGCAGTTGATGGCAATGAAGACTGTAATGGACACGGTCCAGAGGAGACTTTTGACTAAAAGTATATCACAAGCAAGGAAGAAATAAATCATCTTGAAGAGCAACTACTATGGGGGGTAAAAAAATGTATTGGACTTCAGAAGGCAAAATTTATTTCACAACTAGGTTCATTAAAGCAAAGTATTCACTATCACAGTTTTATAATCTACTCAAGACCCATGCAATATCTTTTCTCAAAGGGGTTGGAGAATAAAAACAGTATTACTAAGAAAAGATTAATTACCTGTTGTAGGTTTAACATTTAAAAAATGTCTTTGTAGTAACTCCCAGTGAAAAACACTGAATGACATTCAACAGGACAAGATAGTGTTTTGCACATTGAAACTATAAAAGTTCATTGCACAAGGAACAATAAGTAAGGACTTAAACAAGAAACGAAAGGACACAATCTTGCAATGTGCCTAGTCTACCTTGGTGGCAACTTAAACTTTTTAATCAGCCACACAGCAATATGCATACCGGTCTGCCCCAAAACATGCTGCTTGCTTGATGGAGCAAGTACTCAGTACCTTTATAATCTCAGTTATTTAGCACAGCAAGCGAATGCTGAGACTGGAGTATGCCATGGCAAGATGAAATGCCAAGTAGTGGAAACAGCTGAGCCAAAACCACACTGTGCCAATCCAGCCTAAGCAGTGCTTTCCTAAGGAATGAGGAACAGAAAACAATGCAACTTTTACAAACTGATCTTGAAAATTACACAAACCAGGAAACAGCCTTACAGCTCTTGGAGTGGTACCACTATGATCAGCATCTCATCACCTCCTTCCCCATGTCCTCTTTAACATAAGTCCTCTAAGATGAGCCTGAAAAAAATCAACTGATATGGAAGTGAAGAATCTAGAATGACAGATTAGATCTTGAGGTACAACTATCTAAAAAAAATATGGAAGCCTGAAAACAAAATTACAATTTATTCCACCATATTTCAGCTCACTGTGTTATACTGGCATCTTTAATTCCTAGTATTTTAGAAGTCTTGACATCTGTATCAAACTTTTAATCTGAAACTAAAAATTGTGTGAAATTTATGTAGTATGAATACCGCAGCGTACAAAACATTATGGACTACAGAGCCTTTTTTAGCTTGCAAAGGTACAAAACATGTTTACAGGGTTTTCTGCTTCAAAACATCCAAACTTACACCGTAGTAACTTTCAAAATAATCTATTACTGCATACTCAAATATGTTTAAAGCAACAAGCTTTTGGATCTTTGTTCTTCTCTTTAAACAGCACACGAGCAGTTGAGCCTTTCTGAGCCCATCAGCACGTTAAGAAATGCGTTGTTAAGGTGCAGATTTACAGTCTGCATAAGAAGATAAAAATCTGCACTTTTGGTCAAAGGGACTATCCCTCCACTTCTTTGGCTGTGTGTTCCCAGCTGTATCTGATGGAAGTGCTTGTGGGTTGTGTAATCAGCTAGATAAACGTGGTTCCTAATCTGGCTGGAAACTAATCCCCCCCACAAGACAATTTCCAGCCAGATTAGGAACTCGATTCAGCTGGTCACATCTGCACAAGTGCTAATACCACCAAGACACCCTTTTCTTTGGCAGTACTGCCTAAGATCAGCTTAACACAATCAAGAAACTGCATCTGCTGAACCACAGTTAAGTACCTCTGGGATGTTGACTTGTAAACCATTTCATACTTTTAATATTACTCCACTTCAAGATCATACATAAGAGGCAACTCTAATTTCCTAGCATGTCATTTCATCTTTCTTGCGAGTTACTTCTGACCATAGAAACACATTTAGAGAAAACACTCTTCCAAATATTATGATAATTCTTAGGTAAAAACTTGAATTGGGCATGGTGTAACAACATATTTTCAATAAATTGTAAGACTTACTCCATTGTACTAATTTCCTATAAATCACATGTCCTTACTGTATTCTAGGAAAATTCTAAGTTTGTTGCTATGTGTCCTCCCTTAACAACTGCCAACCAAATAAAAGGAGAGTTAGGACTACAAATGCATCTTAAAATCCGCAAATTTTGCAAAAAGTACCAGCTAGTAAGGCAGAAAGAACCAAGGCAGCACGCTGCTGAGGAAGACTTGGCAAGAGTTCAGTGATCAACTGGCCAGCCAAACAAGTCTTAGATGTACAGCTCCAGCCTAGCCACCATGCTGCTGCCTTGGTACAGGTGACAAAAAGGCCATGGTGGGATGCACTGGGTGCGACAGAAGGGGATGGTGGCGGTGGGAACAGACTAGAATGGGGAAATGAGGAACAAAAGGGCAAGTGTATTGGAAATTAAGCTCTCTCCTCTATTCACAGAGATGGTTAAAAAAAAAATTCCCAGTTTTCCATGCATTTTTTTTTTCCCCCCAAACTGAGAGGAGTAAAAACTTCTTTTCAAAGAAATTAGATGTTCCACAGCATTTTTCAGTTTTGTGCTTATGCCAAGCAATACCACCACGTTAAGCAATTCAAAGTTAAAAGGTTCAACAAAATATATTTCAACTCTTTTGGAGGGGGAAAAAAAAAGTGTAAAGCAGCTCAGGAAAATTAATGCACTTTTGTGAATAATTTTGGTCATAAACCTGACATCTTTCACTGCAAAAACTTCCATCCACCTTTTCCAAACACGAGCAAATAGACTTGTATTTCCACCCCAAGTCTTATCTTTCCACCCTAACACTTAAAATTTTCCAATGACCTCAAGCGCTTCCATTTATTTCCCTATAAGTCCCAAAAGGATAATCAACATCATAAAAGCTCCATCGGAACAGATACCAGATCCATTACTGTATAATGTATTGGATAACTGATCCATAACTATCTTTATTTACATTTGGCATGTGGATATCACACACAATCAAGTTCATTAGGCAGTCTGGTCCAAGGACACATTTCTTGCAAGAATTACTCCAAGCTTTCATAAGAAGCTGGGGTATGTTTTGAATCATCCCAGTTTATTTAGAATAGAAACAATCTGTAGAAGAATAATTGTTTAATTTACAGATCACATATTCAATAAATTCTCACAGAATCACCTCATTAATTCCCC
>WAAD01019003.1:1849-12962 GCA_013389945.1 Fregata magnificens | reverse complement strand
AAATACACCGTGACTAACATATCCCAAGCACATGACAGTTGGGTTTTAGGGAAATAAACACCAAACTCAAAGGAGGAGGTTGCAATTATGGTTCTTACACACCACACAAATCTCCCTTTAACCTGGCAGTGGGTGATTTAGAGGTAGGAGTTAAATTTCAGTCCTTTCCTTGACACTTCCAGTAAATACTTCCCTAATACTGAGTGTTTTCTGTCCATATCAGCAAATTTGTTTTTTAATGCATCAAATATGAATACAGTTGGCTTGAACAATCTGAAAACATTTTAAAATGTTTATGACTTTTTGATCATTATATCAAAATACTTCAACTTGCTGATCATTTTTCTCTTGGGAACCATTTTCTTCCTACAGTAATGAAGCCCAGGACTTGTCTCGCTCCTTTCTCTTTATATCATCCTAACAATTGAGAGAAAAGGAAGCTGTCACTAGGTGATAGGCTTCTGCCAGACTTGACTGCCAGTTGACTCTGCGATGTGCTTCTATGCGTATTTTTTTCCTGTGTTTTTACCTAACATTTCATAAGCGTTGTGTTGATGGAGTAAACTTTAGTGTCTGTGCTGAATCTGTAGTTAGAATGCCATATTACATCTGTGATCTTTGAGGCAGTACCTCTTAAACAAATGCATTCCTCACTACAGTCCAATCTGTACTGGATTATTTGCAAGTATCCTGAGAGCTGTTCTTCAAGGATCATTCATTCCAGTATCAACCTGACTGACCTCCACCCCTCTGTCCCCTCCAGATTTTATGAAATAATTCACCTGAGAGGAACTTGGACACTCACCACGGAGATTTGGTATTTTTCATCCTTTCAAATGATCAGTGACGGCAGTCTAAAAATCATTTTAACACAGCAACCCTGACATAAGACAGCAAATTTCTATTTCTGCCATATCGCAATCAAAATGTATGTTTGGCTAACCATCTGCAGATCACCCAAGTCTATTGGATATTGAGGAAAACATTCACCTAAAACATGGGTTAGTCCTATTATTCTGGTTAGTCTTATTCTTCTGAGGCCTGTAAGTGAAAAAGCCACAGAATATTGAGGAAGGCATCCTCATCAAGTATTCAGTACCTGTGAAATGATATCCTGAATATCAGAGCATTTTCCTGAATCAGAGCTTAGACTGCCTTTTTGAATGGTTTTGTAAGAATCATGAGAGTCTCTGCTGACATCTATAGTTAGATAATTGTTTTGAAGCCATAGTCTATTCCTCCTACAATTTTCCCATTGATATATGCTGCTTTTCAGTTTGGGGGCAGAATTATTGGATAATTTCTAAATCTATAACATATAAGTATGAAAATGCTGCTTCTCATCTCATTTTTATTGTATGCAATTATCTTTTAATTCATTCTGATCTAGTACTTTCAAAATACATTTATAGTTGAGCCACACCAGCACAATTTCATTTTAAATTTTAAATATCTCATTTTTTAAAATTTCATTTAAACTTTTGAGTAACTTGCTGATAGCTTTCCTCAGTGTTAATGCAGTGTTTGCATGTAGGATGCATGAGACACATTTTGTGTTTATCCTTTGAAATGAGTTTGTGAACCAAGTTCCATCTGTATGTGATCTGTAGTGCTGAAAAAGATTTTAGAAATGAATTTCCTTTCTGTTGTGCAGATGCAGAGGGAAAGTGACAGCTGGACAGCCATTCCACCTGCATCTCAGAAGATTCATCAAATTACTCTGATACTTGGGAAGTTTAGCATCATCCCCTTAACTCCTGTACACTGATCTTAGAAGGTAGTGATCATAGTGCCAAGCAGTTCTGATTTACTTCAGCAACTAAAACATGAGTGTTTTGGAGTCTCTCTGCCTTTGGCAGCACAGAAAGGAAAGGGGTGACTATAGTTGTAGTTATGTTGCCGTTTCCTTCCCCTTAGGCTGGATTATTTTAATACAAAAAGCACAAATCCAGTGCTATTTGTATTTAAATTTGTTTTTCATCCAAGGAAAGTACTGCCTACAACTCCTTACGTTGTAAAAACTTTCTGGACTAGTTTATTTGGGTACAATTTGATGTTAAATTACTATGGGCAGCAGCATAAATAACTTAAGATTCCTGGAGATACATGATAAATTATTACTACTACAGCTTTTCTCTTATGGTCGGCATACTATTTGGTTTTTTTAATTCATGCTGTTTGCATTTTCATTAGACATTTGGAGATTAGAAGAATGGTGATATTTGCAGAACTGTTTGGACTATTAAAGAGATTTGTATATTAATAACTAAGACTGGGTGAATTATGTATAGATTATAGAAGCCTACACAAAATAAATCCGTGGGAGTTTTACTGTCTGTATCAGTGGGGCCAGGACTTCATATGTGACAGATAAGAGACAAACATTTTAACTCGAAAAATGTATCTTGTGTTCTTAACCGTAAATTGAATTCTCATGAAGGGAAGTGGGGAATAGCTAGATTTGAAGAATATGTGAAAGCATTCAGAAATCATACTCTGTTTGTCTAATGAAAACGTATTTGAATTCAAACAATTTAAAGTCAGTGATGGTTCCTGAGGATTCTATGGGAAGTTTCAGTGAGCACAAACAAAAACCAGCAGAAATGACCAGACCCACCAAGTCCAGATATTTAAAATGAAAGGTTTGTTCATATCTCAAAATATTCAGAAATGGCAAATGATGAAAAGCTCTTAAAATAGGAACGTACTTATACATAAGTGTATAAACAACTCATAGGGTACTTCATGTCAAATTAGCAGGACGAGTGGGAGGAACATAGTGTTCTGTTACATACTATTGGACTGTCAGACGGCTTGAAGTAAAAAGGAAGAAAAGTTGGTGGACTTAATTACTAAAAGCAAGATGCAGGGAAAGTGTGTGTGTGTGTGTGGGGAAGTCTAATGCAGTTTTAACCACTTTAGTATGTAATAGTAATAAAGAACATGAAATAATGTACACAGTATGTGAAATGAAAATAATTTCTTCTCTGAATTGTTATTAATACTTTCTGGTGTCACAACAGAGCTTGAAAAATTACAAATATTTAGTTAAACATTAACCAAGAAAGCATATTTTCAGATTAAAGTAGTTTCCATACCTGAAGATATACGTGCAGGTTAGATGTAGAGGAAAGCATGTATTTTAGTAATGTCAGCATATTTGAAATACTTTGGGTAATCTTTTCATAGGTATGTTTTGTCCAAAAAATTTCTATTCCATGTTCTGAAAATGCCATTGATTACAAAATTCCCTGAAGAAACTGAGCTGAAGTGTAGCATAATAGCAGTGACTGGGAGCTTGTAGGCATTTTTTAATATTAATTTGAACACTGTCAGTGAAGCAGTGGAGGGTCAAGTTCCCAAGAAGCGAGAATATGGTTGATAGTGACAATCACCTATTCCAGATAATATTCAGAGCTGGTGTGAGAAAATTCTTAAATAGTAATTTTTAATGCCTGTGACCTCCTCATCCTCCTGCCACCAAAAAGCTGTCCTTTACTCATATGGTGGTCTTGACAGTCATGGCTCAGTCCTCTACTTTCTTCTCCCTAACGGTACAAGCAAAAGCTATTTTACATTGATGCTAAGAAATCTGCATGTGAAAGTGGAATTCTGCCCATGGGCTATTCAGTGCAGAGTTGAGAGTTTGGATCCTTTCTCAATACACATTGGATTCAGCGCTCCAGTCAGGCAGTAAGCACAACGTACTATTGCACTGTAGAAGGACCATCAGGATGACTTTTGAAAAATGAGAATGCCAGTGTCCCTGAGCTGGGTAACACTAGGAGCAACCTTTCCTTTCTGTGGAAATTGTCATAGCTATTCAATACCCCTGGAATGAAAAAACGTTCCTTTTGTACCACAAGATGAATGTGCAACAGATCATTGCATATTGTCAAGATCTTCCTACACCAATAGTATGTTCAGCAGGTAAGCCTGAAGTTCCTGTTCTCACCCAATTTTCAGTCCCTATATACAGGTGCAGAAAGAGCTTCAAGAAGAGCTAGGGGTTGCCTAAGAGATACTATAAAGAAAGTTTATATTTTTCACAACACCGTTTTTCACGCCCATCCATCTGTCCTTATTACGCTCAGCACTTTAGTGCCCAAATAACTTTGACAGTTCTGCTATTCCAATTCTCAAGCAAAATCCTGTGTTATAAAGTTCCCTATTTTCCTGCACAATAGAGGTGCTTATTTAAATGCAATTCTCACTGGGTTTTTTTGTTTACCAAAGTTATTTATCATGGGATAATTACCATATGTTATTGTGTTGGGTTTGTGTGGCAAGGTTTTGGTAGCAGGGGGGCTACAGGGGTGGCTTCTGTGAGAAGCTGCTAGAAGCCTTCCCTATGTCCGATAGAGCCAATGCCAGCTGGCGCCAAGACAGACCCGCTGCTGACCAAGGCCAAGGCAATCAGCGATGCTGGTGTCACCTCTGTGATAACATATTTAATCTTCATAGAAAAATGCTTCAGTAATAAGTAAATGTAATATTATGATAGATTATTTCAGTGAGTTATGTTTTCCTGTCTATCCAAAGTGAGATAAAAATGTTAAAAAAAAATTTTAAAAAGTTTTAACAGGGTAAACCAGCTGAAATATTTAGTATGAAAACAGCTTAAACAACAACAAAAAAAATACTCCACACTAGTAATCTTGCGAGACATGATTTATCTTAAAAGAATCCAAACAAGTGGGATGGAAATCTTGCAGGTTTTATCGGCTCTTAGGGTTTTGTGTTTCTATTATTTAGCAACTCTCTGGTTTGTGGACTGAAGGCGAATTAAAAGTACATTTTGGTTAGTATGAACTGTTGAACTTTACAAACAAAATGGAGGAGTTGGTCTAGTTTCTTGTTAAATGTTTAATCTAGATGTAATAAGCTTTCAAGATTTGTTATCCTTCACAGCAAATAAATGTCTGTGAACAGTTTACATAGTTACAGGGGAAACTGGGTATTAGATCAGTTTGCAACCCCTTTCAAGGGCACCTTTCAGGTTATAGGCTTTACATTCTCACCACTGTAAAAAACAGTCTTTGGCATAGAATCTTCTTGCTTACTGTCTAAGGTGGGCGCTAACAAATCTACTGAAATTCATTACTCCCAAGACTTTCTTTAAAGGAATAGATGATGCTTGTGAAGAAGTAGGGGATATCCCCCATGTTCTCTGTGAGGGCAGATCTGGACTGGCTGGGGAAATGCTGTGGTTTTCCTATTAGGGTTACCTGGCAAGGGAAGAGAAACACAGAGGAAGCAGCACAGTCACATTACCTCCCAGGGTTAATCCTGACCTAGTGCAGTTTACTAATCACTCCTTAGTTAGAAATTTGTTTAGAGATAGAAGGTAGGTCAGAACTTCTTAAAAAATATGTTTCCTTGTTCCCACATCAATTAAGACTCATTTTCTGTAGTAACCAACTAACAACAGTTGTCAGAAGGGCTGTCTCTTTGTTTAAGAAGAAAGTTCTGCCTTTCTCTCCTAGTGCTCTCAGATCTGATATTACTCTGCCATGACATAAAATCTTTCATTTTCTGCTGGGTGAATAAAGCAAATTCTCCAACTTCCATCAGAACATGTGCATGAATGCTGGCATATCTAATGTTTGACACATTTGTTATAAACAAAGTAGCAGATGTTACCTTACCCACGTATATTAGTTCATTAGAGAGCATATTTATTTCATTTCAGTTTTTAATGTTAACTCTTATGTGCACTTTTGCTGCTAACAGAAATGCCAATATGGCCTTAAAGCTAATGCTTTATGCTCCGTATTATTTTGCATGTTGTATTAGATGTTGGGGTTTTTATTTTTTCAGAAGGCAGCAGGGCTGCTTTTTGCTTAACTCAGAGCAAAATAGTGTCCTTGAATGTAATCTCCTTCTTAAACTGGAT
The DNA here is from genome assembly GCA_013389945.1 of Fregata magnificens. Taxonomy (NCBI): domain Eukaryota; kingdom Metazoa; phylum Chordata; class Aves; order Suliformes; family Fregatidae; genus Fregata; species Fregata magnificens. The sequence goes on along the minus strand of WAAD01019003.1, from coordinate 7,066 downwards.
TTACTTACAACACACAGTAATGAAATGTGTTTGTATGTTTTTTATATATATATATTTATATAAAAAAGGTTCAGAAAGAGGAGCAGAAGGAAGTTTTGAGCAGGAAGCTGGGCTAGATAACCTCTCGAGGTCCCTTCCAGCCTGAATTATCCTATGGGCTATCTGAGGTGGCTTACAAATACTAGTGCCACGGGGAGACAATGAGTTAATGATTCACTTCTGCATCAAAGTTTGATTCAAGTCATCCATGAAATGGGTTCATTGGTGTTAGCCTGAAGGCACAGCTTCGATCCTGCAAGCTTCTCTCCTGAGGTAGTCATCTGTAGAGCTTCACCAAATGCAACTAGTCGCTCCTCTGCACCTACAGCAATCTAGATATTAAACTGTGTGAGTTGTTGCACTCATTTCACTTAGACCTTCTGTCTGATCTTAAGCCAGTTCTTGAGGAATTAACTGTTAGTGTGTTGTTAGGACACCTGACCCAAAACTGTCTTATGCCTAAGAACAATTACTTGGTTTCTGGGCTTGGAAATCCAGCGATGTCCACAATCTGTTGGCAGAAGTTGTAACTATGAGATCACTGTTTAAATAAGCTCCCTTTGGAGACCGGTGCACATACAGTAATAGAAACCCTGATTTTAGCTGATGAGGTCTAATTATGACCTCTAAATTATGAGGTCTAGCTGTATTTTATCTTTAAAATATCTTTGTGAGTCATCCATGTACACTTTTATTTCTACAAAAATCTATTAGGAACAAATGAGTAAATAATAAAAATCAGCTTCACCAGAAGTTACTCCTTCAGTGGGTTAAAAAGAAACCAAACACTGTATTTGTACTTTGTATAGTAAAACAGTCATTTTTGTCTGTAAAGTAAATAGTTTTCAAGACATAAAATGGGTGCTGCTTTCTGACCATGGCAAGTGAATAATGGTTTGGCTGCAGTGGTTGAAATCATAGCTTGTTTCCCACCCTCACTCCTGTTTGTGGGTGTCTGTGTCAAAAACACTTTTGATGTTTTTATATTTTCTAATGGTTCTCAAACGAGATTCTGAAACTAAGATTCTAGATATAGGTGTGACTATACCTTTCTGTATGGGTGCTATGCTCTTTTAGCTGGAGTTAAATGGAGTTAACTAGATAATGGTCAGAATCTGTTTTCTCTGCTCAGCAGTGAGAAAACTAACATGATACAAAGAAGGAAATTTGTTGCACTGTAGAGAGGTCAATTACTGTGGGAATCACTTGACTATCTGTCTGTGTTTTAGTTAAAAATGAAATCTTGATTAAAAGCAACCAGCAGAGAAACAAAACTGAAGTAAGCAGAGGATTGCAAAGTGGAGAAAGGATATAAATCTTCCAATATCTCTTGCACCTGTAAATACACGAAACACAACTGATACTCTTGCAACTCATTGTGTAGACAATGACTTCAGAGGCAAAGTAGCATCCTATATTGGGTGCAACAGAGAAATTCCGGGGTTAGAACTTTGTGAAATGCAAAACAAAGTTACCATGGAAATGAGTTTATACATCACTTCTCAAAATAAAAAGATTTAATTATTTCAGGACTATAGCTGATGATTCTTCTCCAGGAGGTGCATCTTCTCCTACATCATCATCAGGGACAAAAAAAACCCCTTATCATTGGTATTTTTTATTTCACCTTTGATTTAGACAGCTCTTGACCAAACTATTCTATAACATGAAAATATTTTAACATCCCATAAACTGAAATTGAAATTCAGCCAAAAAATACTGTATGATTAAACAGGGAAATGTCTGTACTTCTAACTTGAAACTGAAAACTGTTTTCTTTAATAGTTAGAAATGGAAATTCTCTGAGATGCTTTGACTAAAAAGGGAAAAATGGGTAATATAAAGCTGTGGTTTTAATCTATAGCCAGAGATCTAAGAAAAACATAATTGCCAATCTATTCAGCAGTATTTGTAACAAAAAATTCTACTTCCTTCTGTTCTTTCTGTAAAGTACAGAAGGAAAACCCTTCTTCTACGTACCTGCGAATGATAAAAGATATCTAACAAGTTTTAGAAACTATCAACAGTTTTTCTATGATAACTATAACTGCTTATTACCAATCTTTTGCCAGGAACAGACTGTATTTTTTTTCCTCATTTAGTAATTTTGAAAACAGGCCTACAGTTTTACATACCATTTTGCATTAGAGTGTATGGTTCATCCTATTAATGTTGTCTCTTCATACTTTTAATTACAGTTCTACATTTTTATCTATATTCTAATTTCCATGGAATTAGACGTGCTAATCCATCCTTTAATAATATGTTTACATTTTGCTTCTTTCAGGATGTGAGTAAATTTAGGTGCATTTTAATTTATCTTTCAGTTCTGCATTTTCTGAAGTTTGCATTGCAGATTGATAAGTTTTTGAATATACACATATATCTGTACCTATATAGATGTGTATCATAACATGCATACTGAGGATCAATGAAACCTCAGTGTAGTTTTACAGATCCTCAGGCACTATTTCTTTCAGAATTAATTATTGCTCCTGTGACTGCAGGGTTACAAAAAATCTTAAATAGATGTCTTAGGAACTATTGGTAGTGTAGCCACTCCTGGAACTACTGGAATGTACTCCCTTGCAGAAGGGAATTGGGTATGGGATAGCTCCCTGTGCCAGTGACACAATCACCTGCTCAATTTTTGCCAATATTGCAGGAATGTCTTTAGCCAGCTCCTTAGCCCTGTTTTTGTATACATTTCTGTCCCAGGGAGAAGTGTATTGAGTTAACAAAGGGTGACGTTAGTAGTTCCATGTAAACAAACCTTCTACTGTGGTTCATGCAAACCAGCCATCTGAAACCCCCCAACATTAATCACTTTAATAGGAATTATGAAGCCAAAAGGGAAGACATATGGACATATATTAAATTTGATGGTTGGACTTGATGATCTTAGAGGTCTTTTCCAACCTTAATGATTCTATGATTCTATGAAATGTGTTCCTTAAGGAAACAGAATGCAGGAGCTTCCATAGTAGGTCAGACCTGTTGTCTGTGTGTCCGCTGTGGCCATAGTTGCCACAAAGTAGAAGAAACTTATTGTGAGCCATTGGGTAGTCAGCTCTCAGGATAATAGTGCTTTCTGTCCTGAGACTAATTATTTTATATCGGGAAGTATCAGGGCTTGTATCCTTTTATTTTCTGTTTAGTTGGCGTGCCTCATTAGAAACAGAAACCATGTGTTGACTACATGATTGTTTCAGTTAATGTGGTCTCCCAGGGGGGTTTGTGCTGACAGGTTCTAGCTTTTTTTTCATTAACTGCTTTAAAAATACCAATATGTAAGGTATTAAAAATTAATTCAGCAAGGTACTTAAAGAAGTACCATCTTACATATACATATAGTCACGCTAATTTCAACCAGAGTGCTCATAGGTTTCATAACTTGCTGTACCAAAGCTAAAACACTTTAAAACCCCTTTTGTGATAAGGCTCATGTTTAGGATGCAGACGTCTTCTGATGAATGTTGCTGAAGCTGTTCCTGGCATTATGTCACCATCTTTTGTGCCATAGGTTAACATGCCCATATGAGAGTTGACAGAGCAGGATGTCTGTGCACATCTCACCTTTCTCAGCTGACAGGTTGGCATCTCCTGTTAAGCTACTGTTGTGAGTGACCTCTATGGAAAGGTTGAGCTTGACATCTTGGGGCAGTAATGTCTTAAGCTGCAAAATTCCTCTGAGGATACGTCAGTACTTAGAGAACTACCAAGGAAAAGTATGAGTGAACAAAGAGCTGCAGGTTAGAGGACTGTTGTGCAAGGAACAGCTTTTCATATTTTTTGGACCCTCCTTTTAGACACCCAGCACAGCAACAGGCATTTGCTATTTGAATGTGCCTAGTACCCATTGCTTAGGCTCACAGAAGTGTGTTATGCTAAATCTGGTCTCCAGGATCTAGCCCAAGAAAGTGTGCCAGGACATTAGGTTGCTAGTTAATATCATTAAAGTGTGAGCTAGTTAATATAATTAAAGTGTGACATTCAATTACTCCCTAAGTACTGGATGTTTTATTTCCCTTTTTAAGTTGCACTAGTGATCTATGGTCCCACTTTTAATTTGAAGCTTTGCTTTCTCATTTATTTTCTGCATTTTGCATGCTTATGCAGTGAGGAGCTTTTGCATGTTTTTATTTATTTTATTTTTAAAGAAAAAATATGGTAAGAATGGATGGAGGCCACCGTTCCCTTCCACAAAGGAGTAGGCAGCAAGATAGTTCTTGGTGATTAAAACTTAAGATGTAGCATTACAGGCTATAAAAGATAAAGACCCATTATAAAATGCTTCAGGATTTGAAGACTCCACCTTTTCCTTAAGCCTCACTAATTGTACTGGATGAGACCCATGAGGCTGAAGCAGACAGATCGTCTTCATGATGGAGAGACTCCCCACTGGGCACTGACACAAAGATCTGCTGAACCATAAGTCTAGCAAGGTTCATTAATGGTGAGGTGAAATCTGAAGTACCTTTGAGAAAAATGAGTAGAAAATTAAATGGGAACTAACCTGTGGAGATGATTGGATTGGGTTTTGTTCGTTCTCGTGTAATTCAGCTTTCCATTGGTGTTAACTTGGGCAAAGGCCCTTCCTGATGAAATGCTAGTTTTGGATGACCTTCAGATTTGCTGAAAATGGTCAACCAAGTATTTGTCATTGATACTTTCTGCTCAAAAGGGACAGTAGCTGAAGAAGGAAACCTAGAGAGTTCAAAGCGATGTTGAAACTGTCTCTACAGGCAAGAATCTCTAAAACAAGATGTTGGTGCAAAGATTAGGACAAGAGTGATTACTTTGTTGTTTATGTGAAAACTGGCACAACCACATGGTGATCCATACCTGGTTGTTGCAATTACTTCTTATCCCTCGGTCTTGTCAGTATCTTTCATAACCTTTCTTCAAGTCTGCCTTTTTTCTACAGTATTTCCCTATTGTAACATACCTGTATTTTAGTTATCTTGCTATTACAGCAGTTTGTAACTGAGAGGTTAGGAGGCAGTCTGTCATCAGAAACCATACAGAAGATTTATTGTTACACTAAGGAAGGAAAAGAAAATCCTCAAGCCATTTATTGCACCTACTGGAGTTTTAGTTAATCATTCTGGAAATGAAAGGCACCGATGCTGGTGTGGTATGAATCTTTTTTGGGGGTACTGTCTGAGTTCTTTCCTA
>WAAD01018995.1:29061-234005 GCA_013389945.1 Fregata magnificens | reverse complement strand
CTATATATTTTTTATTGTCAGTGAGAACAGCAAGGTATGATTATGATGAGCTAGGCTATAATTATTCTTCTGGTATTCCTTATTAAATTGATATCAGGAAATCTTATAATCTGTTCTAGTGGAAGAAACTAGCCCAGTTTTTACAATGAAAATTCAGAAGTGTTCTCATGATCATTTGCTGTCTTAGCATTTCTTCTCAGAACCCATCCTCCAAACCTGTTGAGATATGCCCATAAGTAATATGCATATGGGTGTGCATCATGATACTGTGTGTTGACTGTAATTAATCATTCATATTATGTGATCATATTTCACTATCCTTCTAGGTGCAGAACAAAGCTGTACACAGGATGAATTCCGCATACTGCTGAAATCAATGACAAAACCCCTGTAAGCTTCAACAGGGTCGGGATTTCATCTCAAATGTTAATACAGTAGTTTCCATTGTAAAGATCAATTTCAACAGCATATCTTTCTTTTTCTGAAGTTTGCATGATACCTGGAGATACTATTTCCTTAATGAGAATGATTTATTTTTTCTTATAAAGAGTTTTCAAAGTAATTTTTAAAGTTATTTTTTACCATTAGGAAAGAAAATTATTTGACTGATTTTTAAAGCAGCACTAGGCTAGTAGATTCAGGCTAGCTGGGAATGTGCTGAGGTCTTTGTACTAGGGGTGTGTGTCTGTGTCCGTCTGTCTGTGAGACAGGGAAGAGCTCAGAGGTGGTTTTGTGGTTCCAGCAGAGGTGGAGCTTCACGTAATGCAGATGTGAATGAAGCAGGGTAATATCTTGTTGGCAGGAAATGATGTGCAGTGTTATACCTCTATATGACAACTAGTTGAATATAGAGGAGTTATATTTGCCTATTCCTTTTTTCCCCTCAAAAAATACCATAGAAATTCTATACCAAAAGTACGGTAGGATCACAGACCAAGTCACTTCAGTACTGCAATATTGACTATGCTTAGGAACCTTAACTTGCTTCTTCATGTGTGTAATAGTTTTTAATCACATTATAACATTCTTATTTTCCAAAATGCTGCACATCTCAAGTTTCCATTTCCTCCCTGAGACCTGGTAAGTGCTGAGTTTTAAAAATCTTGATATCTCTTGTTCAGGATTGTAGATACAGTTTTAGGTTTAGTCACACATTTTGGATTTTCTTGGCCTAAAAATACATTATTTACAATAATATATCTGTCTCACTTCCTTTTGTCTTGTTATCCCTCAGTTCCCATGTATCATTATCAGTGAAGATACAGGCTAAGGTAATAAAAAGTAACTTCATCAGTAAACCATAGTAGTTTTCACACCTGGAGCTCATCATCTGTGTTTTTTGGCTACCAAGCAGCAGCTCACCACTGGAGAACTAACAGGTCCAGGCACAGATCTCACAGTCTCTCTCAGAAGTGTTGGTTCAACAGTGATGAAAAAAATGCAACATTTTTAATAAGCTATGCTGTTCTTCTTGAGCCACTAGTCTGGCTGAAAAACTAAGGAGTTGAGATAAAGACCATTGATGTGTTTCCTGAAACACTCCTGTTCTTTTAAATGTCCTGCTGAGGGTGAGTGGATATGGTTCTGGACTGATTGTGCAAGAACAACAAAATGCTGCAGGAATTTTGCCTTTTTTTTTTTCCTTTAATTAGTTCAGTACATCCAGGACTGATGGATGTTTTCACCTTTTTTTTTCTTTGAGAACATCCTTTCTCAAATACAAGAGACAGCCTTGTACAAAAGGAAAGGACTTGACATGAAGCTCAGAGGAACAAAAAGTCTTAGACAGACTCATGTGCTTTCTAGGAAAAGAGGGGAAAACCTGGCTCCACACTTTATCCATAACAGTATTTTCATTTTCCTCAGCAGGATGAAGCTTTCTTGCAGTCTCAACAGACATTTTGACTTGGTAGTTTCTATACTGACAAACTACTTCATCATTAGTTTAAACTTTGAGGGCTGTGAGAGATGGGGTCAAAAGGAATCTCAGTGGGAGGGGAGGGGGAGAAGAAAGAGGGTAACTCCTACATCCCAATCTTTTGTCCATTGCTCAGTTGTCACTAGACAGCCTAATGTGTTTCTTATGTTTCCTTGGTAATTCTGATCATGAGTGACAGCTCAAATCAAACCAGACCATGTTGTAAAGAAGCCTTTCGTAAGCCATATTGACTTCCCAGTAGAGACTGAAGAAAACCATATGAGTTGGTTTGCGCCAAGCTGTTGCATGCCACATGAAGTGACCACCATTTATGTAGATGATGGGTCTCCCTTACAGTCTTCACTTCGCTTCACCCATACAGGTTGTCTGTTGCTGCAGTTTCCTTTCAATTATTCCTCCATTTTACTCACTTTGCTCTCCTTGACACGTAGGGACTCTTCCTGCCTCTGCTGAGTGCCCCTTTTCCCTGCTCTCTCTGGATAGCACCAAGTTCTTGCTGGAGTAGGTGCTTCCTCCTCAGGGAGGAGGACTTCTTTGTCATATTTCATTATTATTTTGTAACAGCATTGAACAATCTCCTTCCTGCTTATTATCTTCCAGAATCTTTTAAGCTTTCCTTACTATTCAGCTTCCCATACCCACGACACATCAACTCCACGTGAAATATGACAAATCCTTACTATTGTTTAACAATATCCCTTTTTAAACGGTAGGCTGTATTAAGCTCCTTCTATATTTTACACATCTGTCACTGCTGGTAGCGGTAAGTTTTTGACCTAATGTTGTCTATCTTATCAATAGATCTTCCATTCTTCTCTTGACTTCATACTCCCCAAAAAGTCTTTGAGTGGATTTGGAAAGAGTTAGGTAAGATCTGGTATTGTTTTTGTTTAACTAAAAAAAATAAAATGAAATTTAAAAAAAAATTAAAAAGTGTTTATTATCCACTCCAGTGCTGCTAGCCAGTCAACTTTCAGTACGACTCTAGAGCAAGGAGAGGGATGCTAAGGAGAGCATGAAACAGCAAATCTTCTATAACTTTAAAAGCCTAAGCCAGGATTTTGGGTGGCAGCTGGCTTGTGGCAGGATGCAGTCCTACATATAGCCCGTGCCAAATGCTGCGATGCCCTTTACCCGGTTGCTGGAGAAGTAAGTGTGGTATAGCTAGAGCAAAACTATTCTTCCTCCCTCCCCTGCCCTTAAAACACTTTGAGTTCATGTTTGATAAGGCCAGTGGAAAAGACCATGAGAGTTTGGAAAGAAGTTATGTTTCTGATGAAAGAATATTCTGCTTCATGTTTCCTTTCAGCCATAACTTTCCTGGGCAGAGCTGCCAGCCAAATTTATTCCCTTTGCCTTAAATCTGAAACCCATTAAGAACTGTGTTGCTGAGCACTGAAGATCTACACAGGCAATTTCCTCCCAGGGCTAAATTACCTGGGTAAGTATTGTAAATTTTCGCAGTCTCCCTCCCACCACCATTTCTGAAATAAAAGTGCAGGCTCTTTTCTCCCATCTCCTTCCACACCCTCCCATCCCACTCTGTCCTTGCCTGAGCTGTTGCTCACAACCACAAGGCTTACCCTGGCCAAGCTGATGCAACGCACAGGCTGACAGCCCTCCTCTGGGGGCTTCCCATACCCAGGGAGCCTCAGGGGTCCCACCCTGACCACCACCCTCTCCCTTGCAGAGGATGGGAGAGGATTTGGGTGTCCGCCTTAATAACTGTAAGTTACTGTTGTTCAAAGAATACAGAGAAAGAGTGAGAACCTTTCCTTCCTTGGCTTCAACCTCCTAGAAGGAAAGTTCAGAGCAGAGTTGTCTAAATGGAGTTTTAAATTATTGAAGAGGAAAATTTGGAGAGGGACTTGTGAGTAATGATGCTAAATATAATAGCAGAATTCAGGGAAGCTCTGAAGAGATTTTAATCTAGGTGTTACAAGTGCATGTACTCAGAAAGACCTGTCTTTATGTAGTATTTGATACGTGTAAAACTCTGCCATTTTCAAGTTACTTATTTGTCTGTTAGAAACAGAAATAATGCTGGAAAAATATTATTACTGCTTTTCCCTGCTAGTGGTGTGTGATTCCAGAGAGTTTCATAAGGATGTTGTGGTTAAGTTGATGATAAGATACAGTGTAATTAAAAATCCTGTGACTTCACCGGAACAAGAGGTTCACTCCAAAAGCGCTGTCTTTACACTGTTAAAAAGCATTTATTTTACAGTACATTTTTTGTTCTGTCAGACATTTGGCAATATTTCACATTACATTTTGGAAGTCAAACACCATGGTATAGAGTCTGAATTCTTTGTCTGAAAGTCTTTTTGTTCTTAACCGTCAGAGAATATAAAAAAATCAGCTGTGGTATTTTCAGCCATCTCATATTTCAAATGCCTTTTTATTCAGTGCTTTTATGACCAGTTGCTCGACAACATATAGATATAGTTACTTCATGTGAACAATGCCCCCGTGCAATTGGTGTTGGTATGTATTTTTCAGGACATATGTCGATATACAGTAGTTCCCAGCCGAGGGAGTTTTTTTAAAAGGGCTTTGCTGCAGCACATTTTTACATGGTGAAGTGATGTTTTTGTTGAAACTCTTCCATGACATCCTCTCTAGGTTGCATCTATTTTAAGATACAAGTTTTATTAATCTGAAGTATGCCAGGCCCTAGTAGTGCAGCATTTTAATGCTTAAAGCGTCTTTTACAGGATGTTAACGTGGTTTTGCAATAAAAATGAAAGCAAATGAAAAAAGGAAACTGTTCAAGAAATTAAAAAGCCTCTTTTGCTAAAAGGCTATAATGGTGGAAGGGGAAATGCTAGCATAAAGAAAGAAAAATAAAAAGGAAAAGTGTCAATAGAAATATTAAAAATCTTTATAGATTCACTTCATAAGATAAAATAAATGGTATTCTTCCCAGAAAAGATTTCTTTGAAAGGTTGTTATATTCTATGGGAGTTTGGGATCCTCTTTTAGGAAAAAAATTATATCCTCGTTGCATGCCATATGATAGTTGTGAGGATGTGGAGAGCCTATAGAAAGTATATGATTACCCAGTAAATGCTACTTTTTTTGGACTAATTTCTACAAAATCCCACTTAATTTCTGTAGAACTCCATCAATTTTATGCTTACTGTACTCCTTTTTCTTGAGGAATTTGAGATTATTGTTTTAACCTTTTCACCTCACTGAGTGGACAATAAGTGAGAATGACTGCAGTAGCTTTTTTTTTTTAATTTTGTATTGTCAGCTTCACCTGTAGTTTTTACAGTTTTTGTAACAGGGCTTAGTCATGAATACTTTAAAATAGAAATAAGTACATTAGTCTACAGAAGAATTTTGAGCATGCTGTCATTCTCAATAGTGTTCGTTTATTGTTTTGGGCTATTACCAAAGAATGGCAGAATTTTTGTACAAGGAACTAACTCTGGAAAGCCCCAAATGTAGATATTACAGTAATTTGCTAGTCCTCAGGCCCTGGTTAATTTACTTGAAATTTAAGGATTTCTGTCATGGGCAAGCATCTTTGCTTAAAGGATTCAGGTAAATTGTCTCCATCTTAAACAGAGCAGGAAGGGTTTAGGCATTTGCATGTGTTTATATATTTGCTCCCCACTGGCTTCAGGTTCCTTGGCACCAGGTACCTGGGGATTCCTTCTGTTTTTCCTAGTACCAGAGAGCAAGCGTTTTGCATCTTGTCTGTTCCATGTAGGGAATAGTCATGGGGGTGAATAAAAAAGGTACAGTACAAAATTGGTAGGCTCAGTAAAACCATATGGCTTACAAACTAGTTCTGATGTGATTGCATGTAGGATAACCCATCATATTTTTATTTTAGTGAATAATTTAAGGTTAGTTACTAAGACTTTTTGTGTGGCAATAAAGAGGATCTCAGAAAATGTGCTGTATTAAGGGAGTTGTACAGCCATTTTCAATGTTGATCCTAAGCAGCTTTTTTTTTCTAATACATCAAATATAGTCTAGTGGGTCACCAAACAGTAGATTCATACAGAGAAAAAAAATAGCTGATGGCAAACACAGAGAGCTGATATGTTTTCAAGGAGGACTAGCCCGCTGCACTTGCGAGCGATGATAGATGTGTGTGAAATATAATCCTGATTAAAAATGCATGTGTGAAACCCCTTCGAATAAAGTGCTGTGTCTGACAACATGTTCAGAGCTCCTTTATGTGAGAAGGGTAGGGTAATGTAACAGTCCTTGTACCATTCACTTTCTCTTCGTCACTTGCTCAACTCATTGTTCTTCCAAAATTTTCAGCAGATGTAATGCTAAAGAGTTATGAATGCAGAAAGCAGCATGAGGAAGTCTAGGGGATTCGCATTGGAAGTAGAGATTTTGAAAACAGACCTAAGCCAGACTAATGCTCAAATATGTCCAGCCTCTGTTTTCATGTGCGATAAGGAGTGCTAGGTCTGGGATCAGAGGATGGTCGTGGTCATTTGGCAATTTCTATGACCTGGTCAGGTATTAAAATCCTCATGTGTGTTTTCTTTGCTAGCTGTCAACATTGACATCGGAAACATTTATCAAAGTTAAAGTAGTGGAAACTGATAATGAATATTCACTTTTAGGGCTGGACAAAGCTTCAGTCAGAGGTGACTGAGCTGCATGTGACAATTCTGACTCTGTATAGCTAGGAAGCATGACACAAACGGCAACCACACAAGAAATGTGGTGGACTGCCCAGTTTAGAGGGCTGGATCCTGCAGCCCTTTGTACATATGCACATGCTCTTCTAGGACATCTTTACTCTTGAATCTCAGAGGCTGCTTCTTGGATATTGTTTGTAGGAGCTCTTGCAGGTAGCAATTAACTGAATTATGAGGGTGCTGAGAAGCTGGTTAGGTGCTGTTCCCTGACTGCTTCTGACTTCACTGACTGTGTGACTTTCTGCATCCCTAGTTTTCCTTAAAAAGGCTTGTAATTGCAAGTGAGGATTCATGATTGCTTTCGTAAGATGCCTCCTCTAAGCAAAGACTGCAGTGTAGCCATGTGTGGGTAGTGCTTGAACGCTGCATTTTGGTGGAGCTGTGCTCTACAGGCACCTTTGCTTGTAAGGTCAAAAACTGGAGCTGTGCCATGGCAAAGGGAAGCCTGGAGAAGAACTATGATTTTGAGAGACATTTCCTCTCTCTCCTTCTACCTTGCCTACCATTATTAAAGGCCAGGGACTAGTAACCTGTGATGCTGCCCGGTGCGTATTTGGCTGTGCAGGCTGTGACGTTTGAGAATCACTGCTTCACCCCTTCCTCATGCCTTGGAGGTGGCTTCCCATCCAACTGCATGTGCAAGAGGGTTTATTGCTGTGCTCAGTCCAAACACCTGCAGCAGCCATTGAGGTGGAAAGAAGTCACCTGTGGGAATGTGGGAGAAAGAAAAGGGATGTCAGCCCCTCTTGCAATGGGTGAGCTATTAAAGCGGCGTTTGGGCCCATTTTTAAAGGTATCCAGATGCCTACAGGTGCTGATAGGCACCCAAAGGGATTTTCCAAAGCCTACACTTTTAAAGGTATTTAGGCATTAATCCAACATTGGAACGTCTAATTCTCAATTTCAAAAGTGCCTAAGGGCCAGATTCTTAAAGATCTTTAGGCACCGGACTCCCCCTGAAATCAAACAAAAGTTACATCAAATGACTTCCCAGGACAGTATTCTTGAACAAGTGCCTCCTGGAATATTAATGCATGAAAGACCCAATTGATCTGAATTGGGAGGATATCCGCAATTTACTGTACATCTCAGCTTTGCTCAGAAACCTTGTCTTAAAAGATTCATTCTCAGATAAGGATCTGCTAGCTCTTTAGTATAATTACTCCATACCAGTAATCTGGCATGATGACAACCGTCTATTAACTCTGCAACTCAACTCAAAATAACTCAACATTCATTACATGCTTTTAATATATAATTTTGGTGAATTATAGAGGTTATGAGTGAGCAATGGCTAAGAGCCAGGATGAATATAGTGCGTATTTCAGGCAGGTATTGCACAACCTTCCCTGCCCAGCACATTATTTCCTCTGCCATGGCAGTGTGTTCCCCACAACTTGAGGTTACAAACTTGATGCTGGTTTTATATGTGTAAATATGTGTACGGTCAAGGCTTGAGAGCTCCTCTAAACCTTTTCACTTTGCATGCAACCCAAATTTGAACACAGGCCTCAGAGGGGAAAAAAATACAGTTAAACGCACAATTTCAGGCTTTCTTTTTTCTTTTGCTCTGTCCTTTGAAATTTAATTATATGTAAGTATTTCCATTTTAGGCAAATGCTTATAGAAGTAAATCTTCCTGTGCACGTTAACCCATGTGTTTATATTTGCCTATAGTATTTAGCCCTTTACATGGGGCACTGAGATCTGGCCAAACTCTCATTGTGAAAAAAAAAGACTGCAGCAAAGCTTCTGAACTGCAGGGAAAGGGAGGTGTGTGGTGAACCCAAAGAGTGCTTTTCCTGCTGTGCCTCCTGCTCTGCCCACCTGCAGAAGGAGAAACCGAGTCAGGAAGTTAAGAAACTGAGGCACAGGAGCAAATTAAATCCCTTACCTCAGCATCGGTGGTGGAGCTAGGAGTACAGTACGGCCGTGTGTTGGGAGCAGGAGGCCACACTGCCTGCCTACACCTGCCCCCTTCTGCTGCAGATGCCGCTGGCGCCCACTCTGCTTCTGTGCATGCAGGTATGAATGTCCCGCACGTGACGTGGCAGAGAAAAGTCAGGTCAGCAGCATTTGGTGAATTCTCAAATAAAAGCCTGATCTAGCAGCTGTTATTCACAGGAAGGATTACTTGCAGGATCAGTCCCTGAAAGAGGGCTGGGGAAATTCAGTGCAACATTATTACTTTCTTGATCTGCATGAAGAACAAGTAGCTGTAACTCTCAGAGAGGAAAGGTATATCTTGCTTTCTTTTTCCTGCTGTCTCCTGTCACTGCTGGAGGGAGCTAGTTTGCCATAACTTATACAATTACCAATAGCCTTTTTTAATTTGACATTTTAAGAGCTGTGTTGGGTAGAGGATAATTAATAGCAGTTACTTGCTTTGAAGTTGAGCTTTAAATTATATATAGCATAATTATGTCTAAAGCCTCTAACTTACTACTTACCCTAGAAGGTATTTCATCTGTGTTTTACTGTAACACAGCTTCTGTACAGCAGCACTAATCCTTTACCTGGCTACTTAAGCTCAGAAACATTGATTACATATTGTGATTTTCCTGCAATAACCTCAATTAATTCCTGATGCCTCTACCTTGTTTCAATTATTTTGAATTTCAGCTCAATATTAAGAGAAATAAAAAGGTGGATGAAATTTCATAAGAAAATTTGTGGCAGGTAAAAACCAATGAATAAAAATTACTGTCTTCAAGACCCAAAACCACCGACCTTCTAAAATCTTTAAGACCCTGAATATTTTTTCTAATCCCTGGGTGCCTTTTAACAACTGCAACTGTTGTTGTTTGTTTGGGGTTTTTTTTATAAAATTGTCAATGGCTTTTCTTCAGATTTATTGGGGCTTCTGTTTAGCTTCAATAGTTGTCTTCTGTGTTCCAGCAGCATATGCAGTAATACTTCCATCTGCGGTTGTATTTTTTTTTTTTCTGTTATCCTGATAACAGAGAAAATAAAGATGTAAAAATGAAGACTTTACTTGTATAACCTACATGGAAAATTGTACAATTAAGGGTTCATTTATTCATTGCACACACGCTCATACAATCTGCTTTCTAATAAATATGCAGACATTAATGACAATGAAATCTTGCTTATCCTTAGTATTCTCCAAATTTTACTTTGCAATTAATTGTCTTACCAGGTTACATCTATATTAGTATATGTTTCCCCACAAACTCTAAAGAGAGTAGAGTCTCTAATATATTTCCCACCCTGCAGTTGATATAAGCAGGGTTTTAATGCTGGGGATCTCTTTCTTAGTTACAAATACGCACTCTGAGTGCTCTGAGATTTATGTAAGAACTTGGAATTCAGACATGGGGTTTTGCACTGCTTCTTCAGTTAAGATTAATTAGCAATTATTATTAATAAAATTCGCAGTGTGAATAAAGTGTTGTCTTTCTAGTCTCTCTTGCAGTCTCTTTTATTTGGACTTCAATATTGACAGGGTTGTGAATAGTGAGGGATGCTGTTGCTACCACAGTCACAAAAATTTGTATTATGGAAAGACAGATGGTTGCTTGTAAATATTAAGCAAGGGGTAAATTGCAGTCTTGATTTAATTTTGGTTTAGGTGATTTTAGCAGTAGGGAGGGAAAGCAGTGACTGCAGAAAACACAAATGTACTTTTAAATATTTTAAATTTCTAATGAGGTTCAGCTTCTCAACTGAATTTAAAATGAGTAAGCCTTTCACTGTGCTCTAGATAATGAAGCTTGAAAACAGTATTTACTAGAAAGATGCCATGCTATCTGTTATGCCTTTTTAGTGCGTAATTAAAAGAAAACCCCCTAATAATAGAAAATATCAGGTGATGGCAGAAGGGCTGCCATAAAGTTTTGTTTTATTTCTGACAGTCAGTTGGAAAGTAGAGAGGAAAGTAAATAAATATACTGTTTTGGTTGATATGAACAATATAACATTAAAGGTTATACCAGCCATATGATCTATCTTGAGAATGCAAATTTGCTCAAAGTGAGTTCATGTAAGTGGAAAATACACAAGTTTGCTTTGTCTTTCTCTCCCTCTCTTCATGTTTCATTTGCCTTTTTTGAAAATATGTGGACCTGAGAAGTTTGTCCAGAGGACCAGTGGGATCCGCCCCTGCGTTTTGAGGGAGAAAAACTGATTTCACACTGGCCAGTTGCACAGGGCAGAGTTTCTCTTCTATGACAATACAAGCTGGCTTTGGTGGCCAGCAACTCCTAGGAAAAGGCTATGTTGGTGCCCGAGGTCGGGTAGGCTGCTGCGGGCGCAGTTTGGGGGAAAGGGAGCCATGTCATTCCTGGGAGTGTTCAATTCTGTGGGAGAGAGGCTTCGCCAGTTCTGGGCACATTGTAAATAAGGATTAGACAAATTACCCTTTGGTTCTGATTGACCTTTCCAATATGTGCTTTACATAGGGAGGTTGTATGCGTTAAATGGCTTGTAATACTCATTGTTTATATAATAAATAAATTTTCCAAGTAAATGTGTTTCTTCTTAACCCTAACCAATGGCTACAGGGAATGGTAACATGCCTACTGGCCTATAGTCCTTAGTTAAATCATCAGTTTGTTAACTGTTGTTTGCAATCTAAACCCTCCCTCTGGAATGGACTTCTTTAAAGCAAAATGAAATAAAATAAAGGTAAGTAAAAGTAAATAGATTTTCCTATTGAAAGTTATTACTTCAGGAATGAAGAAGATGGATATTGATCCGCACCATCCTTTGCCATTACAGTCAGGTTCACATAGATAGCTCAGACACTTTATTCTAAGCAAACAGCCATTTTCTCTTCTGACTTGGATTCCAGTGAGAATTGAAAAAAGTAAAAGGTTTGTAAAAACATTTTTCTGTCCTTCTTACAGGGACAATTTATGTTGAAGTAACAGTTTCTGAGATGCTTGCACCTGTTATTGATTTATTTCTTCTTTGTCACGAACAATCTCCTGTTTTATAATACAGTTACCCTTGTATGTTGCCCTAAGGTAGTTATCGAAATAGTTTTACTACAACAAAGTCCCAGAGGACTTCAAAAGATATAAAGCATTCTGAATAAAAGAATGGGCATCTGTCTATACATTGTTTTTTGCATCTTATATGGCCTATATCAATGAGAGTAATGTTTGTTTCCAACAGTAATAAAAAGTACGGCATGACATGCAATCGTCATAACCCTGTAAATGATGCTGGGAATCCATAAGGTCCCTTGCCACAGAAAGCTTGCAAAATGACATTGGAAGTCCATAGAGTAGAAAACAATTTAAAAAAATAAAACAAAACAAAATTAAAATTTTTAAAAAGTTAATAAAAATAAAACAATTTCTAGGTGCTGCTCTCTGAGATGCATGTGTTCCTTTTAGAAAAAAAATCCATTGGGTATATAATATGAATGAATTGGAAGCAAATGTAGTGTGGAAATATAAGTATCTTGCTTTCACTTATTCATGTACGTGTAGGCATGCATACACATGCACAATTGCTTGCTTGTTTTAATATAATATTTCCATTATTCCTCTACAGCTCACTGTTTTATAGTTAGAGATTAATGTGTGACCTCTGCCTTCCTGACTTCAACTGATTACTACAGAGGAATTCTTCTGTTTTTACTTTTTATCACATCTTCTGACATTTTAGTGAATAATACTTGACAGCTATGAACATCTGCAAAAGTTATTGTTATCATAACTTGAGCTCAACAGAGCTACTGTCACTGATGGTTAGGAGAGATTGCATTGCAAAAAAGACGAGGAGTGCATTTACATTCTTTTTTTTTAAAATTCTTGTTGGATTTACAGTAGGAACATTTTATCTGTGTACTTCTTCATCAGTGAAGACACATGTCTCTCCTACGTTTAAAAGGGATAGGTGCAACACTTACATTGCTTGACTGTAAGTTTACAATCTAGCCAGGCTGTTTGATGAAGCAGTTTTCTTTCATGTAAGATTTTTACACACATCATAGAATGACTAGTCTTATCTTTCTTTTTTTTTAATCTTTTTTTTCCCCCCCTCTCCTTTTTTCTCACTCTTTTTTTAGTCCATTGGGCAAAGAGCTACTGGTGGGCTTAGAGCCGCAAAGCAGTTTTAAATAGTACAGACTTGTGAGTTATTTGTGTTAAAATAATTCCACTTTATTCTTCCAATTGCTTATTCAGTATGCACCCAAGGAAACTGTTATATTAGAGTCTCCTTGAACACAGCAATGGAGACAGCAAATGCAGTTAGTCATTTATGTGCATGTTACAATATAAATCACAAAGATTAAGGGCAGTCATTTTTGGGAGCACCGCAATTTTGCAACCAAAAGCACTTAAATAATTACCTTTTTAAGCAACTTTTATTGACTATGCAGGAGGATAAAAAGTAATCTTACTTGTTTTAAATGGCATAAAGCAACCAAATGCCATTAACAGAGTGTTACATTTCTTATTTCACTCAGATTGCTGAAGCTTACCAGCGAGAGATAAAAAATGTATAAATTCAGGAGCACTGGCTAGCAATATCCCAAGCCATTGTCAGTGGACTCCTACTTTCCCCTGCCAAAATATGTGGAAGCATGCATGGATTGTGCTAGATTAGTACGAAGGGCTTGTTTCCGTGGCATTAGCCAGGTATCTTAGCAACAGGATCATACCAGATTCTCGCAGTGCTCTGTGGTGGTGCATGTAATATCCTGGACATAATCTGTCTTTTAATTTTCTTTGGATTGTAGTGATATTACAGATACATGTGTTCAGTTATAGATCTTTATTTAATAAGAAGAACGCTTTAGCTGAAGATTTGTACTATGTCAGAAGTGGGCAACTCACAATAATGTTACCGGAGGTTTAGCCCAGGTACAGCCTTGTCTTGCATTTCAGATTGACAGCAAAACTTACTCCCTTCATTAAGATGTGCCTCGTAGTTCATATCTTTATGCTGTGGAGACGGGGATGCTGCCAGAATTCATAATAATGAGAACGTTATTTAATGTCAGATAGAATGCAAATTGCTTGTACAATTGAAATGTCATCTAAAACATGCCACCGTATGCAACACCACTTTATTATAAGTCACTGAGAGCAATATCTTAAATTTGGAATTGCACTAATCCTTCATCTGCTTTTGTTTACCTTTCATCTATAATAGAGATGTCGAATTTCCTCCAAACTGCATTTGCATGTTTTAACTGCTTGCGCACACAGCTGAAGATGTGTGGGAGAAGCATGAACAAGAACTTCCTTTTGATTTTCTTCATCTTTTGCTTGTTTGTTCAAAGCAAATTAATAGGAAAAGATAGCTTTGGAATACAAGACAAAATGCTATGTCAACCCTCTTTTAAAAAATAAGCTGAAGCTCATGCAAGAACTTTTCATGATTTAAAGTATGAATTGTAATACAAATTTGACTGTATTGATTAGTCTGTAATTGATTTTCTTGGTGATTTAGTCCCATACAGTAGTTTGTTTCATATAATTGAAATAATAACAAT
The DNA here is from genome assembly GCA_013389945.1 of Fregata magnificens. NCBI lineage: Eukaryota > Metazoa > Chordata > Aves > Suliformes > Fregatidae > Fregata > Fregata magnificens. The sequence goes on along the minus strand of WAAD01018995.1, from coordinate 219,913 downwards.
AACTTCACAGGACTAATTTGGTTCACAGTAAGATGACATTGAATGTATTTAAGATTTTTGGCATCCTTTTCTCGGAAAAAGATATCCAGAAAAATTACTTTTCAAATGCAATATATGCCAGTGTGGAAAATATGGTTAGTGTGCCAGGCAGGGCTGCACAACTGTATTTATAAATACTGATCCGAGCAGGAACCCTTTTCTCAGGTCGTTTTTGAAGTATTTGAACCAAAACCATGGTGGCATCCCTTTCCTGCTCTGCCCTGGCAGCCCTTCTTCCTGCACTTCCATATGAGCACCTCTTGAACAGCAGGAGAGGCGAGAGGGGGAAAATGGAGCCCTGCTTCACTTTCTAAAGCATATGTGCTCGGGTGCTGCTACACCAGCCGTCTGGGCTTGTTGTCTGTGAGTGCGACAACTGCTTTCCTTTTTTTCCATGACAGCGCTCAGAGCCAGGGAACCCCTTACTGAACATTCTGGGAATCTGATTTTAAAGAAAAAAAAATTGCCTGGCTGGGGTTCTCTGGAGGTGCTGAGCAGCCCCAAAGCTGGCAGGTGCTGGGCAATGCCTTTGCGCTGCAGCCAGCTGCAGCCTCTGTTTCTGGTTGCACCATGGTCAAGGAAGAAAGAGAAGATGCCAGGGGCGGGCAGTCAGATTTAGGAGCTCCAGATTTGCCACATGTGCTAAAAGTTTTAGCTTTTGCCTTATTTAGTCTAAGACTAAGGAAACATTGGAAAAGTTGTTTCAAAAATGTTCACCTTGAAGAATAATAGAAGCTCTTTAAAGCTGAAAATCTCTTCTTTTAGGAAGTACCTCTTGCCAGAATTGTGCAATATTACTTAAAGGCAGACTTATTTTCCTGGACAAAAGGGATGACATGAATAAGGCAGGGAATAATGTTTTCTCTGGTCAGAGGTTCATCTTCAAAGTCCAAACTTATAATGGCAAAATCTATTCTGTTGTATCCATATGCTCTACTTCAGAGCCAGGCCTCAATTTGAGGATGTGCCTCTCAGTTCACAAGGAATTTAATTCTGTCAAACTAATTCACTTTAGAAATTGTCTGGATTTTTCATTCAATGAGTGGTACAATGCCACCATGCTCATCTCTGGGACATCAGCCCTTGCTCCTGCCTCTTTTCTGTGCCTTTTCTCTTCCTCAAGTCAGAGATTGATTGAAACAACTAGTAATAGACAACAGCCAGCCTTTAGGTGTAGACAGGGAAGACCTTGTTTGCATTTGCTGTGTAATTTATTTGTCTGGCACATTTCCCACTGTGGGACTTCTGGCCCTCATTTTCCAATTAAGAAAAAAATGTGGCCACTTGTTTGAGTGGAAAACATGGTGTCCAAAGAAGTTATGCCTCGGATGCAAAGAGCACTTTGATATTTCTACTGTGAGGTAGCATTTGTTACAGAGAGCAAACAAATTGTCTGCAGTTTTGCTTCAAGTGGAATAGAGAATATAAAAGTATCGCTGGGTACTTAGTAAGCTTTGCCTGACATCTTAAATGCGTGTGGGACCACTTCTCCTGGTTGGAAGTGCTCAGTTATATATCCTACTGTCAAGAGATTTACAAATTACAGTTACATGCCTTTCTCTTTGTGCTTGAATGTTCTTGGAAGATAAATCCAGTGCTTAAAATGTTGGTAGAACAAAGCTTTATCATCATCTAAAAGGAGCAACGGCATGAAGCCTTGAAAACATGACCTAATGCCCCAAAGTAGCATTCACAGAGTGTCTCAGAAAGGGCATATGGGATGCAAGGCTGGGTGCCATAATTGGAGATATTCATTCTGCTTTAATGGAGATACAGGAGGCTACGCCCTGGAGGTTTTGGTTGTTTGGGGTTGTTGTTTTCCACATGTATAAGTTTTTAAATTTTCAGACAGAGTTGATGCTCCTCTCAAGAAAGCAGTGCTACCTTTTTTATTTAACTGGTTCATGGATTTCTGACCATGCTGAATACAGCTGTGCTTGTGAACCAAAGAAACTAGCTAAGTGAAAAAATTTAATTCATTCACAGAGCTTCAAGTTTGTTTGTTTGTTTGCTTGTTTTAGCTGTCTTAAGGCTTTTTCTGTTGCACTTTTTCTCTTTGCTGTTGCAAATCATTCCTAAGCTACTATAAAAGTATGAAAGACTGTCTTTGCTTCTCTGTCTGTTATAGAGGTATCACTAATGCAATGCCCTTTCACATGAGTCTGGTTACAAACCCAAACTGACTCTTTATTTAAATCCTAATTGTATTTGTGGCCTAGAGCTGTCAGCCAGTTGTACTCTCCTATGCTAGACACTGAGCAAACATATAAGCTAATGATGGCCTCCGCTCTGAAGAGCTTAAAATCTTTAAAAGACAAGACCTCCCAAATAGATAAGACAAATAAATGGGCCAGGTAACAGAACTCAAATGCACGTGTGCCTTCTCTGCTTTTCATCTTCAATTTTGTGGATTTCCCCCTCACACACACTGTAAATGGGAAGGATGCTCAGGGCTGCCTGTGCTTGAATAAATTCATACCCAGAGATTTGATAATGAATTAGTATCTTTGTTGGTTTCCTCAGCCACTTTTCATAGGGAACTGACTGAACAATGAAATTATATGGAATTTTTTTGTACCTGTTTTTAGGAGGACTGTGTTAATTTACTGGCTTTGGTAACTTAGCATGTTCATTTGTTTGGTTGAAACCCTCAAAAATATTTTTGTCTTTCTTCATTGATCTCTGTCAATCTCTGTAATAAGCCTGAAATTGTTTCCTTGTGTTTTTAAGGCAACTTAATTTCTTTATCAAATATGATTTCTTCCTTCAAAGTTAGATTCACAGATGTTGTTCCACATTATTCTAGGCTGAGTTTCTCCTGTATTTGATAACTCTCAGGGAGAGTTATCAGAGAAATGTCTGACAAATGAAAATGATTATATGCGCATGCAGCACAGATGCTAATATCCTTTTCAGCTGATACCTAGAGAGAACTCAACACCCTGGTCTGAGACACTTCGAGGGTGAAACGTGATAAGTTTAACAAAGCTGACAGACATTATAAAATAATTTGGAATGTGAAGAGAAAAATACTGTAGCTTTGAAAATGTACGAGCAAATTAACTTCTGAAAAATGTAATTTTGGAGCATTCTGTTGCCTGTTTCTTCAGGGTTCTTTTTGAGAATTTTGTTTACCACATCCTAAAGGCTTGGGATTTCTGGATAATGCCAGAAAACATATAAGTAACCTTGTGAATGCAGTGAGGTGCAGGGGAAAAAAGCTCTTAATTGAATTCAGAGCTAATTTCAAAATTATGTGCCTACTCTCATTAATCAGGCTGCAGGAAAGACACGGGTAACTTCTAATTTGCTATTCTAAAATGTTTTAATGATTTCTTTTTCTTAATCATCACCTTCAGGCATACAGAAGCTGATTTTTGGTATTATGATATCACAGAAATGATAGATCTCTTGGTTTGCGACCAGGTAACTGATTTCTGCAATTACATTCTAAAAGTTAATCAGTCAATCTGAAAGTATCCACTGTATTCCTGTTGAGGGAAAATAACATGTACTTTATACCTGAGTACAAATAATTGTTTATATAAAGTTAATTAATTCATTTCTTTGGTATAATCCCTTCATGGCACATATAGCTGATCTTAATTTTTATTGGTGATTTGTAATTTATCGTCAGTGAAATGTTTTGGTTTGGTTTGGTTTTTTTAATCCCATTTACCCAATAGTCTGTTAACGCTGGCATGCAGTATGCTCCTTCCAGGGGAAGAAGCAGATTCATTGCAGGGGATTTAGCTCTTCCATCTCGACAGGACTTTGGGTGGGGCGTAAGAAGGCAGGAAGAACTTAAATGGTAATAAATTGGCTTTTAGGTGGAAGTTGAGTCAAATGTTTAGACTTGAGGCCCTTAGCTTCCTCAGGAGTGCAGAGGACTTGGTTAATGAGAACAGGGGGACTAGGAAGCTCATAATCTCTCATTCTCCACCAAACCATTGCCCAAACCCCAATTAAGAGGCACAGAAAACAGGTACACTGGAATTCTACTTTTAGGCCCATATTTGTTACAGAGTTTCATTTGAAAATTTGTCAGTGTGAAGACTGTAGGAGTGGGCGTACATCTTTTTCATAATATGCATGGTTTTAAAACTTTTGTTAGCTGTAGCCAATCTTCCCAGCTAATTTCCATCACCTGCTACTGTATACACTGAACAAGTATCAAAGGTGTTTTTTTTCTTACAAATCATTAAAGAATTTCTAAGTGGCAGTTTGACTTTGGGGACCTTTTAATACTGGCTTGTTGAAATAAATAATGAAAACACAGGTATCAGCAAATACATAAATATGACTCACTCTTGATCACAAGATGAGCTGTCACAAAATGTATGCAAAGACTCAGCCTATGGAAACAGCTCTGCCCTTTCACAGGAAATGAACTGAAGTGATCCTTGTGAGCTAAGGGGCCATGGAATAAAGCAGGTAGCTAATTTTGCCATACGTCTGATCTTAAACTGGTTCCATCAAACTAGGGTTAGCATGCCCGTGCATGGAGCTTACTCCGCTTATCTGAAATATGTGCAAATAAAAAGCACTATATTTGTTTGTTCAACACTGTTAACTCAGATTGTTAAATAGTGGCTCTTTTGAAAATGTTTTCTTATTTTGAAAAAGATGCTTTTACATGTTGAGGCTGGTAATAAAAGAACTGAAGTCATTTGTTTGACACATTGGAGTCAGTGAATATCATTAGAAAGCAATACTACTACCACTGTCTGTTGGACTTTGTAAATCAATGTTCATTTTTCCCAAATACTGTTCAACAAATAGCAACCCCAGAAGAGATGACCCTTTTAATTCCTTAGTATAGGCTACGGTTTGATTTATGGAAGACCAGTAGTCTATTTATAAAAGATGTATCTGCAAGATGCACTTTATGAGAAACTTGGCTTTTGGGACACATTAATTCTAAGTGCAGATGCAACTTTCATGTTTTATAATATAACCCTGACAGCTGTAATTTCAGATTAAAGATTTTTCATTCACATTCCCATCCTGATTGCTCTGCATGGTCCTTATATTACCTTATTGTCAATAGCAAGTGTTCATCCTATTGGGAGTCATTTAATAACCAGCTGCCATTTAAAGTGTAGACAGAACATTTGTCTCAGCCAGCTCATCTCAAGTGTAGTTTCTCTGCATGGGGAGCTGGGACTTCTTCAAGAAAAACAACAGCTGGACCTCACTATTGTTCCCCGCCTCTTCTTTCGTAGTGGCAAGTTAAAACAAACATGGACACTCTTTGTGAATTTTCTGAATGCATTGGTGGCACTGGTTTGTTTGTTTGTTTTTCAGGAACAAAGTAGCCTCTTTACGGCAAATGCTTTTGTCCTTTCTTATGCCATACAGACCTGCAGTACTCATTTTGCGTTATTTAAAGTTGTTTGCTGAAAGTTAAGCAACAGCAGGATTATAGGTTTTGTGCCACTCCACAGCACCTCTGCCTTTCTACATGCCATTATCTCCACTATATCAAGCTACTCTGCTTGCAAAGTATTTTAAAGGGCATCAGTTTATTTTCAGATGTGATTTTCCAACGAAAGTCATTGGGAAATAAGTACAACTGGTGTATATGAAAATGAATTCATGACTAGTAACGATTTTTTAGAACCTACCTTTTAAATTTCCTTAACTTGACAGCTGGGGATTATCCTTTGTGGCAGTGATCTGTAACAAAAAAGGGGGGAGGGAAGGTTTCAGAAAAAAATTGGCTCTTTCATGGCTAATTAAACTGGAATACAAATCAATCAGCAGAAATAGCTGATGAATTTATTATGTCTGTGCAAGCTTACTGTATCCTAATGTATTTGATGTTCGCCAAAATTACTATTGCCATCATCTTATGGGGTAATCGTTTACCTTAAGCTTTACCTTTATCTATAATATTGATCTGAGACTTTCAGGCAAGTAATGGAAGTTTGGGTTTATATAAGTGTGCAGGGTATAAACACTAGAGCCACGACAACTTGGAAAACCTGGCCTGGTGATTAAACCCTTTATTTTTCTTTTCAGATCAGGTTCTCTAAGTCCCCCAGGCTTGTAAGCCTATGGGTTAGGTTAATTAAGTTAATGGAAGGGTGGATGAAGAGGTGTAACCACTGAGAAGCTCTTTCAATCCAGTTTCTATAAACATTTTACCATGTAACATTTGTGCATTTATCATTGTATCACTGTGTCTTAAAACTGCTTCTGCTGGTGTACTCAGACAGACAGGGTTTTGAACGTACTATAAATGTTTCTTGGAAAAGTGTCCAACAGCCAGGGGTTATAGAGATAAATATATACCACAATGTTGAAACATCTTGAAAATTAGATTTGAAATTTGAATGCTTTTGCTCAGTTATTTTCTGACATCTGAATACTGTGGTCACGTAGTTGCTGACATGTAATTTGCTGTTTGGTTAACTGTAATAACAGACTCCCCCCCTCCCTTTTGGAAATTAAGCATTCTTTTGAGGTGATGAGAGGGGCTCATCTGAAGTGTTACAAACATGCCTGGCAGTTGATTCAGAGCTTTTAGGGATTTCAGAAGAAATAGACACATGTCCTGCACAGAAACTTCATTGAGTCATGCTAGGAAGAACTTTGTCAACGTATTAGTAAGATAAATATGACACGGGATGGGCATCTTGCACAAGTTATTTGCTGGTTCTTTATTCTCAAAAATTACTAACAAAATGTACAGCTTTGTTTCCATTGCCCTAACTAATTGTTTCCCCTCACCTTTTCCCATGTGCTTAGCCACTCTAGAGATTTCTTTAGTAGTCATCCTTCAACTACCATTTTACAGCTTACCTCAGCCCCACAAGATAAGAAACTCAATTCTCCCCATGAGCTCAAGCTAATTTCTGCCAGGCTACTAAGACTTTCCTTTTGATTCAATCCTTGCTTCCAAGGAAAAGAGCAACATTCAGAACGATGTCCGAGTCACGTGTTGCTTGAGCAAAGAATGAGATCAGCTACTTGCAGCGCACGTCCTCTGACTACAGATATGTATGAATAATAAATTATATTGTCTTTGTTAACAAAGGGTCAGAAGCGAATCTAGTCTCCAAACAGAGCAGAGTCACTAGGCTGTATGCAAAGCATATGCGGAGGAGGAAGCAATCTTTCCCCCTTGGTGTCTTGGAGAGGAGCAGTCACCCTGATGTGCCAGTAAGCTGGTAACAACACACAGGGTAGATTTCAAACTTTCTTGAATCCTCTCCCTAAACCTCTCCCAAAGTCTCGCTCTTTTCTGTAAGCTGTAGCATTCGCTCAAATCCCTTCCACTGTCTGCCAGTTCTGGAAGCAAAACTGGGTGATTCCAGTGCACTTAGTACATGTTACAGCAAAGTGTTGAAGGGCTGGGGAACAATACCAAGCATCTGAATAAAGCTGCGTAACGATTAGTTAATGAAGGTTAGCACTCTCCCTTGATAATCCCAGGTAAAATGCTATATATTGTTCATCATAAGTTACTTGCTTTTGAAAATGTAGTCATTTTGATTGAAGGCTCTTTACGAAAAAAAAAATCTGAAATTGCTGTTAATTTTTAACAATTGCATTTTCATCAGTCTTGGTTTTTTTGGTTTTTTTTTTTTTTTTAAGAGAAGAAAACAATACCCAGGGCTCCCCTGCACGCAAACCCTGAACTTCCAAATGGGCCTGAAACAGAAGGGGGAAAAGCCTCCTCAGCATTTCCTGCGCAGCCCTCCACTGGCAGTGCTCTAGTATTTACTGTAAACAAACTATACTGTCCTCTGGAGGCTAATGGGGCTGTTGATTGGTGTTTGCTCATCACAGCAGGGTCTGGTGTGTGATATCTGGGGCTCCTGTGTATTGATGAGTGTGGGCTGCCAGTGGGAGGTATAGCCTGCCGGAGGACAGGGAGGGGAGCGCGGGGGCTTGTTAGCTCTTTGTGGCTGGGTGGAATGAGAGACCTTGTTTATTTAGCATTCTTAGCAAGTCCTCCAGGACCCTTGCAAAGTCTACTAAAGTAGAATTCCCCCTATTCCCATGGATCTTTGTAGAAGTATCTAGCTGTTGAAAGACCAGACAAGATAGTTGCATGCTTACTTAAAATAACCTTCATGCATCTGATCAAACATCTACTCTCATCTGAAACAGCTTAGGATCTCCATAGAGGCTTATTAAGCAGGTAGCAATTTAGAGTATGTCCTTGTCAAACAGTTGTGTATAATAGTTTGTTTATGTTCTCTCAAGCAATAATGCAAAGACAGAAAGATTTGCCTGACATTAGGGACTTGAATGAGGTTTAGGTTCCTAAGAACACCATTTTTTCAAAGGCGCTATTAAATTCTTAATTAAATTACTATCACACACTCATATAGCAATGAGAAAATTAGGAGCCTATTTACAGAAGTGTGTGTCTAAGTACAAGCAGTAAAGCAGAAGATTTTGGCTAATAAGAAAGGACAGAGAAAGGTGAGGAATAGCACTTTTCATCTCAATTTGCTTTACAACTCTTTCTGACTTTCTTTTTTCTAATTTCATAAGTCTGTTGTGCTACTGATAGAAAGAAATAGTGGGAGAATTTTTTTTAATGGCTTTTTTAGGAAGTGGTATCTGGATCAAGAGGGAACTCAGTTGAAAGCATCTAAAGCAAGGTAGGTAGGGGCATATTAGATTTATTGATAAATATTTTTTAGAAAATGTTATCAATGATGGGGGCTTCCTTGTTATTTGCTTTCTCTAATGACAGCAAAGGCTTCAGTAGCAGGTGAATATTTGTGGTTATCCTCCCCTCAAATTCTTTTCTGTTCATCATTTTAATTCTTAAAAAAACCAGTTTTGGTCTTCCCTACACAGTTTGTCACTAATTTTCATGCTTCATGGCTGAGAGCTCTGGTGTTATCAGTGTGCAAGCTGGAGGAGACGTGAATTTTTTCTTTTCCCCAATTCTAGCCACTGTTGAGAAGCTGCACCAGTGCAAAATTTTGCTGCTTAAAGCTAGGCTGAGTTCAAGGCTTATGTGCCAACATCCCATTTATCCTTAAATGAGAGAGTGCATTGCAAAGTGGAAGCACCTGAACGTCAACAGCCAGGATCGGATCAAACTAATAATGTCAAGAAGAAGAAGTCTTAATAAATATCTTTTCTCTGTTGTGATGTTACTACAAGTTCTTCTGCCTCATTCAATTGTATTGATGAAGTTATGTAGTCTAAATGGTGTTTAAAATATAGCAGTGTATCTTAAAGCATGAACTGATATTTAGGAAACAACATTAAGTTGAGGATCTGCAGGAGACAGTCTGGGTCTCTTTTTATGTCAAGAGATTTGAAAAAGCATAAATCCACGTCTCATGATCACTTTGAAGCAGGTAAACATGTTCAAGGGCACTGAAGATCCACTAGAAGGAGTCACTGAAGGAATGTACGTTGCTGTGAAGATCATCTTAAGGCATTTCTGAAAATAAGACACAGGCTCCTTTGTTAACTTTGGTACTTTAAAAATAATTTAAAAAATACTTAACGGCATTTATGTTAATGTTAAGATAACATACAAAATCTTGTAACAATAACAATGAAACATACCCTAACTGAGGATGCAGTGCTATGTATGTCTTTTCTTGGCAATGCTGTCACTGTAACCGCCTTTCAGGATGCAGCTGCACATTATTCCTTGAGCTTGGATAACCCTAAATCTGTTGCAGTGTCTCCAGAAGGGAGAGCTTGTATCCCTCCTTCCCCCATCTCCCCTTTGATGGCCATGCAGCTCTCCCCCTCTCAGGGGAACTTGAGCTGATTCAACTCACTAAGCTGGCAGAAAAGTAATCCCACCAAAAAGTGTCTGTGTGTTTTTGCAGGGGGTAGTAAGCTGAATTGGCTCAGTAGAGACATGCTCCTGCTGGCACATGGGAAGGGTCAGGTCAAGCCTGGAGGAGGAAGAGTAGTTGAAAGTAACAAGGGAAAGAAGATCTTCCTGTACTGGTGTCTGCAAGGTATTATGTTGTCTATAATGTGTAATTTCATTCTCAATTAAGCTGACGTGCTGTTTGTAGGACTGCTCTGTGAACAAGATGATGAATGTAGGGGGCAAGCTACCTTTGCTGCCCAAAGAGGCATTCATGGAAATGCACCCTTGGACTAGAATCTCCTTCAGCTGCTCAGTTTTCCAACTTTCTGCATTTGGTAACACTTTGGCTGTTCAGTTTTTCTAGATTTAATGTGAATTTCTCCATGTTCTCTTGAGGGACACAGTGGGAAGGGGAATCTTGGACAGCTAGAAAGTGCTTGGAAATTAACAAAAGTTGTTTGGCTGATTTGACATGATATATAAAGCTGAAAATAGCTTCTATAATATTCTTACAGGCTTTGTTTAGGTTTCAAGTTAACAGTAGTGCTTTATTTCTTCCTTAGAAGGAAAAGGGATTGATAGATTGTAATAAGGAAGTATCCACTAGCTTTACCTTAGCTGAATATGACCCATCCATAGGTCAGATCAAACAAACATGACCAAATTCTCAAATTTAATGATCAGTGTGTATGTATGTAGGACTAAAATATAAATAAGGGAGAATCTTTCTAGCATCTGTTTAGTGACCTCACCTGCTGCTGAATATCAGACCTGCTCAAATGTTTGTGAGTACGATATTTCACCCTCTGGAGGCCAGCTTACTGAAAGTGAATACAAGAGTCATCCGCAGCACTCCCCTCTCTTCCACTTGAGATAACCTTTGCTGGTTTAGTCTCATGTTATAGAATGCTTCAGTGGCTGTTGTCCAGAGGTGCATTAACTTTACATACTTTCTAAGACTCTAGATAATTGTTTTTATTTAAACAATGTGAAAACATTTATGTTTTCAAACACGAAATGCTGAGGAACTGTCTTTTTCATCAAAAAAGATGAAATTTGCTGAAGTTAAAAATCATGTCATTGGGGGGGGGGGGGGGGGAATCCTGAAAATATTTTTCTTTCAAATGTTTTGGGAAATTTTCTTCAAAAGTTAAAACTAAATTCCATGCATTCAGTAAAAGTAGTTCTGGTTTTAGCAGATAATGTGATGGCAAATTGAAGCAAAAAATAGTCAGTGATGATTGCAGGGAGTTTGATGATCGTCCAGCCTCAGGATTTGCCCCGTCTTTCTCCGTATCAGTCCCCCCACCTTAATGACTGGATGCTCCTTCCTTTGCTTTAGTGGGACATTCACAACTGCCTGAACTGCTTTGCCGGGACACTTTTTGGCCTAACTGCCCTGTCAGTTACAATTAAAAGCGTTAATATGATAGTCAAAGGTCATAAATTGCTTGTGGCTAGTGTTCGCTGCTTGTCTTGCACAATGGCAACCAGGAAATTGCCCTGTCAATTACAATTAGAGGTGTTAATATGGTGGCTAAGGGTCAAAATGCTTCAGCAGGAGGAAAGAGTTGCGGAGGACATTTGGTTTACATTAAGTGATGGTTCAGGAAAACTTTGCTTAAATGGGATGGTCGCTTAATCGGGATATATTTCAATCTGAGTAAGAGCTCTGATTAAGGTTGCTACTGCATTGCTCTGGCAATACTAAGTGCTGGAATTATGCCCTTTTGGGGGCTTTCTAAGGCTTACTCAAATTCCACACTGCAAAAAAAAAAAGTGTTAATAGGTCCCATACTTTCTGGTGAAATATTTGTAGAGAGGTAGTTACGATGCAGGAAGGAATACTGAAGAAAAATACCACTACTATTTATTATTAAAATTCAGTTTGACTAACTGAAACTTGTTGCGCACACAAACTTCATGTGAACAGGGTACTGAATTTCTCCTTTGCAGGCAGGTTTTTCAAAAAGACTGGTCTGAGGTTATTTTCATTGACCTTAGTGATGAAACTCACCTGGACTTCAGAAACAGCAGGTCAAACCCAAACTCTTCTGACACTGTGGTTTTCTCCCTATTTTTTATCTGTTTCTTCAAAAAGTGTTTTTCCTACCAATTTCACTGTGCCCAGCTCCAAACTTACAGATGAAATGAAGTAACTCAATAAGAATATCCATTCCTTTAAAATCCCTTAGATTTCAAAGACTAGCTTACTGTTTGTGGGTGGTGGTGGTCCCTAAAAATGGTTTTAAATGTTAGAGGTAAGAAAACGCTACTGTTCTTCTATTTCCATTGTAAGGTGATGATGCTCAATTCCTGTGTATACAAAAGGTAAATTTTCTAGTATATCCATAAAACTGCTGGAGCAGCCAAGCAGTTAACTCATGCCGAGCTCTGTTTTTTGCATGGCTGTAGACCAGGATTGGTGTAAAACTAGTTCTGATGTGCCCACACAGATGTGGCAGATATCCATGATCTTTAGGGACTGGAATCTCTTTAATATCGCAAATGGAGTAATTATAATCCTAGGATATACATAGCCGCCTTCTAAGAGCTTGCTGTCTCTTGTTCCCTATTACCAAAGAAAGTCAGGATATTAGACCAAGAGTATTACTGAAATAAAGGTTGGAGATCAAAATCTACAGGAAACACTGACGGTCACTGATACACTGAGCTCAATGAAAGACTGAATGAGAATAATACATGAGAACCATTCAAGCTGTTGGGTGAAAAATAATTTTAGTGTAAACAGTCAATTGAACGAAGTCAGTGGATTTGAAAAACCCTGAATTTTGGCCCTTCTTGGTCAAGCTCATTGACCATGTAGAAACCTTCTCATAGGCTGACCAATGAAGAACAAACCAGACATCTAACAGAAGAGAACATATATCAGACAAGAATTTTTTTATTATTATTCTACCCCTGCCCCTGGTTGGCTTTTGGTAACACCCGTGTTATAGAAAGAATGCTGCATGTCCCAAATACCCCTGGCTGGCATAGTGTAGTAGGGCCTGCTCTTTCTCTAGCAGAACTTGACCCCCCAGTCTATGATGCCCTGTCCTCAAAATAGCAGAAGACTATGTTCTGCCTGATGCACCTCAGAGTTCACAGGGCATAATAGGGTAGAGGAGGGTCCAGTGTCAGCTGTAGGGGCAGACCATGAGAAGTTTTAGCCCTAGTCCAAGCCTAAGGCTGCCAAACCACACAACTCTCGATCCTTGTGGTGCCATTTCTGTTGTAGATGAACATCTGTAGTGTATTTATCACCACGGCATCCATCCCTGAAGGGAAGTATAATTTCTCCTACTGGGTAGCTGGAGAAACGGAGACAGTACTGCTTGGAAGATGGTGGATAGGCCCTGTGAAAGAGCAATGAATTGAGCTTGGGTCTCAAGTCACAGGACCCCTGTTTAATGTGTATACCGTCTGTGCACATTTCCATGCTACCAGGTTGTTGAGGGTGACAATGAGAATGCTGTATTGCTCCTATGAACAGAATTTGATGTGTTTGAAGGGGGGTTCAAAACTTCATTCCAGTTAGCAATTTCAGGTGGGAAGGGTTTGGCTGGAGGTCTGGCAGTGTCTGTACCCATCCTCACAGTTTAGATCCTGTTATGTCACTGTTTTTTACAACTCTGGTTAAAAAAGAACAGTAGCAGCTTCTCTGTGTGAATTCACAAAAGTTTAAGACAAAACTTCAGTCTATAGTTCATTTTGATCTCAACAAGGAAAACCAAGTCATATTCAAATCATTCCTTACTGTACAGAAACTAATATACATCAAGACCCATGGGTGCTGTCTTTTTATCCTTATTGTGTAAAATGCTTCTTTATTTGAAATATTTAAAAATTTAATTTTCCAGGATTTTTTGCATGCTAGTTTAGCATGTGGATGTTCTAGGAAGACCTATCTAAAAATATGCTGAGTATGATTTTTTTTTCTGCGAGTTCCACATATTTGATATTTTAAAATAAGTTTTTCATTGTATCTATATATTCCTGAAGTAAAATAAGGAAACCTCTTTTGACTAATTTAATATCCTTAAATTCCCAGGGATGATAGGAAAAGGCTATGAATCCTTCTTTATGAAATACTTAGTTTATAATTTCAAAGTTTTAAGTCCAAAGTTTCAGCTATTTTAAAAACTTATGAAAATTCCCATTAATTTTTTCCATCAATGTAACAAGAGTTAAGAATTTATTTGAAAGCAAAAATAAATATGGCTCAAAATATCTTCCATGTTGAAAAGCCAAGAAAGAAAAAAGGTTCAGTTTCATCAAAATTAGTCAAAACAGTTATATTAGAGACAGGGTAATCATTTATGTGGTCCACTTCCCCTAAAAGCATACTGGTAATGTGGTCTTCATTCTTGGGCTGAGAAATTTGTATACTAGTTCTCTGACTTTTAGAAGAACTGCTTCATCTGCTTCATCTCTAAAATTGAAGTCTAAGTCTCTCTTTTTTTTTTTTTCCTTAACATGGCCATCTGATAGATCTTATGCACTTATATGGTGAAATCAGATCAGCAGTTATCAAAAACGGGTTTCGCTCTTATCCTATTTTTGTAAAGAAGTTTAACAAACTGGAGTCAAAGCAAGATAGAGGTACTGAGGAGAAACTAAGTCCTTAATTCTGGTATCATTTATCAACTGTGGGCAAATTGTCTGTGTATACAGATATATGGACATGAAATCAAATGTCTTCTTTAAAGTCATGAGCACAATATATATGCTGTTGGTCTGATGTGAGGCAGAGATCAGATTTGTCCCACTTACTCCATAATACTCTGACTACACAGCAAAATAAAGTCTGTGTTCAGTTGGTTTCATTTTTTGTTATATGAGAGAATTTGTTGATGATATTTTGAAAGAAGTATCTGTTGTGCGGCCTTTTCAAGTCTGGGGGTCCTTTAGTTGTGCTCAATGTATTTAAGAGAATCGCTTGAAGGGCAGTGGACCCAGAGGGAAGAGCTTCTAGAAGATAACATTTCAATACACTAGGAAAGAACAGAAGGGTTTGTAACAGAGGCATAAAGATGTGTTATTAGATCCTACACTTTAAATTCAATGTAGAAGACAAAAGGAAATTCTCAAAGAGTGTAAATATTAACAACTTTTCTAATGAATGAGATTCATTTCAGTATTCCTTGGGTAATGGTTTCAATCCTATCCATGTTCATGTAACTAAAAGTCTGATGTTTGGTGGTCTGCATGAAATGCATTTGATGTTTATCTGTTTCATGTGGGTACAACAAAAATCCATACAGTTTCCCCACTGCAAGAGGCACACACTTCTACTCTTGGAGGTTTTTACATACAGAGCTGAGACAGGATGGTCTTAATGAGACCTGGTCTGTTCTCCTGTACCCACCCACCCTAAGGGCAAGGGATCAGAAATGTGTGCATGTGAATACACAGTTACATACATGAGATAGATGCAGTTTATATTTGTCTCTGGTTTCTGTTCTGCGAAGAGGAATTTTTCCCCAGTTCTGCCAAGCCAACCCCAGGATATAACAAAATGTATGCAAACTTGTAGTGCACTGACAAGACACTTTCTAAGGGCTGGGAAATATTTTTCTCATATTGTGTTTTGGGAGCTGAACAGAAGGGTTAATAGTCTGCTGTTGCTCAGGTGCTGATAATTCATAACTCTCAGCAGGACTGCAAGTATAATCATTACCTAAAATCAGCTCACAATCAGTGCAAAAGATCACAGCACTAAACCATTGCTACTGTGAAAAATGGTTCTCTTGTTTGAATCAAGCATATTCTGTTTTGAATGACCAGTTGCTCTCCCAACATCTGAAATGAGTTAGCGGAGGATGGAAAAATGTAATACCTGGATGGCTGTCAATAAACAAACATTGTCACTCAGAAGGTGTTTTCAAAATGCTTTTTTACTCTTAAAAATAAACTTGCTGCTAATTGTTTAAGGCTTGCCTTTCTCCTGTAGGTAAACAGTGTTAATTAATTTAATTGGTCACTAATTACTTTATTGGTTTTGTGCCTTCTTCCTGGGAAACACTCCACTTAACTAGACTGATGGGAAGCTTCCCAGTGAGAGGTGGCAACATGCAGGAAGTGATGGTGTGGAAACAAGCCTGAGGTTATGATTAGGAGAGAGCTCTGGGGTGGTATTTCTTGCCATGTTGCAGTGTTCTCTTCTCTAGGGGGGAAAAAAAAAAAGTGTAGGAGCTGTGCAGCTAATCAAAACCTGAGCAATTGCTAGCATCTTCTGCTGGGTGGCTGAGTGTGACAGAAGGCTGTTTGCTTTGAGTGGAAGTGGTTTCTGTTACGGCGTTATGAAGATAGGCAGCCACAGTGCAGAAAATGAGTTGCAATGCATTGTAGTAAGTAAAAAGCAAGGCATTTGAGAGATGCTGCTTTGTGGTTGAAGCACAGTCTGTTGGGTTAGTCTGGGTGTTTATCAGGATATGCTTCATCTTCCTCCTGCAGCTGCTGTCATCTAGTATTGGAGTCCAACAACAGCACTAAGTTGTGTGTCTGTGAAAAGTAGTGAAGGACTGTGTCTTTCCTGTTATGTTAAATCTGGCTTGAGCCTTTGTGAAAGAAATTTTTGTAGTCATGTGCTTATTTTAGATTGGATGATGCTGTCTTTATTGGGACTGTGACTGGTAAATCTCATTCTGTTAAACTAAGGTATTCCCTCTAACTTCTACATCTCACGTCTACCAGAGCTGGTAGGTAGGGCACTACAATTCCTTCTTAGCAGTTGGTGGAAAGTCCACACTTTAAGCTGAGGCTGAAATGCTGCAAAGCTCACATCTTAGCTCGGCTCAGACTTTGCTTGGTGAATACAGCTCCTCTTTTTAGAGGTGTTGGGAATTCACAGTCTTTAAAGGTGGATGAGAAAAACTAGTCAAGAGTGTTTTAATAACTCATTTACATAATTTTAAATAAAGACAATACTTTCCCTAATCTGTCCTTCAGGCAGCATCTTCCTGGCTTCAGTGTGGATTCCATGAATTCTAAACATTTCAGCCTCTAAGGAAAATAATCCTTTCCTTGCAGTATTGTTGCTGTGGTTTTTTCCTTTCTAAAATGAACATCTAAGAAGACAGGCAGCTTCAACATAGTCTGTGGCAGAACTGGTAGACTGGGTCCCACAGTGGTGACACCACCTCCTTTCATTACAGATAACTGTGAATCATCATGTCACAACCTGCAGAAGGACGGGGAAACCAGTTTTGAATTGAAAACCATTTTGAATCCAAACAACTTTGTTTTCAAAAATTTTTGTTAAAACATTTACTATTCCTCTGTAAGAATTTGAATTAATTTCTGTCCATATTTAAAAATTTACGTGGAAATACATTCTGACTTCTCATGAGCTGTAGTCTGAGGACTGAAAGATCTTCTCAAAATAATTTTCTTTTCTAGTTTCTTTACCGTCATAAACTAGTAGTAACTAAGTAATTCAGGGCTAATAGAGCTTAACCACTCCTCTTATTTTTCTTTTCTGTTCTTTTAATTTCAAAAAGAAAAAACTGGAAAAGGAGGAGCAGAGAGCAGGGGATGAAGGAAGAAGAATTATTTGCAGAAGAAAGGAACACAACGTGCTTACTTGGTTTCATTTCTTTGGGTTATGAAAGATAATTTTTTGGCTGAGTGTGTATGCCAGTATGTGTGTTATCAGAAATAATTCTTGCAAGCTGTCAGAGAGTATATTTTGTAGCCAGTCTCAGCTTTCCCAGTTATTTTATACATCACCCATTGCTGCATGGTAAATTATTTTATTTAGATCCAACTTTTTAAGCATTGCAAATGAATGAGTGTTGAGATCTACTGAAAGGGACGGATCAGAGAGAGCTCATGGTTTAGAATAATGTTTGTGATAGATTCTGTGCCAAAAGAGAATTTGTTAGTTGTGCTAGCACTATGGGGAGAGTTGATCCTGGGACACTATCCGACTGACTGGCTGCAGCATGTGTGACTGTGTGCTGACTGTGTCCTAAGGATGATGTGGTAGCGGTAGTTACAGTGTGGTAGTCCTAGTGGTGGCACGTTGGGCTGCTGTCACCAGAAGCTGCCTGTCCACTCCTGAACCAAAGACTACTGCCTCCTCTTGCAGTGGCAGTAAGAGTAAATGGACTCCAGATCTTCAGCTGCCGCGATTCACAGGCAGGTGGGTAAGTCTGGGACACAGATGCACTGACTAAGCAATGAAGGTGGTTTAAGGAAATATGTTGGGCTGTGAATTGCAGCGGCTGAAGGTCTGGCACAAGATTATTCCTGCTGCTGTTAAGTTTAGAGGTGCATGACAGCTGCCAGTGGTGACATCTTAAATCACAGTATCTAAATACTCCAGAGCTAAGAGTCACCCCAGAGCCCGGGTGATCCATTGGTGAAACCTTTTTCCCTGTCACTAGCATGTACGTAAGTGTAAAGAGTGAAATAATGACACAACTGGTGTAACTTACTTATCCTGACTGCTTGCTGGTACCCAAGATTTCAGAAATGAAGAGCTGAATCTTTATTTTCAAAATGTGGAACAAAAACTGCAGTCAAGATATACAAGTTGTGGCTGCTAGCACCTGATATGAAATAAAGTACATGTAGAGTAGGTGATTTCCCATGTACTTTTATTTTCAAGTGACATGTGCTTATGTGAATGTGTCATAAAAATGCTAGTTTAATCTAGTATCGAAGCTCTCACTTCCTTTTCAGGACAAGAAGCTGTATCTTGTGGAAAGTAGCAATCTGGTATCTCCATCTTCCTCTATTTGCGTATGGTCCATGGCTATTTCACTCTTGGCCTCCCAAATGAGTCTGCCAGCAAAGTTTTCGCAGTTTTGCAATGTGGACAGTTGTTTGTTGGGAATTGGATGGAGCTTGCCGATCTCATTTTGTCTAGATTACCAAGAAACTGTTGTAAGGTTTTGTGTTTCCCTAAATCAAGGGTGTGGTACTGCGGTTTTAATTGCCCTGCTGTGGAATAAAGTTTTGCATAGTTAAATGATGCCATTACTGGTATTAACTGGCTTTGAGGGAACATTATTTTTCCTGGAATGCCTTAAACTTGAATTCTTTTTTTCCCCATAGCACGTAAGTTTAGAAAACGAACATATAAAATACTTAGCAACTGTGGAGTATATTTTCCCCTTGATGTGTGTGCTTAATTCCCATTAACCTGAAAGAGGAGAGACTACACCACCGAATGTGCATGTAACATTTTGATATGCTCCCAGCTGGTAAAAACAAGAGCGACACTAACAGCTGCTAACGGTGTCAACAGTCTCGTAGGATGAAGTGTGGCGAGCCCCCAACTGTTTCCCATTCAAATGAGTTATGAGCTCTTGCCGCTCAGGGGCACCCTGATAAGAGACCATTTGAGTAGAGTTGTGAGACTTGGGGAATATCCACCTGGCAGGATGGTCCCCATCCTTCAGATAAAATAAAATGGGGGAAAACATTTCGGTGGGGGGAGAGAGTTAAAATTAGGAGAGAGGATGTCAAAACCCCACTGAGCAGAGCCCAGGGAAGAAGTAGCCTTGGTTCGGGGAATAGGATGTGCTAAGGATGAGGAATGCTCTAAAGGAAATGCAATGAGGCAACATGAGATGACTTGGGGGCCCACCCACCTTCCGACATCAAAGTCTGACTGCAGAGAATGCTTGGTCATTTGCTGTTTAATGTTACATGCTGTATATTGATGCCAAAATTATTGGCCTGCCTTCTGAATGCTATTTATAGTACTTCATTCAATTCGCTCGCTTTCCTAATCCACTTGTAATTGTCCCTTTTTCCACCCAAAGAAATGTCACATGGGGACAATAAAACAAACTACTCGGTCTTGATGAACAAGAACCAATATTATCTGCGGTCTGCACTTGTGTTACTTCCTATTTAGACTACTGAGGGCTCCCAAGGTATTTTTTTTTTCCCTGCCGTGTAAATAATGCGTGGAGTATTTCATAGAAGCATTCAGTGTGAAAGGTGCCTGGCAGATTTTGTAGTCCATTTCCTGGGATTATGGCAGAATTAACTTCATTATCCCTAAGCACTCTGTAACAGATGGGTGTTTAGCCTGGCCTGAAAAATCACCAAAAGCTTGTAATTCCCCCAAACTGTACCTTTGGATAGTTTGTTCTTACAACTATCAAGTATTCCATCAGAATTTTCCATACTATGTTATGAAACTGTTACTGCTTTATTCTTTAAATACTTAGACCAGGGGCTCTTTTTAAATCCCTCATTTCTTCACCAGAAATTACTGGGTTTGTCCCCTTTCCTTCTTCTAAAAATACAGATCTTTGAATCTAGATCTCTGTTTATAGCCTAATCAAAGATGGGATGGTACTTTGAATTCGAGGTTGTGGTTTTTTTTTTTTTTTTTTAAAGCAGGGTGCAGCTTAGTAGCAGGCTTTCCTTTCAGAGTAGAAGCACTCTTGATTCGTCGACTGCAAGTCCCTAAGTCTCTGTGAGAATTAATATTAATCATTATCCCATTCTATAAATTTTACATTTTGTTAGACTTCCCAGTATGCATGGATCACTGGTATCCATCTGTATTCGTTCTTTTTTTTGTTGTTTTGTTTTCTTGGTCTTTTTTTTTTGTGTGTTTCCTACCATTGCTTTATTATTATTTTTTTAATTGCTGATCTTTCCCTGCTGGTTTAACAATGACCGTTAAGAATTACTTGCGGTCAGATGTTTATCCAGTGATGTGTTTGCTTTATCATGCTGTAAAACCTTGCTCTTGAGATCGATCCAAGAGTGATGTCACCCAGCCGTCATCCGTTGGTTTTCATCTGCTGCTTCTCCTTTCCCATGTCAACTAGTTAGGAAAACTACGGAATAAAAACAGTTGAATTGCTGCTAATATTTTGGCTTCAGCTAACTGGCTGAATAGTTGCCAACCAGTCTTTACTGTTCCTGGGGAGGAAAAAAATCCAGAATAACTAAACAAAATAACTCCTTAGCTTTAGCTGACCAAAACCCAACCCCTTTCTTCCTCCCCTACCATATGGTACTATGTCAGAAAATCCACTGGAGACCCTATGCAATCCTGAGTCAGCAGATCCCATCCCCCATCATCTCTGGGGTGTTTGAAAGAAGGATGCGGAGTCTTCCCAACTCAGGCCACCTCACACATCCATCTTGAAAATCTGTGATCTGCGGGAGAATCATGAATAAGAAGATAACAAAATCATCCCATCTTTCCTTCACATTGTGTATGTGAGCTCTCATTTGACTAAGGCCTATAAAGGCTTTGAATCCATTTCCATGAGTTTAGCAATATATGTAAGAGTTTCATAAGCTGACTCTAAAACAAGAAATGTAGCCCACAGACAGCTACCTTTAAACTAAATAATTATATTGCTGATTTGTTCTTTTTTTTCTTCTTCTGTTTTGTTTGCACATCAGGTGGCAGATTTGGCATATGTTTTGTATTTAGTTAGCAGCAGAAATGAATATATTTATATGGTTGTAATTTTAACATACACTTTCAGATTTGAAATTGCTTTCTCAGGCTGAAAACAAATCTGAAAGGTTGCTATTAGAGGGTTAAGGGGTGATAAAAACCTGCAATGTGAAAAACCGTGTCACTGATTGTGGCTGCTGGTGGTAGAGGCTGCTTGGAGACCTCTGTGGACATACCTGTATTCACCATAGTCCAAGTTGTGCTCCCTTCCATAGCTACACAACAACTTGCATACGATGCATGCATTTTAGCATTGTTTTGAATTTTGGAGTGGGAGTTTTATCCATTAAGCTACCCAGTGTTTGGCTGCTGCCAAAAGAATTTGCAGGGTTTGCATTAGCCATGGGAGGGCTCTCTTACCAAGTCTCTCTGTGCAATACAAATATGTTGACAATGACAGGAAAAAAACCACAAATAATTAAACATAAAGGTGACAGCTCAAAAGAAAATATTCTTCTCCTTTAATATTAAAGCCTATTTAAAAAGTGTTGCAGAAATCTTAATTTACACCATGCCAGATTTTGCCATCCCTATGTTGAACCAAGCTTTGCTTCTCAGATAGTTCCATCCCAAAGTGGAAGTCAGAACTTACATGTGTGATGCTGTGCTGCTGTCAAAGTATCAAGAATAATATTCTTTTGATATTTTGAGCTACAGCATATCTCCAGAAATAAAACTAGGCTAGCAGTAGTATTGTATTTCCGTTTAGCTGACAAAAAGGGAAAAGTTTGTTTGATTCCTGTTGTGAAAAGAACAGTGCTGATTTTGAGATGCTTGATTCTATTAAATAATTTTAAAATAACTCAGTTGCTAGAATTATGGCGATTGGTACCCAAATAGTTAGCACTTTGTTTCTGATGACCATCTAGTGCTTGCAGCAAAATCAAACTTATTCCTAGAGTTGCTAGATAAATCAAACTGAATTTTTTAAATTATTTTTTTAAAAAAATGATTCTTGCATAGTTAGTCCAAAAGGGGACATGATCAGCTAGTCATCTTATACACATTTGCCAGATATTTAAATTTTTGGAAAGCTGTCATGGTTCTAAGTATTTTGTTCCATTGATCAAATACTCTTACTTAAAATACTGTGCCTTATTATTTTCAGGCTATGCCCAAAAGCTGCTTTCAGACTTTAGATTTTCCCTTGGCTATTATCAGCTGGAGAGACCTACATTTTCAGGACTTTTCTTCTATATGCACACCTACAGTTTCCAGTCAAGTCACACTGACAACATTCTCAATAAATTACGCTGCAGAGAGTCTTTCAGAGTAGGGTGATATGCTCCATTTTGCAAATGCTACTTGTTATTTTCTTCTCTTCCTCATCTTTTTTTAACTATCATTTTCAAAGTGTAGATGACCCAGTTCTTTTAATATAAAGACCAATAAATCATTCTCATTTTATATACTAACAGTAAGGAGAAGTCCTAATTCAGGAGAGCATGGAAATATTTGTCAAACTGTAATCACAAAGTTAAACCTCACTGATGTGATACTTCATGAAATACTTAATTTCAACACTTACCTAAGTGCTGCCCTCACTGGAGACAGGCAGACACACAAGCTAAAATGATTTCCTTGGCTGAGGCAGAGAACATCTTTACTGTGATAATGAACCAAATGGACCAGGCAGTGCCCTTTAACTGTTTTGACTTAGCATATCTTATTTTATTTCCAAGGTATGTTTGCTCAGTAAACCATATAAATTTCTAAAAATTGTCACATGCTTGGGTTTTTTTTGTTGTTGTTTTGTCTTTTACTTGCTAAAATTTTTACATAACCAGCATTTGGGGCTCAATAGCAGACTCATTTATGTTATTTAGTCTCTCTCTGTTACTGTTTTATAAGATTTATTATGTATAATGGCAATGTCCAGTACTGCGTAAGTAATACTCAGTATGCATCCATACTAAATTCCTTCAAGAGATGTCTAAGAGTAGTTTGGAGTTCTTGTTTCAAGTCTGTTTTACAAGGAGTCAGTTGCCCTATTCCATCATATAAATTAATCCGCTCTAACACATTTCTTGTTTACTTGCTGTAGGAGTAATGTTTTATCCAAAGGACAGAAAAAGTCCAAACTCCAAAGAGGAAACACACTGTGCTGTTTATACCATTTGGCTTAGAAGTTTGCGGAAGGGTGTAGAAACATGTGAAGATGAGATTTTTACTTTTCCCAAAGCCTGGTTAGAGGTATCAAAGAAACAGTCTGGGTATGATACTGGATTAAAAGCTAACAACAAGAAGTTAGCGGATTCTAAAAGCAGGAAAGAATAATCTTCAAAACACTTTGTTGGACTTAGGCCATGTGTCAAGTGTCAACTGCTTTTTCTCTTTTTTTTCTCCGAATGCTTTCTAAAGACAATGGTATTGTTTATAGTTTCTCCAGAGCATTTAAAAGTTGGCTTTGTTGGATTTTGCTGATTTGTGCTCAGCATGTTGAGGTGTGGCCACATGGCAAGAAGCAGAAAGGAAATGCCGAGGCAGCCCCTCCAGAACTACAATATCTGTTTACGTTCTCTGCTATTACCAAAAGGAGACTTGTTGAATCATGAAAGAAATCCCTGAGGCCACATTTATGTCATAAGTTCTGTGTGTTATATGGGATGAAGCCTTATGGCATCTCAATGACAGCTTAAACCTCAGCTAAATATGTTTGTACAGCCACATCACCCTGAGCAGTGATTTTTGTCAGACTTTTGAAGCAAAGAAAGGTCAAGCATTTCAATGGACTAACCTTAGATAAAATGCAGGATTGGTAAGCACGTATTCACTGGGACAACAGTAACATTAGTCTATGAAGTTGGTTTAAATGGTGCCGAGCAATCAAAGAGAAAATGTAAAATTAAGATGAAACCTATAGCACGGACCCATGCACCTTCTTTTTTGCAAGTTACAAGCTATTTTGGAAGAAGCAATGAAAATATGTGCTGTCTTTTAATTCAGACAGACCTACTAGTGATGATTCTATAGGAATCTGAATGGGAAGTTATTTTATAATTCAACACTTCTCTTTGCAATATTGTAGCTGGAGCCAAAGAGAGCTTTGCCCTTAACAGCCAAGGATCCAATCTGGAGAATTTTGATTTCTGGATTGTTAACACCCCTTGGAAATCTTTAGGAGGGAGAAATATGTATTGTAAATGGGAGTTTATTTATGCTTCTAGTTATTCTAACACAGGGAGTTAACGCGGTTTGTTTCATTGTGCTGAATACCATGCAGAGAACCTTAAGGCAAATAATCATCTGGTGGATCTTGTCTAGTCTTTAAAGTCATGCTTCATATTTGCTTGATTTAAACTGAACCCTCATCTCTGAGGGGGGTGTGTGGGTGTGTGGAAATAATCTGAGAATGTATGGTACTGCTCTCTTAGATCATACTGTCCTCCTTTTGGTAACTGATATTTTTTCCAGAGAAGGAGCTTAAAGTCAGAAGTAACTAAATGGAAGCAGAACTTACTGAGACATGGTGGACTGCCAGGGATGGTTAGACTAATGGTGTTTAATGATTAACTTTAGGCTACAAAAGCACCCTGAAGGTGGGAAGTCCTGGGTGGATATTAATGAACCCCCATCGTGCCTGTTTGGGAGTATCTCCATTTCATAGACGGAGACATGGAGGCAGAAAGTGCCTGCTAACGCAAATCCATGATTTCCTCTTTGTTGGTAGAATTCAGTGGTTTCTTGTTTCCAGTTTCCTCCTAATTTCTGTGGATCACAGTGCCTCTCCTGATGTAGGTTTGCTTTTTTTTTCTTTTTTTTCCCCTTTCCTTTGACAAACAGTCCAAACATATTTGTCACAGTCTGTAAGTAGCTGTAGGGGAGGAGGAGGAGTAAGAGGGGTCTTGACTCCAGCGCTCTCTTTCTGTCTTGTAATGCTGTGATGGCTGTATACTGTCTGTCAGTTCCCAGCTACACTGTAACAGTATATACAATAGATCTGTATATAGCTCATTATGAATAGTCATTTGAAACATGCGCTTTGTCAAACACTTCACAGATAAAACAGACATTTTGAGATAGTGTGACAGATATTCTACATTTATTAAACAACCAATGAGGTAAGAGACAAATGAACATTGCACATTCATTCTGGGGCTGAAATCATGGTGGATTTAGTGTAATGGATGTAGTGCATTACTGCATATGATGAAGAGACCATCTGCCTGTATTATAAATGACATTATTTAAACCAACTAAATTGTTATCAAGAGCAATGTTTCTCAAAATGGGAATCCCTGGGGAGGAGACTGAGGCAAAGCCATCAAACTGAGGATGAAAAAAACCCAACAAAAAAAGAAATGTTGGTGTGTCTGTTGTGTTTAATCCTTGCTGGGGAAACTGAAATAATCTATCATGTGTGTCCTGAGGGACTCGAATGGAAACAAACCCCAGGTACTTGTAGGGGAGTGACACATCCAGGCCAGAACCCAAAGGCAGGTGTGGCAACTCCCTGTAGCTCCTCATGGCTTTTGCAAGTGCAGCTCAGTCTGTTCTGGGCCATTCATTGGCGCATCTGTACCCCAACCCTGGTCCTGCTCTTCAGTGGCTCCTGCCGGCCCTGGCTGTGCACAGCTGGGGCCTCCAGCAGCTGCCTGTGCTGGGGTCTTCTGGGTCTGCCTCTAGAAAACTTGTGCCATCTTTGCATTCTCTAGATTCTCATCTGCTCTGCAGGTCAAAAAAGCCCCTGGCTGCTTTAAATTACAGCAGCCCATCCCAGGCTGCTTCTGGGGTTGCCGTATTGCCTATAGTCCTGATAGCATGCCTAATTCTGCCCCTTGGCACAATTCCTATGCAGGTGCATGCGAGAAGAGAGGAGGCAGCTTCACGGCGTGATTTACGGTTGCAGTTCCCAAACAAACCCTTGCAATGGCAATGTATTAAGGGAGCTGGGCAGGGAACCAAGTCAATTGACAGCAAAGAGTGGATCCAGCTGCACTTAATTTACTTTACATTTCTCACTGGACAAAGGTGGCAGTGGCAAAGCATCTTTTTTCCCCTCTATTACATGTGCAATATGCGCCTCTGAAATGCATCACTCTTCCTATTTCTTTTTCTTTCTGGGAAGGGTTCTTGCATACTTCTTTTCCAGAATTGTCCTTTGGGAGGTTCGCATATCATTTATGCACCTTTGGGGAAAAATGCTGTCTGGGACTAGGCTTGAGAAATGTAGAACTAGCCAAATGTGGCAGATTTCCAGCCTGTAATTGTATCATATTATAAGGCAAAATGATTTTACAGTAGTTATGCAAAAAAAAAAGTGTAACATATATACGTACAACTTGCGTAATTCATCAGGCATTTGAAGCAGACCAATTTAAAATTTAAAGTTGGCTCTCATCTTTAAAACAAAGGAAATAAAATAGAGTAAACCAAAGAAACAAGCTTCTGCACTAAACTTTGGAAGTCAGCAAACCAGTCCTAAGGATCATACCTGTGTTGTCATACCACAGTGCGTTACTGTCAGCATGTTCTAAATATGATCATGAATAAGGGTTCCAGCTCAGCATAAGAAAATTGGGCTTTCTAATAAAAGTGAAGGTCTCCATTAAATCTGGAACATCTTGTGAAATTAATTTGTTGCCATTTTGATATGCTGGATATTCTATGGGAAACATTCATTTAAATTTCAGTTGTTCTGTAGAGTGCACACAAGAAAAATGACTGCAGAGTATTAACATAAATCATCAAGAAAAGGCAGAAGCTAGATTTACTAAGTTTTCTTGAAGCCCCTTGAAAAATGTGCTGATTTTTGTTTCAGAGAGCTTGTGCTGTTCTGGGTGAGGGATATCACATGTGGTGGTGAGAGCCATGTAATTAGTGTGTGTTTCTTCACCATGTCTGACCACTCATCTGTCTCTTCCAGAGCTGCCTTTCACAGTTTCTGAAGTTACCACTGGCTTTTTTTTCTTTCTTTTTTTTTTTTTTTTTCTTTTTCCTCTGAGCACTTGCAAACTTTTCCAACATACCTCTTTTTTACCTAACATAAAGAGTGCATCACATTGGACTATTGACTTCTCATTGGGATGACTGGTATATTGAAAGCTATTTTGAATGATCCCTAGGAAACAGAGTGTTCAGCACACCTTTTCAGTAAACATCCCTGTCTCCCAAGGATCTTTTTCATGTTACTGATTGTTGTCATATTTCTTATCTTTCTGTTTCTACTGGGGTTTTATTGTTTTGTCTAATATATGATTTTATAAACATTCCCTTACATGAATCTTGATACAGTTTTTGATCCTGGGACAATAAGTTTTTGAGGATGAAGAATATTTTATAGTAATGTCTATAAAATGCTGCATTTACTTATAATGATGTACAGATATTTATTAATATTAATGAATGTGTAATTAAAATTAGCAAGCTCCCTTGGAAAGGTAAACTATTCCCTGTGTGTTTTGGTTTTAAAATAGATCTATGTTTCTTAAAGCACACTTCTAATCTGTGATTCTACTGGCACATAGCTCTTGTCCAGTTCCCCTAAAATTCAGCCTTCTAACTTCTGTGCAAGAAGAGTGATCGCAAGAGAAAAAATTCTATTGGGAAGGGGTTTTTTGGCTGGATAATTTTGGTGAATTGCCCTCTGAAAGTCAGAGTAAAATGGCTTGAATGTTTGGATCTAGGTCTGAAGAAAAAAAGGACAGGATTTTCTAAGTTGTACTAGCAGGAGAAAGAGAAGTTGCAGACACATCTCTGAATATCCTATTTGTAAAGCTGCTGGGCAATAATTTTTAGAAATGTTTAAATCACAGCCTTTTATTGAATGGTGACAAATGGGGAGATACTAACATGGTGGTTTTAGTCTTCTGTGATCATCGAGCCTATAGCTCGCATATATGCTCATTTGTTTTTAGTGTCAGAGGAGTCCATTATGATCATCTCTCCTGAACGATATTGCACAAGCCAGAGAACCACACTGAATACGCATTGCTAAGAGCCTGGGTTTTTTCTGTTTGAATTGTAGAAAGAGGACTTACTTGGTCTAAAGATATTACAAGGTGGTGGATCCCTTACATCTTTGGTGGAATGCTCCAATAGACAATAACCCATGTTGACATCGGTGTTTCTAATACCAGCTTCCCTCCACAATATGTCATTTTGTCTTTTCCTTCCCCCTAGCTAGATTGCAGAGCTCCCTGCTATCACAAATGTCTTCCTTATGTTGTGACCTGTAGTCTGTGGTCAGTCACCACTTGGATTTGTCTGTGACGAACTAAATGGGTTGAGTTTCTTTAGTCTCTCATTATAAGACAATATTTTCAAGACGTTGAATCACTTTGTGGCTCTCGCCTGAGCTATCACCAGTTTGCCAAATTCTTTTGGGGAGCTCCCAGTATACTACTTACAGTTTCACTAATGCTATATGCAGAGGGTAATACCAGTTCATTACTCCTACATGCTATATGCTATTCCCCTGCTTATGCATTCAAGGATTGTATTAGTTCTCTTGGCCACTGCGCCTCATTGCAAGATTTACTGCTGGGAGGACTTGAATAAAGCTCTGAGATACTCAGACAGCAGTTGGGAAGGCCTTATTCACTAGTAATGGCTGGGGCTCCTTCAAGCAATTTCTCAGCAATCTGGAAGTTTTTACAGTTGTGGTAGAAATGAGAACAAGTTCTGGTTGCGGCTCTCCTTGTTTGAGAAATACTCTGGTTTGCTCTCCAGCTAAAACACAATTCATTCCAGTGGTGCCAAATTCTACAGCTCTCTTTCCAGCCCCCGAAGAGCCACGACATCACGCATAGGCATCATGCAAATACAATCCTGCTTGCCTAGCTCAAAAGCCAGGCAGTGGCTGCTGCGCCCATGGCAGTGCAGAGAATTAGGAAATGATGTGCAGTATTCTCTGTCTTTGCTTGCACAAATATCCACAGCGGCTTTATTTTTCCTTCCTCTGGGTGAGTCAGAAAAAGCTTTTGGCTCATTTCTCCCCATATGTAACATGGCCTTTTTGAGGTCTAATGAAACCCTTGAATGAATTAGCTGGGAGCCCTTGTGTGTGATATTACTGGTGCCATCATTAGATTATTGTCCCCTGCCCAAGCAGTAGAAGCCTATGCACACCTCCCACCTAACTGAACCACAAGCAAGCTGTATCTTTGTTTATTGCCAATGTGTTGGCCAGGAAAGTTGGCATAGTATAGAAGTGTTTAACCTGCTTAGGTTTGTGTGTGGGGTTTTTTTTTTTTTTGAATGTTAGTTTCATGTTTTTCATAGTTTACACAAAATAGAATAATGAAAGGGGTTTTGTAAAAGTTGTGACACACAATTAATTTGATAATGTCTTATTTCTAGTCAAGATTTTGCTTATGACTTGTACCCTATACTTTCATCAAAAGCAGCATATTTTTATTTAAGGTGTTTGGGCTACGTGTATTGGACAAATAAAAGGTGGCATGTTGTTATGAATTGAAATGCGCTGACTATTCTTCACATGTGACATTTGGAAGCAGGTCTGTACCCTCACTGAGAAACTCTTTTAGAGTTTCAACTTGAAGAACAGTGCAAATCAGTGCTGCAGGGTGAATACTGGTGGTCAACAGCTATTTTCAATATCTGTTCTACTTGGACAAAACAGGTATGCCTTATGCCTGCAGTTTGTTCTTTCGAGCTTTGGAACTGGATTCTCTCAGTCTGTTCTCTTCTGTTTTTCCCCCGTGCTATGAGATAAAATGACCCTGCTGTTTGTGATGTGCCTGATGATTGCCAGAGAAAGCCAGCCTCTGACATGTACCAGCCATCTTCTTGTTCCCTTTTGGCAAAAAAAGTGCAGAACTGGGGAGGTGCAAAAGTAGGGATTTTTAAAATTTTTTTTTCTTTTTAAATGGGTATCAGTTGAGAGAGCAAATGAATCTTCAGAAGAATATGGTGGGCACAGATACTCTATAAACACAGGTTTTGAAGGAAGATATTGTCAAAATTACACCTCCTTCCTTGGTGATTTTCAGACTAATATGAAAAATACTGTCTATAAGGCTGACATAATATTTAGCCAGTGGGAACTATAAAAATAATGTTGTCATTTCTAAACCTTCATTAGAAGAGCATGGAGCCTTCTTTCATGTGTAAAATGACTGTCTAGGATTATCCCAAAATCTGAATTAAACTTCAAAAGCCATTAGGCTCCTATTCTTATCTAATGTATCTTTTTATTCTTATTATTTTCATTAATTAGAAAAGTTTAATTGATGGCACTGTGTAAAAAAAAAAAAAAAAAAAATGATACCGGAGCTCAGCATCCACTGAACATTGTTTTCATTTATTTGAAAGGAACCTCTCAACTGTTTTCTTGTTTTGCCATTCTGGTTAGTTGCCTCCCAGCTTCATCCAGACCATCTATCCCGCTGTTGGGGTAAAACTTAAAAGCTACAAGCTTCACAGAACAGTGCAGCATGCAAAAGCTTTGGTTTAATACCATAAAATCCCTTAATATGGCTTGTCTGAAAACCAGCATGCATCTATTTTGTTGAATATAATCAAGTCACTTTGAGTAGATGGTTTAGAGAGGTGCAAGCCTCTCAGTTAAAAACAGAGTAAATTCTGTGTGGTTTAAATCAGTTGCGGTGTTGGACAGGCCTTGCATAGGTTTGACTAAACCCAGTTTAAAATTTGCATGTGAGGTAAAATATGTTTTCCCAATTAAAGGTGGTCATACAATCCTTTCGTGCATGCCTGATTCTGTATCCAGCCACAGGATCAACCCTTTGTGCTTCTATCTTATTCACTTTTGATTTAGTTTTTTTTTCTTTTACTTTTCCTCCCCTCCCTGCTGTTTGCATGTTTGAGTGACTAGAATATAATGAAGGATATAGGCATGCTAGATTTCTACGCTTAGCTTTGCAGTTTGTGAGTGACAAATGAAAGCAACTAGTCATTTGATTTTCCTGCCCATCTGCTTTAAACATTGAAAAGAAAACCTAAGACTGAGACCAAAGTCATCCTGTGTTCTATGTGACCCAACTCTACATGTTGTGCTTTTCACAAATGGGCATTAGCAGAGCAGCAAACCTGTGCACTTCTGATGCTTTTCGAAGACCTGTAAGGTGAGTTACCACAAGTGTTGCAGCAGTGACAACTTCATTCTGCCCAACCTAGAGCTTGGATTCTAAAGCGGTAGAAATGCTTTCATTTTCCTAACAAAATGCGAAGCCTTGAGAAAATAAGGGGACCAGAGCACATTAATCAGAATTACCAACGTGAAGGCTGTGACAGAAAATTGAAAAAAAAACAACCCATAAACAATGGCTTCTCTGTAAGAAGAATCATTTCAACCCAGTAAAAAATTGATCGATAATTCAAACCAGAAATTGCCCTGAATGTTGAACACATATTGGAATATTTCATGGGCTGTTTTATCATTGCAACTTGTTGACATTATTTTGTACTTGTAACTTCATAGACTATAGCCATTTGTAACATCAGCATCAGACATCTGCACAAGCATTTGTCATGCTGCTGTTGATTTTTTGTCTTTTTTTTCTTTCTTTTTTCCCCCCGTTGGCTGAAGGAAAGCTAGAGCTAACAGAACAATATTGTGGAATGTGAAGGCTATCATTAGGGGGCAAAACTGGACTTCAAAGAGGAAGCACATATGGTTTTGACTTTTATAAAGATGGCAGGTGGACATGAAAAAAGGTTGATTTCAAATTTATTTTCATGATAGCTGCAACTTCTTAAAAGTCTGAGATGATTAATTTTCAATTTGGAATTCCTAATAACTGAAACAAGATCACGGTTTTACAACTTCCTGAGGCAGAGTCTGGGAGAGACCAGGTCATGTTGGTATAATAAACCAATGGCAGCCTGAAGCAGAAAGGTTGGAAAGAGCAGCAAGAAATGTTTTGCAAAAGGCTTTCTGAAGGTAAAGCGTGTATAAGAAAAAAAAAAATGTTTCTGAAGTCAGCCTGTTTTGAGGCATATGTTAAACTTCAAGGATGTTGGGTTAGATTTGAAAGGTGAACCTTATGTTTACAGACTTGCTGAGTGTCACTCACGTTACTAACTGAAATAGCGGTTGAATAGCAAGCTTGAAACAAAATGAAACAAAAAACCCCCCTCCAGCAATGCTGTCTTCCCCTTAGTGATAGGTGTTTCTTTTTATATGAAGGAATACATGACACTTAATTTTCATTTCTGGATTATCGTATGTCATTTTAAATCTAGCATCTGAAATCCTCTTGGCTGGAAAGTCAGAGCTCTCTGCACCTGTGTGTGACTTGCTGATGATGTGAAAGAATAAGCAACTGTCAGTTCTAAATACAAGTTGAATTTATCCCTCTTATAGATGCTGTATGTGGTATTTTAATTGAAAAAGAATGTTACTTATTTTACCTATATACTTTAATATATTAAAACCAGTAGCTTTGATAGGAAATATTTCTGGTGGTAGTTCTGATCAGGGACAAGTATGTTCCGTGCTTCTCAGAAATATGGCAGTGCCAGTACCAACGGCTCAAATGTAATCGCAGTCTATACAGGATTGGGTTTGGGTCCTTTTACCAGCTTTGCTGCTAGTCTGATGGGAAACTTTCTTCCATCCTGATTCCTGCTAACCCACTTCCCATTGCCTGCATCTACTTCTGAAATTGTGGACTACTCAGAATATGTATTGACTGTGCCTTGCCCGAAAGGGCATATATTTTCACTAAATGTTAATGCTATAAAAATAATGATGGTATCCTGCAGGGATTATTATTTATCATTATTTCTAAAGCCAATGTTGTATCAGGGTGGGATGTGTTAAAATAACACCATTCTTCAGAGAAAAAGAAACAACAAACTTTCTTCTGTCTTGTTATTCATCCTCTCTGAGAGTGTCAAGAAAGGCTTAGTTTCCCCTAAATAAAAAAAGAATTGAATGTCTTTTATCAAGAGGTTGGAAACACAATAAAACTCTATTCCAGAAGTTGTCTGCAGACTGGGACTTGAATATGCATTGTTCTCCCAGAAATAGGATTGATTGCTGCTTCTTATAATCAAATATTTTCTTACCCCTCTGAGAATAGTGCTACATCATTTTCTCTAGCGGGATGTATTATTTTTAGTACCTGAGACATTAAGCTGCCAGGTTGTGTCTGTCCTCAAGAAATAGTCTCCAGGAATGGCTTTTTAAGGTTTTCTTTTGAGGGTTGTCTTTATTTCTTTTCATCCAAGGTGATGCAGGCTTTTTAGAGAGTGATATATTACCTTCTACTTACATGAAAGAAATGAGATGATGGTGCATGCCAGCATATCTTCTGCCATTGAATTTGAAGAAAGGAATATTTTGTCAGCAATTTAAGTTCCAGTGCTTGGGTTGAGGGACATGCCTCCTTCCAAGCTAAAAGCAAGAATTTCTAGGTGTTTGTCTTCTGTATCAGGCAACTGTCCTCCCCCGCCCCTCCCGCCCCAGCAAGTTTGGCTCATAAAGCTCCTACCTGGTCCCCTCAATAAAACCACTCTCTGAAGCACTTGGACAGAGTGGGAACCATGGTGATTGAACTGGGAACGTCTCCATGCCTCCATCCTC
Source organism: Fregata magnificens (assembly GCA_013389945.1). Lineage (NCBI taxonomy): Eukaryota > Metazoa > Chordata > Aves > Suliformes > Fregatidae > Fregata > Fregata magnificens. Next base: position 186,100 of record WAAD01018995.1, on the reverse strand, counting down.
TCTGAGGTATCATCAATTTCCTCTGCTGGAAACCTGGTAGCAACATTTTCAGGGGTTCCCTGAAGGCAGATATGATCATCAAAGAATATTTAACTTGAGCACACTTCTTCTTACATCTGAATCAGTTCGCCCAGCTTCCTCATGAGTATAGAAAAATGTTTCCTTTTGTCAGTTAACATAATATGTTCTGGAGTGCTGTCAGCCTCCATCTTCAGACTACTTTCTTGCTAGAAAATTTTGTACCCCTGAAATTGGAGAATAATAATACAGAAAAGTGCTAAGCCTGTCCAAGGAATAAAAAAATGCATCCACTCAGCCTTTCTATCTCTTTCAGTGGGGATTGCTATCAGAGTTCAGCACTGATATTTTCAAGAGTTGCTGAATGGATCCATGCATCTGATCATAAATTTATTCCTAACTTACACCGAGGAATATTTAAAAAATCAAAGTGCACTCTTTCCATTGACAATAGAAGCACATCCTTTGTATCTGTAAATTTTAAAAAGCTTCCTCCTCTAGGAAATAATGAAGGTACTGTTGGCAGAGCTATTCATCCCTTCTAGCTTAGTTCCTCTTAGTTTTCTAATATCTGGCTTGATGGGAAGTGGTCAGAGAATTCTTCATTTTTCCAGTGGAAAATCAGTGTGAAAGGAGGGGCAGGAGAAAAAATAATTTTTGTCCTGCAAAAAATACAGACTTTTCCTATAAATGCAAGAAAAAACCATCAGTGTTCCCTCAGCACATGCATTATTGATTGCAAACAGTGTTTGGCCATAAAAGACTGGTTTCATTTTTGGCATCTTCAGGGAAAGTAAGCAGTTCCACAGCTGGTTTTGTTTAGCCAAAACTCAGGTTTGACTCTGTTTTCTACCGTAGAATGTCTGAATGAATAAATTTGAATTAGACATGGGGTATTGGGTGGCCAAAGTTGCACATAGGTGTCTTTAAACAAAGTATATATGAAGCATCTTCATTATAAAATCTTTTCTTTATATTATTAAAGTGAAAAAGATTGGTCTACACTGGAGAACTTTTGAGGTAGAAAACAGAGTCAGGGAATGTAGCATGGAAACAAAACCAGGGAAAATATTTTAATTAGAAATTGCAGCTGTCTCAGTCAGAAAAAATATTATAAATCCAGTGAAAACCATAGTCTGAAATGTGCTATTGAGAAGGCAGAAATGATCTATGGGAAAATATCCAGTCAAAAATTAATTTTCTATTGGGGAAAAATAATTTTGATCAAAAATACTTTTCACCAGGCTTATAAGGACATTTGATGTTTCATTCTGTCATGGTTTAACCCCAGCCAGCAACTAAGCACCACACAGCTGCTCCCTCACTCCTCACCCGGTGGGATAGGGGAGATAATTAGAAAGGTAAAAGTGAGAAAACTCATGGGTTGAGATAAAGACAGTTTAATAGGTAAAGCAAAAGCTGCGTGCAAGCAAAGCAAAACAAGGAATTCATTCACTACTTCCCATCGGCAGGCAGGTGTTCAGCCATCTCCAGGAAAGCAGGGCTCCATCACGCGTAACGGTAACTTGGGAACACAAACACCATTGCTCTGAATGTCCCCCGCTTCCTCCTTCTTCCCCCAGCTTTATATGCTGAGCATGACGTCACATGGTATGGAATATCCCTTTGGTCAGTTGGGGTCAGCTGTCCCAGCTGTGTTGCCTCCCAGCTTCTTGTGCACCCCCAGCCTGCTCGCTGGTGGGGTGGTGTGAGAGGTAGAAAAGGCCTTGACTCTGTGTAAGCGCTGCTCAGCAGTAACTAAAACATCCCTGTATTATCAACACTGTTTTCACTACAAATCCAAAACATAGTCCAATACTAGCTACTATGAAGAAATTTAACTCTACCCTAGCCAAAACCACCACACACTCTCAAATAGAATCACACTGTAGCCTTTGAAAATAGGGCTAAAAGAGGCCGCCAAGTACTCTCTTTTTCTGACTCACAGAAGAGTCAGCTACAATGGCATTGTTCTTGACAGACTTTTGTCTAACCTATTCTCCATGAGCCCTGGTGAGGGAGATGCTTCACTCCTCAAAACAGTCTACTGCAGTCTTTCACTATCCTTACATTTTCCAATATCTAATCTGTTAAAGTAATTTTAGTCACCTAGCTCTTTACCTATCCACCAAAGACTCAGAGTAGAATAATCTCTTCAGCTATTTGAAGACAATAATCCACCACTCTTCCCAGCCAAAATTGTTCAGATTTTCCTGAATTTCTTGGGTTTTTTCACGTTGATAATGATTCTTCTTTCTTGTCTTTGGGCTCTCTGAAATTGGTCCACATCAAAGAAGCACCCCTTAACCAGTTATTTCTCATCCTCTGTTTGTCTAACTAATTTTTAGAGTTTTCCCAGTTTTCAAGATTGTTTTAAAATCTATGCTTGCTTTCCAGTGTATTTACATATTGCTTCATATTAAGAGCAAATTTAAGAAGCTTACTTACTGGTGGATGTATCCTTTTAGTCAGTGAATGCTCCTGGGTGATCCTGGTAATGTAAAGAAAAGGATGAGGAGCACATCTACCTAATAATGTAGTAACACTGATTAGAAGAAAAAAGGTATGAAAGCAAAAGTTTTCAAAGTCAGCATTCATACAGGATGGTTGAGGTGTTGCTTAAAGTAAAGATCTAGGAACCGGGTGGAAGCTAGTACGAATTGCTGGAGACCTTAGATTCCTAAGAGGTGGACTATTTTGAAATAGGTCTTAAATAAAAAGCTACAGTCTTAATTGCTGCAATCAGGATGTTTTCCAAGTAAAAATGTGTAGTCAATGCACCCATAAATTATCTGTACCATGTCTGCTTGGTTGGACAAGATGACCTCCAGAGATCCCTTCTAACCTGAACCATTCCATGACAGGTTTCAATGTTCTCAATTGCAAAGATTTTGCACGCTATAGTTTAGAAAGTAGTGCCATGATCATACCAGGAGGTATTTCCATGTCTCTCTGTTCTTGGATCATTTCAAAGTCTTGGGTCCTTTCTGCTCCCTTAAGAAGTATTAAGAAGTGCACGAGAAGACAGTTTTTGGTATCCAGTAAAAGCAGCTGAGTGAACACTTGAGAGACCCTGAATTCAATAAAAAACGCCCCAGATTTAAAGTAGTATGGCTACAGTGCCAAATGGCCTCTCATGGTAATATGTCAGTCAGTAAGCAATAGACTGTGTCTTGTTGGAAAGAAAAGGAGCTGGCCAACCTACACAATTCCTCCATCATTTCTTTAAGTTAGCATAGTAAGAAATGTCGCCTGGAGAAATCATTGCAGAAGTCATAATAGCGAGGAAGAACAGTTTTTCAGGTGAGTTATGTTCAGCAAGTAAAGAGCATATTGAGCACCTGAGATGAATGTCAATGGTTTTGATTACAAGGGCTTAAAATATCACAGAAATATAGACAGTCTCAATATATATATATATATATATGTAGCTGGGAGTTGTAAGTCATCTGAAGTGTAAGAGTCCTTGCCTGTCATCAAGGTAAGTTGTCAGTAACGTGCAGATGTGTGTATGTCAGTATTCACAAGTTAATGGGTGCTGTTCATGTCTCATTAAGATAGCTATACATACACAGAGAATACAGTTCCAAGTAAGCAAGGGTTTGCATATCCACAGAGGAAGATGTTCCACTTGGTATCACTTTTACTGTTTTGCGCCAGCTACAAGTTAAGTGCCCAGGATTGTGGTGCTTTGTCCTCTGTTTTTTGGGAGCCAACTCATGATGTTCTGCTGTAGCTCCTGTTCTCCTCTTCACATGATGAAGAAATCACAGAAACCATAAACCAGTATGAGAGCCTACTTTTACTATTTATTATTGCTAAGAGTGAGAAGAGAAAGTCCCAGCAGTGTGATTCCTATTGTGGAGCCTCAGGGAAGTCAAGTTACTAAACAAAATCTTCTGTGCTCGTTATTTGGCCAATTTCTAAAATAATTCCTAAAATTAAGATGTAAATACATTTCTTTCTTTGTGATTCAATTTCCAGTGCCTGTTAAAGTATTCAATTGATGCATAATGTTTTAAAGCCTTAAAGAGCCAAATAAAATTATTACTTATAAATTATTAAAAGCCTGCAACAAATGGAAAAATACTTATTGAAAACTCCTTCATAAATAATGTTCAAACTAAATTAAATAGTAGTATAAGGAATGCATTAAAGTTTGCGAATGAGACATTAGTGTGCTTCCTTAACCTTAAAGTTATGATAGCTGGAGCACTTGCCACCCCTGTGAAACCTTGTGGCTCCAAGTCCTGGCTCACTCTGGGAAAGAAACATGTGGTGCTGCTGAAGATTGGAAAAAGAGCTCAAGGTCAGGGGTCGACACAGTAAGGGAGTTTGCTCTTTAAGAGGTTATCTTTGGATCTGCAAAGCCAAAGTGTAATTGGGTTCTGTGATGTGATTTTAGTGTGTAATTGTATATGATCTTAGGTAGTTTCAAAGACAAGGTTGGAAGATTTTTCAAGCCTGCTTGTGATAGCAATTTTGGGGAGTCTGTGTAACCTGAGATGGGCAATGCAGTTTCTTCAGAAATTGTCATCAGAAGTGATACAGCTGGTATCTGATTCATTTTAATTACAATTTTAGCAAACTGGTAATATGGTTTGTTCTTTCTCCTCTCTGTAATACCGGTCCTGTAAATCAGCAGCTTTGTGGGCTTGTACGTTTTCTGAAGCTGGTATACTCCTGTTTGCTTCTGAGCTGGTACTGCATCAGAGAAAATTTTGCATCTTTATTAAGAGAGTACAAGTCACTGTAATTGATCTGCCTGGATATTGCTTTTTCTTTGGTATTTTAGTAGATAGTTTGCCAGTGGGTGATCAAGTTTCTGGTTCTCAATTATTCAAAACAATGTGAAACAAACATTTCCTATTGTTTTAGTTGTTTAGGGTTTCCTTGATTAAGCTGTCACCGCTGTCAGTTATGTTCTTATAAGCCTGCTCGGATCTATTTCATGTTAAGAAAAAGCTCAGATAAATCCAGGAAAGCTTAATGTTTATCCAATGTGAAAATAATTACTCAAAAGTGTTATTCTTAATCCAGATAATTAGAGTGAGGAAGGAGAGATCAGTGTCATTGTGAATTATGCCCTGGCAATTGACTCGTGGTCCTTGTAAGTTTCAGGTGAAGATGTGAATGGATAAAGGTTAGATTAACCATAATCCAAAGTAGCTGCAACCTTAATCTGTTATGATACAAGGATGATCACTTAAAAAGAGCTGGATTGTGGGATTGTTTCTGGTTGGATAAGATGCCGCTCGACTGGGACTAGTCTTAAAACATGCTTAGCACCATGTCACTGCAGCTGTAAGCACTTGTGCACGGTTTCAGACTGCCGCAGCTCAGAGGCAGACTGCTGGGCTCTCGCTGCACAGTGTAATACTACACTGCGTCGCAATATCTGTACTTTACATTAACATGCTTTACCCTGTGCTTCATGGAAAATAGATGGTAACTGTTACACGGAGTGATTTGCTTGATTATTCCTTCTCTGTGCTGTTAAACTTATTTCTTTGTATTCCCTGTTTGAAATGTTCAGTGTGTCTGCAGGCAGTCATACTGTATGATGGTATACGTGCACAACTACAAAAATTGACCAATCAAAATGTAAAAGAGAGAGAATATGTACTTTCTCTATTTTAGTTTACACCGTTATTTTGTATAGTTACTAATTATTAACAAAAAAAAGCGTAACAATATATGCCTATGTAAGGATAACGTTAGCCGCTGTGGTTTTCTGTGAAGCTGCACAGTTTTCAGAAAACCAGTGTAAGTAAACAAGACCAAAATCAAAACAAATTCACTTAGAATGCAGGAAAAGTAGCATTAAAAAGGGGGATATGCACATATTCGCACATACTACAAGCAGATACATGCAGAAAGTACTTGACACCTCAGACTTTTCCCTGTTTATAGATATGGACATAACAGTGACAGCTCAAATGATAGGATGTGTGGTAACTCTTTGTAAATACAGACTCTTGAATGCCAGTGGTTACTTATTGGGAATAACACTGCTGAAAGAGGAAGAGAAGAGGGTGAAAGACAGGTCATTTCTTGAAAAAAGGTACAGGAAATTTTTGGTCTCAGCAGATAATTTAATTGCATGGTCCAGTCCGTATCATTGTTTCAGGCCAAATGGAAAATCAGGTAAAGGCATTTTTTCCCTCCTATTGAATTTTTATAATAAATTACATGCATTTATTCTTCAGGGATATATTTGTGCAGGTCTCCGTCATCCTTACTGGAAAACTGAAAGCAGCCTTCCTTGATGCGTGGCTAAGGTGAGGAAATAGTTAAGAAAGTAATTAATGGAATGCAAAAGCTAATAAGAGGAAAGTACTTTAATACACACTTGAGCTAGAATCTTCTCTGTGAATAATTAAAATTCTTTAAAGTTCATTTCTGTATTTTTAATAAAGTATATCTCAATAAGACTCATTCCTGGTTTTAAACCTTTCTGCACTTAACTCACTACCTTCTTTTTTAACTATTGTTAGACTTGCATTACTTTTACCTGAAAGGGGCTTTAGGTAATGTTTATGTTTGTTGATGTGTTAAAAGTAAATTCTGCAAGAAGCATAACATTCACAAATCTTGTTCCTAACATAAGAATTATTCATTTAGAGCATCACACGAAAGTGTTACATTATTTCTAATGCCACATTACATGCTATAGATTGGTGTGTACATAACTGTTGTGTTCTCCTGCATCCTAGAGTGTCTGCCTTTAAAATAATGTTTCATGGAAATGTATGTTACTAATAAAAATTTCCAGACTTACGTCAGAAAAGATTTTACGGCAAGGATTTAAGTCTTCAAGCTTCAGAATATAAGTCAACTTTTAGTTGAAGTAGGTGAGGAAGAAACTTCCCTACGTGATAGCTCGTTACAAGGGCATATAGCACAGTTTCCCCACACCTTTCAGCAAAGGCTTTTTGTGATTGATACTGAAGGGACCACTGGTCTCATGTAACATAGCGATTCTTACATTAGAGAAAGAAAAGGGGAAAGTAGGAGAAATTCCCTTAGTATAAAGGACAGTAAGAACTAAACGGTAGAATTGCTCATGCACATCCTGACTCTGAAAATATTAACACACAAAAAATGGTTAATAAGGCAAAATGTCTCTTCAGGGTTGAAGCTGCAGAGAAGGCATCTTTTGGAGAGAAGTGGGGGTGCAGTTTTCCTTAGTGGAAAAGATGAGTTAGGTTGAAAATGAAATTATGGAGCTTATAGTTGAACACTCTTGGCCCCTTATGCATTTTACAGGGGTAGACTGGTAGACAGTTGACTGTCTCAGCCATGGAATATCATGGAAATAACTTTATTGATATATGGGGAAAGTAAACAATAATGGTGCTCCCTGTAAAAAAAAAGTTAGTAAGAGTAGTAAAAACTGTGAAAGTTTTAGAAAACCAAAAGGTCAGTGAAATAAAAAAAGATACAATAGCACATTAAGTGTGTTGGAGAAAAAGGAAAGCCCTGTGAGAGTGTTTGGTAGTGTCAAAGACCACAGTCAACTTTGTACCAATATCTATAACTTTGGGTTCTTTAAGTAGCTTGAAATTGCTTATGTATTAGCAATTAAAAAAAAAAAAAAAAAAAAAAAAAAAAAGGAGATACTGTAACTAGACCTATCAAAGGAGAAGTAATGGAGAAGTAATGAAATAATTTAAACATCAAATTGCAAATAGTCACAGAAGATAGAAGGTTTTACTCAGAGGAAACTGAAGTAACCGGTAAAAATGTGACATTTATCACTTTAAAGCAGCTTCAGTGTTGAATGATGACCAAACCCTGTCAGTCTTTTTGAGTAGTGATGATCCCAGGAAGCTCAGGGAATAGGAGAACAGTTTCTGATGAATCAGGCTGAGTATTGCTACAGGGTGGACAGATTGCTTCCATGTTCAGCCTCTCCGAGGTCTGGAAGCCATACGTCAATGGAAAAAGCCTTGGCTGATTTCTCTAATTTTCCAGGATTAGGGTTTTTTTTAAGCTAAAATTATGATCTTCTGTAACTTCCATTAGTGTACAAGAAGAGGTAGCTCAAGAATAAAACAATTCTTGTAATGACTTTAAATCTTACCTACTTACTTGCATGTTCAACATGCATCAACCAGCTATATTAGTGTTTCAGATTTTTATGAAGTATTATAAAATAATCCAGAGGTAAATGCTAGAGTTTCTCTTGTTCTGAGACAGCACAGTAATTTACTGACCATGGACGATTAAGAAAGAAGTAGGTACCTAAGGACAACCATCAAACCAGTACAGATTAGTCACAGCTAATCTATTCTTGTAACCCCATAGAGATTTTCAGTTTTAGAGAAAGAGGAGTTTTACTTGTGTTTAAGACTAGTTCAAAGTGAATTGAACATTCATGGAATTTGCATTGAACATAATGCAAGTTTCTTAACTTGCATTAAATTGAAGTGTTTTAAACAAAAATGGTGGAAATGCATAAAATTTATTTGTTTCTAGCAAATATAAATGTTTTTTCTACTACAGTGTTTTCTACTACCTAGTTCTTCTTCCATCCCACTAGACAAAAATAATCTTGTTTCCTTCGTGCTTTGGTATAAGAACATAAGAGTGACTGTGTTGAATCACACCAGAAGTACGTTTTGTCCATTAGCCTGTTTCTGACGGTGGCTGGTAGCTTAGGGAAAGAGTACAAGAACATGTCCAGTAGAGAATATTTTCCATCTTCTAATGATCTCAGTTTTAGAGATTTCTTTTTATAGGCTTTACCATATTGTTCTATTTTATTGCTCTTAATAGTCCTCTCCTCAATAAATTTGCCCAGTTGCTTTTTAATTCTATGTACACTTGTGGCATGGTGTAGCAATGAGTTAGTTTAAACAATGAATTTAATTACAAACTATCTGAAAAAAAGAGTTCCTGGTAAAGTGCTTATTTCGAATGGACCGCCTAACAATTTAATTTGATATTCCCTAGTTCTTCTGTTGTGAGACACAGTGGAAATTTTTACTTGAGAACATAAACAGGGAACAAATTCTCTCTCACCTGCCTCTTTTTACCATGTTGAAGGGACCCAGTCTAATTAATTTCTCTGTCTACAGAGTGGCTCATGTATCTTTGTTCATTCTTGATCATCCTGGGTACAGTTCTTTGTATCTTTTGAAGCTCTGCTATATTTTTATGGAGGTCAGAACAGCATCCAGTGTTCAAGAAGTGGCTGCTACACCAATGACTTACACTAGCATAACAATAATTTTTTTCATTTGTTTGTCCTCTATTATTTACATAACAATTCTCAACATTTTGTTTGCTGTTTCGTTCTTTTGCCACACATTGAGCTGGCGCTTACTATCCACATTGTGTCCACAGTTGCTTTCCTGAAACTTGACTTTAGCATCCAACAGTATATAATTGGGATTGCCTTTCCTGGCTGTTTTACTTCATATTCATTGACAGCATTTTTTTTTCCCAATCTCATCATGACAAAATCTTTCTACAATCAAATGATTAATTTTTGTGGTGTCAAGCATCTTTGTAATCTCAAAATTTATTCTTTTTCAAGGTCATTTATGAGGCACTTGAACTGCGCAGATTCCCATGGGAATCCACTGACAGCTGCCCTCCATTGTGAAAGCTGGGTTTCTTTTAAAGTCTGTTTTTCTATTTCAAACCTTTTTTTTCCCAGTGATGTGGCCTTATATCTTATTCTGCAACAGAATACCTTAAAAACTGTTGGCGAGGATCCCATTTTTTTTTTTTTAATTAAGATATTTCCAGCCGGTTTACCTGGCCCAGAGATCCATTTCTACTTCTGCTCTGAGTGCACAGACACATTTAATTAAGAAGGTTGGTCAACCTGCATGCAGCTTTGCTTTGCAGTCAGTACTCACCTTGCTCAGATAAACTTTTACTTCTGCCCCAGAACTTTGTGAAGATATGGGATGGCTTCTAAGTTGGAGGATCAGACCTGACATTTGGTTTGAGTTGTGGGCAGTATGTCAGCTTGGCTGCAGTTTTGTTTGGCTGCTGCTTCAGCAAGAATAATAAAATACATGGGAATTTGATTCCTCAGAATTGGAAATCCTTGTCTCGTTAAGGATGTTGAATAGTGCTGAGTTCTTCCTGAAGCTCTCTATCATCAGTATCTCCTTTATATGTAATTCAATAGCCTTGGTTAAGAAACTAAGATTAATTTCAAAGTATTTATTTAACTGCGTGCTTTGATTGCTATTTCTTCACTCTGGTGTTACTTGGACTCAGCCTTGCAAGATTGATCAGTAAATTCTCACTCCTGGGATAGGTTTTTAGAAAAGTGTGTCTATCAAAAGTCATTATTCAAACATGTTGTTTTTAAAAATACTTCCTGCATTAGCTCTATGGAAACTGAAAATCCTTAGTCTAAACAAGAAGGGTAACAACATAAACATTAGTAGATAAGTACATATATATATAATTTAAAACTGGAGTATAAGCTTCTAAAAATACTGTAGGAAAAAACCTTTTCTGCTCTAAATGGTAAAATGACTGAAACTACATTTTATAGATATAAACATATATATAAAATAGAAATTTCATGAAAGGAAACCCAAACAGCTATGCTCTGTAGTTTCAGTTAAAAAATTTCACACAGTTTTCTTCTGTTTCGTTGTTCCGTATTAATACTGATGAATTACAACTTCTGCCTTCTTCACAGTCCCTTCACACAGAGAGTTTTGCTGTTAAGCACAAGATGACAATGAATGAAAGACAGTCAAGCAGACTTCTGTTAAACACAGAAATGAAAAGAAATCACTAGTTTGTAGAATTTGTGAGTAAAAAATTGCTAAGTGAATAAGTGCTTCTGGTTCTAAAAGAAATTCACTTAGAGGCACTTTGTAGTGAAACCGTTAATTATGGTATTTAAAACAAAGGATTTGTGTTCTCTACATTTGGGGGGTTTTCCCCCCAAAATGGAAAATCTCCTATGTATAATGTGTTTTAAGGCATTATTGCTGTTAGGTTTTTTTTGCTTCTCAATTCCATCGTGGCTGCAGACTTGCAAGCCAGATAGGACACTTATAGTCATGTATATAATATGAAGCTAATAATTTTCTGCCCTATTGTATGTGAAATGTTTGAACTAATAAATGTTTGATGTTTGAACTAATAAATCCTATGATCTCTGCAGTGACCCTGTCAGGTGATTAATGTACATTTCAGACTAGCAAAGTCAAATACGAAATTTTCTTTGGTTGGGACACCTGTCCCAGAACATGTACCCTACGGCATAGTATTTCTGGAGCTCATCCTATTCATTGTCATGCCCATAAAGAAAGCTCTTTTCCAAATTCCACAGGTCTCACGTATGGCAATAATAATCTAATATATAATACAGAGAGAGTAGAAAGAAAATCTGTTTCTGTTTTTGCATGCTCTTCAAATGCAAGCCTTTCAAATACTGCAAGATACAAGGCTGTGCTCATTATGTTATTTCTCATGTACCTGCTTTAGCTTTGGTCTCCGGATGCTGTTTGCTCCAATGAAGATGGAGTTCCTCTCCTGAGAACAAGCTTTCTTGTAAGTTTTCTCATGCTTCCTGGTTCTGATCAAAGGATTACTACTGCAAAAGTTTTTCCTTTTGGTGTTTTGCATCCCTGATTCCCATCCTAATAATAAAAACACGCACAGAAAAAATAAGGATTGTGAACCAAATTAATCTGCTTGTTTCAAATCAGAGCATTCAGGCTAGCTTTAGTTCTGAGCTTCAAGTGCTATATCAGGTCATTTCTAGTAGTATCTGAAATGATTTACATATGGTAAATTTATTAGGAGTCTGATTTTCAGATAACCTCTTGGGTACGCTTGTTTTCCCCAGCCTTAACATGAAAGGTTTTCAAACAATGGAGATTACTCTGCCTTGAAACAGGTCTGAGATGTGACCCACACCGTACACACGTTCTACTGTTTCCTTCTACGCATTTCCTCTTATTTCAAAGATCTAAAATATTAACAATACATTTCTATTTTCTTTCTATGGCTTTCTAGCACTTTCTTTTCTCTTTCTTTTTTTTTGTCTTTTTTTCTTTACACTGTGTCTTGGTTTGATACGGGTTACAGTGTTGCATAGACCTCGCAATCTGTAAACCCTTCTGGGCTCTTTTATTGTGCGGTTGCCTTTGTGTGTGAGGGATGGGACTCAGAGAAGCAGATGGTGCCCTGAAATCCTCTTCCTAGATCCCTGTGAAAAATAGTGTCGGTCCACGGAGTAGAAGTTTCTATCACAAGTTAGGCAAGGCAAAGATGATAGTACAACCCTAATTTTCTCTGTTCCGGAAACCTGAGGGATTTGCTGCATGTGTGTATATATAAATCACAGCAGCATTAGGCACTAGTAAGCAGAATTCTTGTTTCAGGTGCAAGGGCTCCGAAACAGCTTGCACTATATGGGTGAACTTCTGCAGTGCCAACTTCACTGGTAAAACAAAGCAGTGAAGCATAACATAGGGGAGATTTGCTTTGTCGATCTACTCACAGGGCCCAAGTATAAACTCTTAGTGTGTGTCCAGTTTACCATCCAAATCAGAAGTTGTCTAGGTACATGGGAAATTGTCAAAAAAGCATTTCTGGTCCATGGTTTGATACAGGTTGCAACATATCTTTTGTGCCTGAAATAAAGTTGGGATTGTATTAATACCACTCCTTCTGATGTGGCACAGTTTCCAAAGACAAAGAAACAACATTTATATGAGAAAATCTATGTAATTGAGTTCCAGTAGGCATGCAGTGAACTTAATTTAATTTTGTGATTTTTTCATTTCTCAGACCTTTAGGGCTCCAGAACCAGAAAGGGGAAGGATCCTGGCCAGGGCTTACAGTGAGGACTCCAGTTTAAATGAGTGCAGCAGAAGTGCAGAGGAGGAGTATAGCAAAACCAAAGTACAGTATGTGATCCTTTTCTTCTACACAACTGGGCATGGTTTAAGTGTGAATTTGTTAAAACAGAAATTAAAAAACCTAGAGATTTCTTTATTTGCTGCTTTGAATGCTAATGCTTCATTATCTCATACAAGAAGCCATTGAGTCATCGTCATACGGTGAGACTATATGCACTGTATATGCAGATGTCTGCATCTGAAATATGAGTCTATACTCTTTTGTAATCCATGAAAAGCAAATGACCCTTTTATGGTGCATTTCTTCTTTTAAGACCGATATCTAAAAATTTGTCAGATGAACCATCCTGTAGATCTGCCTGTTTCTTTCCTTTGAATATAAAGAGGTGACCGTCTCCAGTCTGAAGGTCTGTATTTCTACCACCTAAGGTAGGGGGCATGAATTCTGCGCATTGTGACTGATAGGCTAACTCTTAGGAAGGTTTAGGGAGAAAGGATAACAGCTGCGGTGTTTCTTAACTACCGACTGTGTTTATCTGCCCACTCAGAAATTGCTTAGAAGGTAGGTGAGGTGTGATGCATTGTTAGTTTTTTTCTGTTTTCCCTTTAGGGAAGAGAAAGTAACTAGAGAAATAATGAAAGAGTGTGTTTACAGAGTAGCCCACAGCTGTAAAGTAAGCTATAGCTACCTTTAGATAGGCTAGCTTTGGATTGTTGGATTTTTAAAAATTTTTAATTATTTTATTTTTAGGAGTACAATTTGCTTAGAAAACAACAGTATGAATATGCTGGTTTTGGCAAGCCCCTCTTCTTTTCATGTCACACTATCTCATCCTTTGCCTTTCTCTTACATCCCTCCCTCTCTTTCTTCCTTTGCTAATGTATAAACCACCTGCACACCTTCTGACTAACTTTCTCTTAGAGGAGACTGCAGTGTTTGGTTAAGTCACGGGAGACACGGGGATTTGTGCAGTTCTCTTGCTTACGCGCTGCGGAAGTGATGACAGAATAGTCCCTACAGTCACTAGAAAAACTGACACATCACACCCAATTATGTGGCCTCCCCGGTCCCTCGCGCAGTTCTTCTCTGCAATATAAGATTTCTGTCTCACGCTCTATTTTATTTTTTAAAGAAATTTGTTATTGAAAAGAAAAGGAAGAATGGTGCGTGGGGGGGAAGGAGTTAGTCTATCGTTCTAAAGAAAGCTATTATAAAGTAAGTCTTCAGGGACATTCAATATATCAGATTAAACATAATTTAAACACTTGGAAATTTTTTTTTAAAGCTCACACAGGAAAAAACACCAAATTTAAACTGAAGGTAATAGAAGAGTCAAGCTTTGTCATTTGCTGTGGCACTGCCCATCAGCTGTCATGAGCTAGTGGGAGTTATTTGTCAGTAATTATAAAATACAGATATATACACTAATCAATATCTGCTCAGGATCCCACACAGCATTTAGTCAGCTGTAGAAAAAGCAGATTATTTTTCAGGTTAGTATCACATATGCCATCAAATGCAGCCCTGTTTTTCTTTCCTCATCCCTAGAAAGACCTGTCCCTTGAAAGTGAGATTGCATGAGTGTCACAGCTTCCTTCCCCTTGTACTACAATGGCTGATACAACAGAAGAACAAAAGCAAAGCTGACTTTCAGCCACCTGATTGTATCTGTAAGAAGAGGAGCAATTAGAAATAAAAATACATGTTACTGTGATAATGAGGTGCATTATCAACATGCACAACTACTTCCAGAGTCCAGCTACAAATGGATTCCAGATTATAGACATGGAGCACTGATCACTAATTTTATAAAATTGTCTGAGCAGAAGCTCTCTCTTCTGAGCTTGCATGGGAAACTTTCATACTACAAAATCTACTGCAACTGGAGTTTTTCTCCAACAGCTAGTAGTATTTAAGGTACACAAATGACTGTGGGGTTTTTTTTTCTGTTCCTTGTTGTTTTCCCTTCTTTAAGTTTTGACACCTATCCTAAGACAGCAGGAATACAACATGCATGGTGTGATTATTTGGCAATAATTGTAATACAAATTATACACATATCTTTGCTGTGAATTACAAAATAAGAACCTGAGAAGCTTCCGAGCAACAAAGACTTTTCTGCTACTCTTTCCAGATTGAGACAGGGAATACCCAAAATATACAGGATAGTGAAAGAGGAAAAAAGCCCAAGCCCAAGAACATGCAAAATGAGTAGTTACAATCACCACGTGGGAAAACAAACTAAGATGAAAGGAATGTATTTCCCTCCCTTCTGAACGCTACTGCAGCAGAAAGGCTCCTAAAGGACACCGTGGTACAAGACTTACGCTGTGTGCACATTTTCTGGCGTTCTGCTTTGCAGCTATAGAAGTTAAAAATACTGGGACTGTGGTGAAACAGCCTCCCAGGAGAGCTTGTGGGATGCCCCTCGTCCCCTCTGCCTAGGCTCGACCAGGAGCTGGGGGCAGTGGCCGCCGCTCCCTCCCAGCTCCTGCAGCACTACAAACGATGGTCACGCTTTCTCAGCACCCTGGTGGCCTGAGGAGCCGCCTCGCAGCTCCAAACTCATTCTTTTCTTCCTTTTCAGTCTTTGTTAATTTGAAACAGGGAGAAACAAATTCATGCCACTTCAGTGAGCAATGGAAAATTAGGTGGAGTGCGGTACCAACTTTTTTTTTTGGCTTCAGCTCTTTGACAGAAGTTCTGGGTCCAGTGCCATAAAACTTCACGTCCTGCTCCACTGACTGCCGCGAGCCCTTGTTTCTCCTCTCTCTACCCTTGATTGGCTTTCCCCATATCACAAACTTGGTCATGTTAAAACATCTGACTTGGGCAGCTTTACAGTCTCCTTTGCACTCAGGCAGGTAAGGTGACATGGTACAGTACAAGAAGTGCCATGTGCCTTGCAGAATACAATGTGTTTGTTGCTACCTGCTTGAGCAAGATATCTTCATCTAGCTGAAATGCCAGGGGCAAAGTCAGCATTTCTGCAAGGTCTGGAAACCCTGCAGACATAGGCATTGCTAATACAGAGCGAATTTCAAGCCTCTGAGCCGCGTTGGACTTGGTATTGATCAGATTCATTGTACATATACAGCCAGCCCCTCTCTTTTTCAGAGATGACCATCCAAGTGTCACTGGATGTCCTTTATACCTGAACAGACAGTGTGCAAATTTAGTGCAGGTGCTGTAAATCTAACGTGAATCAGTCTTTACCTGCTGCTCTCTGGACTCCTGGTGATGGCAGCTCTGCCAGTTCCTCCCTTTCCTTCTCCCGGTGCACTAGGTACACTGATTCACCCAGTCAGTCCACCCAGACCTAGCGCAGGTGACAGATCATGAAGCGTAACCTTCTGTTGTAAAGAAAGTCACTAAAACCATTCCCCAGCCCACTGCAGGTTCAAGCTAATATAGCCCTATGAGAAATAATCAGGTGAGAATTTATTTTCTCTATTTCTCTATGTAAAAGCAAGGGAGAAGATATTAATAATTTTTAAATTAATGATTTATTATGTATAGCAAGCAAATATGTCTATTTCCAAAACTTTGGTTAAATCATAGTGTTTTTATTAGCAAAAGGCTAACAGTGATGCACATTTGAAGCTGAATACTGAGGCACAATTTCATCCTAATTCATACCGATTAGTCCACTTCTGTCTGAATAATGCTATTGACTCAGTCACTTGCTAGCACAGGACTACTTACTGTATGGAAGGATCTTTACTATTTAGTGTGGAGATCTGGTAGCTACCATACTATTTTTCAGTATTGTAAGCTGTTATCAACTGCTTTTTAACAGAATTCCTTTTAAAACCCTTTACACTTGCATGGTTCTAAAGACCAAAGAGGCACATTGGACTGTCTGGGATTTTTAGAAAGCCAGAAATGTTGTCTGAACAGTTTTTAATGTTTAGACAAGAACTGTGAAATACTCCCTGTTCAATTTGCTTTCTCTGGCCAACATCATTTAGCCAGGCAAGGTGGCAAATGCTTCTTTGTGACGTTGTGAGCCTTAAACCTGGCGATTCACTCACTGTGTATCCCAGTGGAGGCTCAGTGAAACGGGGTGTGATGATCAGCCCCCAAAATACAATGGTATTGTTACGTGTAGCCTGATGGCTAAGAGTTAACTATTGGCAAGATTATCAGGGTCTCGCAGAGGGGATCTGCCTGGGGAAAATCAGCTAAGATTCAAAGTGACATGTTAGAACTAGATGCGAAAAAAATCAAATTGTAGTTTTAAGTCAGTTTCTGTGGTAGGGTGGAGTCAAACTGGGAGTGGGTGATTTCAGCTAGGAGGCATAGTTTTATATACTTCTTTGCTAAGCAAAGCAAGCACAGTTTTATATACTTCTTTGCTAAATGAATGATAAGGTAATGGTAATGTTAAATTGAATAGCCTGTGTCCAGAGTACTTTGGGTAGGGAGCAATGGGGTCTACACATGTGCCTACGTGAAGGATGATATTAGAAATACTACGTTTAGACGTTCAGTGGGGATATGACTGTTGTGCATGGAGAAGGTTATCTAACTATTTGAGGTGAAGCATGGTTTGAGGTATGGGGATTATCCATTCAAGAGCTAATATGTTATCCCCCGTTTCCTTTTTATAGGAACGGGTTACCTTTCCTATGTGAAACCACATATTACAAATGTACTACATATTCTGCTGAAATACAGTCTTAGTCTGTGTTCTTTTCAGAAGCCTCTTGTCTTTAAAACTGGCTGCCTGAAGTCTAAAAATATGTTCCTTGGAAGGAGAGAAAAACATGGAATATATTTAGAAGTACTTAAATATAACTTCAAATAGTTTTCCCATTCATTAAAAGTTTGCTTGACCCAAAATGTCAGGACCCACCAGTGTGAAAAGCAAGAGATGAATATCTCTTGTATCACCTTTCCACTGGTATAAGCCCCAACTTTGAGCCTGCTGGAGCAGGAGGTGTCTGGAGTTAATCCTGTAACTGCAACTGCTTCTTGAACTCAGCCTTAGTGTATTTTGAGATTTAAATCCACAATTGAGGAGGAAGAAGGAAACATTCATGATGATTTTTTTCCATAGCAGCTGTTTGAAGCTGTTAACATGCTTGTACCTTTAAAAGTAAATCCTGGGGGAAAGAGAGGCTGAGAGGCAGATTGCAGTTCAAGTGCTGAGGAGTGCACAATAAATGTAGTTAAATTCAGAGGTTTCTTGGATAAATATGTCATTGATAATTGAGAAAAGAGGGAAAACTGTATAAGGAGATTTGCACACAGTTTTGGCTCTCCTTGGGATACATGGTGCACCTGCTGAACACAGAAAGAATAAACTTGTGTGCAAAAGATGGTTACCTAACCATCAATAAAAAAAACAAAGTTGTATCTGCAAATAGTCCTATAAAGGAAAATTAGTATTTTCCCTTTGGAGAACACACCTTTGATTAATCAGACATATTTAGCAATTATAATTTAGAAAACTGTCTGAAAATATAGATCTGTGTTTGAAATCAGCTTAAAAATAATGGTTTTAAAATCTCATATTTAATTTGTTAGAAATGTTATGAAGCCTGTGCATAACTTTTGCACTTTCAAAGTTAGCTAGGATTGGTGAGATATGTCTGAATGTGATACACTGTGTGTGATCTGGCCTGTTGGTAGGCAAAGATTATTTTCCCTTCTTAATCTTGAGTATCATGAAGAGTAACTTTTGAGTGATGTACTCAAAAATCTGAAGGGAAGACATATAGATAGATTGCACACTAATTTTTTACTGATTGCTGTTATTTTTATCAGAAGTTCTTATACATAAGGTTCTTATTGTCCATGTAGAA
This sequence comes from Fregata magnificens, assembly GCA_013389945.1. NCBI lineage: Eukaryota > Metazoa > Chordata > Aves > Suliformes > Fregatidae > Fregata > Fregata magnificens. Next base: position 167,417 of record WAAD01018995.1, on the reverse strand, counting down.
AAGGGGAGGTAGAATCAATTTCCTCTTTAACATATTGATAAACAACTCCAGATCTAGTGGTAGGGGGAAGAGGAAACTACATTTACCTTTGTGTGACCTATATAGGAATGTTGGAAAAATTAATTCCAGAATATTATGGTGACATTCCTTTAAGTTGTGGATATGATTTACATAGTAGGTCTTCTTGAGCCACCCAGCTTCTTTCATCTTGATACTGTAAATTGCTTTCATTTCCCCCCCCCATCTGTATGCTTGAGGTATTGTTGTGATAAATTATGGAGGTACAGAACTGAAAATGGTGTGTAGATTGTCTAAGAAATTGAGTGCAGTCAGCCTTCAAAGTGGTGGATGATGTGCTAAAACAGCTACTTTCCCCTGGTCAGGTCGCACATGTCGTCAATGAGCAGCTGCTTTTAACTTTGCCTTTTGCCCAGAGCACTGAGAGCAGCTGGATTTATTGAATTAATAACTGCTCCATTTGGGGTGTTCTGTTTTCCCATGACCGTGAAATCTGGCTATAATGTTAGCAAAGTGTAAGACAGGTCTCCTTCACCAAACAAGGTGGTGTCTTTTTTGTTATTATATAGTGTTTAATCTGTAAGGCAGAAAATAATTGGAAAACTGTACCTGTGGAGGAATGAAATGTTTCTTGGTAAACAGAGTTAAGCAAAAAGGAGAGAAGCACACAAAAATGAGGTAGGTGATACACGCTTGCTAAGTGTGATTTTGAGGACACTTGTACCAGTCCTCAAATTAATCTCTTTGGTTGCAGTGCTTAATAGTGGCCTCATTAAATCACGTGATGTATTCTAAACAGCGTTAGAATATTAGTGGTAGTGGTTGAATAAATAGTTTCTGTGCTTTGGACTAATTTTTTCTTCTCCAGGTTCTAGAATTTGTTAGGCTGGCAAAGAAATGGTGGCAGTGTGTTATGCAGATGGAGGCAGGTGAACCAGTGGCCTCTGGTTCCTCTGACTACACAGGCGTGAGGGACATGCTCTACCAGAGAGCTTCAGGGCAATCCTGCTTAATAGGTTTTTGTTTGGGGTTACTATAGGTAGGACTCACTCATTTTCTAGAAACAATACACGAACCTTGAGGTTTTATCAATCATGGCACATATTACAGTAATCATTCTCATGTTATGGTTAGTCTGCTGTGCTGAAAGTGTTGGAGTTACCTTATTATTAATGCAAAAAAAAAAAAAGTAGTACCTATGGGGGGAGTTGTTTAGCTGTGCTCTTGGGATAGCAAAAACGAAGAGATAGGAGGAGTTATTTGGAACACACATCTGAGTGTGAAACCTCTTATGTGCCCTAGTTATTGCAGGTGGAACCTGGTATCAAATCCTGATCCTGTGTCTTCCTCAGCATGTAAAAGGGGAAGTCCTGAAGCACTTTAGGCCTTGCTGACTTGGCTTCCTGCAAAAGGATGGCACAAGCTCAGGAGAAATGGGATTGAATGCCAATGGTTTATGCTTAGCTAATGAGTACAGCTGTGGTTACAGCTGTACCCATTAGCTAAGCATAAACTGTGTCCACCAAGGAAGTGTGTGGCTGCTGTATCCCTGGTGGAGGCTATTTACAGAGGCCTTCAACCTCCTAAAGACTCTTTGGGAAAAGGTGGAGGAGATCTGACCCACTAGAGCTAAAGCGCTGCAACCCATTTTCAAATGCTCACAAGTCCTTGTCATACCTATCCTCCTGAGGGCTGGCATTGGTATGTGCCAGCCTGCTGCCACGTCTTCTAATTCTGAAGACTCTCCCTTGATGAAATCTAAGGATTTACCAAAACCGTGCAATCTCTTTCCTAGTATGGTGAAATTAGCTGGGCTTTACTTTTGAGTTTACTTATGTTCCTTACGTGGGTTTTATGTCTCTGGAGTTTCAGAGTTCTGCAAATAGATTTAAAAAATAATTATTTTGGTTTATATCATACATACAGATTTATGTCTTTACTATACATATACATTTTACCCAAGCAATTCTCAAATTGCTGTAGAGGCAGTTAAAAAAAAAAAAAAGCACTTTGCACAGACTCTGCCTCAAGAGTCTGGCTTCTATGCTTAAATATTTTCAGAAATGAGGCATATCACAAATGTTATGATGTGCCAAGTATTTCCTTCAGTTGCTTTTTAATTGCCACAGAATATCAGAGTGATTCAGGGTGTTTCCTCCAGAAAGTTGGAGAGTTCAAATTCCAAATGGGAAGAAAGACAATTTGTTCACAAAGCAGCTATCCAGTCTGCAAAACAAGTACTAAGAAACTTGAGAGGGGTTAAGATGAGAAAACACAATAACTTGTCTCCTTGTTTTGTATGTACTTCTTTGCAGGCAAACAGTTCTGTCATCAGCTCCTGCTTCTTATGGAAACAACCTTTCATTTAGGCTTGATGTTTCAGAGTTGCAGAAGTCCTGTGCCTCCTCATCCAGAACTTGTTTTACACTTTTCTTTTTCTTCAGAATATATGGTATGTAATTGAAATGTACAAAGCATACCCAGGAGCAGTGTATTCTGCAGATCAGCACCTTCAGCCTGCGTTCAAGTGCACAGGTTGAAAGAAATGCCTAGTTAGTGTCTGTCTGTGAAAGGTTTTCTTTCAGAGATGCGTATTTCAGAAGAATCTAATTCTCGAGTGTGATTCTGAACTGCTCTGACGAGGAGATGAGATCACCTGTTGCCATCTTCTGTGGTAGTCAGCTTCCTTTTCTGCAGACTTGGTAACTTTTGTGATGAACGAAGCAAGGGTACTACAGCTGCTGCCTTCACAGCTTGGATCCATCTCCAGAACAGCTCAATTCTGCACATTGAGTGAGGAGAGGGAGAGTTGAGAAAACAAGACATGTTTGTATCATTAAAAGCTGAATTATAAGGCCTGGAGGGGGAATTGGAGTAAGGAAGGGATTCTGAATGTTAGCATTTTCTAATTAAAAAGCAGTTTGTTATGTAGAAGCATTTGAAAAAAAAGACTCTCCTTGGAACGACCAATGCACTGGCTATTAGGACATTTCTGTGGAAAGTGGAAGGCTGAGGTTCAAGTCCAGATCCTAATTAGGCCCTTGAGGGTAGTCTCATAGTGCTTAGGCAAACATTTGAAGCACTGAGCTATTCTGGGATAAGTTTTCTCTTCCCCTTTCCTCCTTTCTCCCTGGCCTTTTTGTCCTTCCAAAATTTCCATTTGGGAGGTGAGAACCCTTTCCTGAATGAAACGTAATAGGAAAACTGTTATTCTTTGCAGGAAAGTTACAGGCTTGATAAACTAGTGTTTCCTAATGAAAAAAACCATATAGCTCCAAATTTCTCATTAAATCTCATATATCCTCCCCCTACCCCATTCTCTATAAAATACTCATCACAGTTTTTCTCTCTTCTCTCCGCTTGCATGCCCACCGGGCTCCTTTTTGCAATTGCGATGTTTCCCTCCTTGTTGTTTTCCATTCTCTTGGCTTCCAGCTCCAGCGGCTTCTCCCCACCTGCAGTGGGAAGAGTAGCAAGGAGCGGTAGCATGGAGCATGGGAAATGCTGCTGATGCCCTTCTCGCAGCTACAGTACCTGGCAGCAGCCCTGGAGGGGAGCAGCTCTTTGAGAGAAAATTTGGGCGACTTCCACGTCGCCCTTGCCCTGGGTTTGCACCTATCCTGTCTTTTGTGGGGGCCAGAGTGAGATCAGTAAGGTGAAATCTTCGGAGTTTTCACTTTGAAAAAACTCTTAAAAGTGAAAGCTATTTTTAGTGTGCCTGTACTGAAGTGTGATTTTCTTTATTTTTTATTTTTCCTCACAAAGTTTTACAATTTGGCCAGCTGAAGGCATTTTTGAGAAAGTGGTAACAAGCCATCCCTGCTTTGAGGATAGAGGCATTCCTGTATTTCAAAGACAAGAGGCAAGATCTCGAGATATTTTCCGGAGTAACTATGTCAATGTGGAAAATATTATCCTTGGGAGTTAATTTTGCAAAATTCTAAGCAACGTGAAAAGAGGGTCTTGTAACAAGGAGGATGTGGCAGCTTTGGGAACAGGCTGAACTCTTTGCCCCGCCAGTAAGACCTTTTGTGATTTATCATAGGTCTATTGGGCAAAAAATTCACAGTGGAAGTCCAACAAAAAGAAATATGAGATATATAGATTACTTTAAAAAAAAAAAGTGCATCTGTGTTCTAGATCAAAATTGGTAGTAGTAATAATAAGCAGCAATAGGTACATCTTCACAGATGCAGAAATGTATTCTGTTAAACCCTAAGAACTTTGAAAACACACAAGATTTTCTGCTTTACCTACATAGAACAATCTGCCCTGAAGAAGAAGGCTTTAAATTTAAATCATCTCTCCCTCTGTGTTTCTCATAATTCCTAGCCCCAAACTGCTCAGCTAGTTTTAGTTTCCTCTTTGATCTCGGTCAAGATAGGCAATCCAGAAACAGGTGTCTATTACTACGACCAAGAATGCGCAAAGTTATCTTCAGGATTGACATTCTAAGGGGATCTTTACATCGCTTTGAATTTTACATGCTCAATTTGCTCTTCTCTGCCAGGCTGCAAACCCTGATTTAACTGGGCGGAATGTTAGATGGCAAAAATATTTGCCAGTTCCCTTCCGCAGCCAAGCTGACACACAGAGATACTGAAATCCTGCAAGGACTTTGCACCTCTCTGTACTCTCATTCTTCTGGAATGGGAGGAAACAGAAATCTCACAAGAAAAACTTTTCTTCTGACTTACGAAGAGAGTACAAACAAGAAAAAGCAGTGGTGGTTTGGGTATGCCTCATATGAGGCTGAGAGTCAGATCCAGCACTGGCTGATCCTGCCTTGATTAATGGACATCACAAAATTCTTGTTCATCTGGGACTGAAGCAAATTGTTTGCCTATTAAGTCCAATGTGACCTAAATCTGGACTTTAAGTAAAACTATAATTGAGCCCTACAATTGCTGTGGACTTTTAAACTCTGGTAGCATTGATGGAGCATGAGGGAGCTCAGCTCCTTCAGTGGTGGTGGTGTGTCTTTCATTGAATGAATTGCTAATCTGAGCAGAAGCCAAGAAGGTGATTTCAGTCAAAATTGCTGACCCTGTGTCTTCTGTAGCTTTATCTTCAAATATTTCCATAATAGTGCTTGACAAATTTTTTTTCTAATTTTAGCATAATGTTTGGACTAGGTAGGATGCTTTGCATAGTAATTAACAGCTGATTTTCTTGGTACCAAGTAGATTATTTTTAACTATACTGTCTTCACTGAAATAAATCAAAACAGCATCATTCAACGGTCGTTTTGTGCAAGGGAATGTACATTCACCTGGTCTGCTTGTGTTCTCCCCAGTTTGATGCTTTGTAGGAAAAAAGGCACCTAAAATTGTTTTAATCCTTTACAGTTACATTAAAATGATGCAGCTGTCCAGCTGATAAATTGACTCCATTGTATCTGTTCTAAATTTATATAGATAGCAAAGTTCTGCAGGTCATAAATGATTTATCTTTTGTATTTGGAGTAGAGTCATAATCATTCACTCTTTTTCAAGTCTAGTTTGGCAACTTTATCTCACTTGCAGTTTGCATTTCTGAAAGTGGAAATATATTCTGCAGCTTTTGATGTGTTGATTGGTAAGAAGGTAAAGACAGCTGCACACATGTCTCCAGAGACTCAGCTCAATGGCTAAATGAAGACCTCTAGTGCTTTCTTGTTAGCCAAGATAGATCTACATCCAGATGAACCACAATTAGTCAATAGTGAAGGCTATAGGTTCGTGTGATCAGAAGCCACAAATCAGTTTTCCCTAGGACTTAGTTATTGGCAGATAGCGCCTTAGGCTATGCCTTGCTGCCGCTTGCCTGACTGTAATTTTTCCCCTAGTGAAGTTTTTAAAGTCACATACTGAGACTGGAGCAGTGCTCTCCTGACAACAAGGCTGTCACTGGCCTGTCAAATATCAATTGCTTATCGAACAAATTGTCTGCTACTTTAATGTTCGTGGCCCCTCACTATTAACAAAGCTTAAAACGTTGCTGGTTTCTGTACTGCTGCTTACTCTGTTGGTACCTGTCTGCTTACCCACATACCTCATTATTTTGACATGGCATGGGCCACATCCTTCCTTCCTGCGACACTGATGGAAACACACCGAAATGATTTATAGCCAAGGTGATTGCATATCGTTGTGAACTTGTGAAACTGTATCAGTAAACCAGGAAGGAGCCCTAATTCCTGCTGGAGTCTAGTCTAAACCCTGGTCCAAAATGTTTTTGTTTCAGAAGGTTTGGTTAATGTATTGATTTGCTTGGCTAGCCTCACATTGTACGCAACTTTACATTTGGTTTTGGCTAAAATTAGAAGCAAAAATATATTGTGAGGAAATTTCATCTGAGGCTTTCAAAGAACTTGGGGGGTGGTGGGGTGTAAAGCCACATGATGCTCACAAGTGACAGATAAATATGATTCCCCAATTTTATGAGTAGCTAAAACGAGTCTCAGAGAAGCTGCGTTACTTCCTCACCCCGTGAATGAGTTGTAGAGTTGCAGACGGAGCCCAAAGTTTTTATCATCTGCCCCTATTTGTAGTTACCAGCCAGTTTGTCTCCTCTGTAGATGATTTATATGCCAAAATGGCATCTGCCGTGGCTTCTGGGCAGCACGCTAGTTGAATCAAATCACACCTTTCTCATTGCTGCTCTGCAAATAAAGGAAAAATTAAGGCCAGTAGAAGTAAAAGTAATTCTTCAATGAACTGAGCATATAAAACGTGCTTTAAAATTTCCAGCACCCTGCAGTGATGGTGATTAGTTAAAGAAACATCACAGCCTTGTTACTATCACATCTTTTAAAACCTTTTTACATTACACAAAGATGGTCTAAGAAATTAATTAAAATGTTGGACAATAACATAATCAGGGATATCTATATTTGCAGTCTTTTCTCTGTGCTTGCATACATCTTTTATCTGTCAAGTACAGCAAATAGCTAATTAGCCCCCTTTTAAGTGCTTCACTGCTTATATTGGAGCTATAGTCGTGCCCTAGTGGGATGGTTTCCAGGAAACCTGATACACGTTCTCGGCTGAAAGAGCATATGCCTATTCGTAGGCTGTTAAGAAATCGGTAGCTATTAGAAAATGCTCTTTTAAAGAAATCAGTTGTTTGTGGTTCTCAGAACACATCTGATCTGTCGGCACTTTAAAGACAGAGCAAGCCAAAATCTGGAGTCCCTACATGGCTCCTACATGCCAAAATTCTTGCCAATGTCAATCAGAGGGTTACTAAATATGGGCTGCAGGATATCACCTAATGTGTTCCCTAAAAGGTAAGTTTTTAATATGATTGGTATGACTCATCGTGTTAAATTCTTGCCTTTATTTGCTCATTTTCTGCTCGGGCAAAAGCCCAGCATAGTCAGAACTGAACTAATACGCACTTATTTTGATGAACTGCCTTAAAAGCATTAGCTAGTTAATATCTTACACCACCGTGCATTAGTATTAAAGTAGTTAATCTGACAAATAATCAAATCAGCTTAATTTTGCATAAAGATCAAGAAAAATGTACGTAAAGATTAAAGTGATCTTGGGAGATTTCTCCCCCCTCCTCTTTCTGCATTAAAATCTTTACGATAGAAAGGCCTCATTGAGGGTTACTATAACATATAATGTCACATGCCATCTCATGCTGACCACAAAAATAACTCAAGGCGCCACTCTGCTGCAATTAGCAGCTGTAAGATCATGATGTTTTGACACAGGTGAGGCAAAAACCTCCAAGCACAGAGTGAAGATATGAGTTACACAACTATTTCCTCACAAAAATACCACCTAGTATTTATACACCAAAAACGTCATAAGAAAGGACTTTTCTCAGACTCCTGAGAGTGAGTTCTGCCACCAATTAATTTGCAATGTGACAGCAGAATTTGACTACTATTATTTAAGGATTTCCACTAGTCTTTGCTTTCTGAGTAAATATGCTTGTGTCTGCTGCTCTGCCTCATCAGAAGGTATCAATTATGGTATAAGATGATTAAATACCAGCCTTTGCTTATGTCCCACAATAAGACTATCTTTTATAACTAAGAGGAAAACTCTATCCCCCTTTATTCACCAAGTAGTATCTTACTTCATGAGTGGTGTGGCTGAAGATACACTGGGCTACTTATAAAACAGAATATTGTGGTTTTGAAAATAATAATTATATAGCTCTGTTTTATTGGCCTGGTGAAAGGGCATCTTACAGATATCAAGCAAGTATTTTCTATGATAGTTGTTTGAGATGTGATTAGTATATATACTACACAGCTTTTTAAATGTAACTTGGGAGCAGATCATTATGTGAAAAATGTATAAAAAGGCATTAGATTGTAGCCTCATTCTTCCTTTCCGTGCACATCTGTTTTGCAAGACTTGGCATTTGCCTGATTTACACTCCTGTGATACCTCTTCTCTAACATTTAAGTAATTTGTTTGTTTTTAAAAAAGGTGGAATTTGCAGCTACAGTAAAAAGAACATAGGGCTAATATACCAGATGAGTTACTTCTGTAGAAAAAGCCCTTACATGTGTCTAGGAACACTTCCATGTTGCATAAAAATAAACTTCATTTGGGCTTGTCCTACTCCACAGATTTCCACAGGATGTTTGCCACCTGCCGAGTTCTGCAGGAAGAGAAACACCCTGCCGGAGACCTGTCCCCTGGGAGGGAGGTGCCTGGGCACGGGGGCTCTGTCGTCCATGTGCTACCCTTGAGGCTCAGGAGGCCCGGGTCTGGTCTGAGCTTTCCGTGCGTGATTTCCTTGGACAAAAGGGAAGGAGAGATCACAACCCTGCAGCCTCGGTCTTAGGGGAGGTTCGTAGGAGGGAGGGGATCCATGTAGCACTCCTCAATGAAAAGTAACTCAAGCTCTCATTGGGAGCAGGGGATGGAGCCAGGACATTGAAACCTCCATTCACCGCTGCTACTGGTGAATTGAATTGCCCTAACCTTAATGTTGTTTAGTTTTAAAGTCTTGCAAAACTTGCCTGTTTAGCAGGAAAGGCTGCAAAAGCAAAACCTGCAGGCCCAGAGCTCTGCTGCTGGGCAGCAGTGGGAGACGCTGGCGTGACTGGCTGACTCCAGGCTGAATTTTTGGTTTCTAAAAAAGGGATAATAACAGTCCTCTGCTTCACAGAAGTGTCACGAGTTTAGATATGCTAATACCTTTGAGGTGCTTGTACTCCTTGGTAAGGGGGAGAGCGGGTAGATGGCAGAAAGGGTAAGTGTCCTATGTCCATTAAATACTGTAATATGACCTCCATCCTCCCTCTGTGCTTGCTCTCATCTACATACATGAGCACATACATAACCATACAAATATACCTATCCAGATAAAAGTCTGCATCAGCTATGATCCTATTGAATTCTCTGAAATTATTTTTTTTCAGCACAATGGATTTTAGCATTAAGTGAATGAATGAAACTCTATACTTCACCAGCATCAGTAGGAGGGAAGGGAATGAGAGGGGTGTTAGAGAAAGGTAAAGTGCACATAAAACTGGATAATGTCACCTGCTGCTCCCCATCATGCAACTTAAGAAATGTACAGGAATTTACAATGTACAAATGTTCTGCTTTGTAACTACTGAATTTCACGGTTGCATATTTGCCACTTTTGAATTTGTAACTGGATATTAGCAATTTCCAAATGGCTGGGATGTTTATGCACACGTAGTATTTGAAAAAGTGTAGTAAATATATGAGATATCCTGCGTATTCACTGCAGAGGGCACAAAAGGAAACAAATGCTAAGAACTGTCATACAGTAAGCTATTAAACTGGCACAACCACATTAAATATGCAAGCATGAGCTGATATGATCCCCAAAGCATTTCCATATGGATATGATAGAAACAATTATATTGTCCAAGTAAGAAGCTAAAGCCAAAGGGTTGTGGACAAGATGGTTTAAATGTAATTAAGTCATTAGAAACCATTGCTAGGGCAAACTCCAACTTTTATTTGATTCCCTTGTGTTACTTCATACAGGATGGGATGAGATCCAACCTGTCAGTGGTACTGAGTTTATATGCCAACATGTGAGAGGTAAAATTTTCAGAACTAAAATAACCCCTGATTTCATTCATCTCTTCTGAAACGTCTCAAGTGTCACTTTTATAGGAGACACTTTCTTCCAAAAATACAGAAAGTTATCCTGGTACTAAGTATTAGGTGACCAGAACATAACATATCACAGCTATCATGTCATATCGTGACATGCAGTAGTTGTAGCACTATTATTATTATTATTATTATTATTATTATTATTATCAGTTACTATGAAAGTGTTAGAACGGCATTTTCATTTTGTGTTTTCTCAACACATAGCACATCAAGGTTCATGCCTTTGCCTGGGCATCCTTAATCCTATTATCCTATACTAACCTAATTTTCCTATTTTAATCTTATTATGTCATATCTTATTATCATATCCGTGATCATATCATATAAATGGGTGGACACAAAAAGGCAAAATTGAAAAGTATGCAAAGTTTTAAACAACATTAAAAAACAACTATTAAAATTTCCAAAATGAATGTTTTTCTAAAATATAGTTTTCTAAAACAGTTATAAATTTTTTGCTTAGAAATATTATGGGATTTTTAAACCCCATCCCATTTCAGAAGGAAAAATAATTTCCATGTTAAAAGAAAAACCCCATTAAAAAATGAACTTTAAAAATATGCATACTGTATGATGCATTCATGACGTGTGGCAAAAGGGCGTAATTATCTGCTTCCGGCAATGTTTGTGAATAACAGTCGAACAAATGCTTAGCAGAGGGAGGTGTTCATTTCCCCTTTCCTTTATTATTTTCAAACTCTTCCCTTCCATACCTTTGGGTTCGGAAGTTTGCCCCTTTGTTTGTGATCTGCTGCCAAATTCATCTGTATGCATCGTCTTCAGTAATATTGAGAGTTGTACCTTCCATGAGTCTTTGGCACTGCATGATGAAGCGCTCTATTTATATTAAAATGAAGAAGTTCCTAAGGGAGACATAGAACAGAATGAAACAACAAACAGAGCTTTAGAGACTGGATATGCGAAGTGACAGTGACAGCAAAATGGTAGCTCCTGTTATGGAGTGGCCCAAAGGACTGCAGAAAGACTTATAGCATGAGCCACACTGGCTTGAACTTGGCAGCTCTTACAGGCTTAAGTACTTGCCACAAGAAGATGTTTTACAAGACAGAAGTTGATCAAACAATTTCTCAAGATTGCACATCTTGATTTGGGATGTCATTGACATAATACGTTGCGTGAGGCTTTGCTATATATAAATTAGAGGAATTATTTTAACATCAAACTGTATTTCTTCATTTAAATCAACGCACAACTATATTGCTGTTATGATTTACTTAGTCTAGATAATAGAAGAGACAAGACATAGACGTCACTTTATACGGCAACTAATGCCCTACTGTTTTCAACTCGAGGGAAGGGAGCAAGTGAATTAAGCTGCTGCTGAAATGTGCCCTGCAGGTCAATTTGAATTGGACAAGAGTGCTATAAAGTGGTTTATTGTGGTGGGGGGAAGCCGTTGTTAAATTGCCTGGAGGACTGTCTCAAACTGACCATGATGAGGGAAGTGGTGAGGTTGCTGTGCCCTCCTTTCTGATGGTACAAGCAATCCACCTGGCCATCCAGAGGTACTGGGTGTGGGAAGAGCGAAAGGATGGGAATTATTAAAGGTGGATTTCAAAGAAAAATAATATTTGTAAAGTATTTTTAGATGGAGAAAGAAGATCAGATACCATTTTTTGAAGGGGAAAAATGAGATGGAGTAGGCAGAAGAGGGCATTGCAAATGGCTGTTTTCTTTGCTCGCTGAGGCCCTGTCCAGGACAAAAGAGCATTGCAGGCAAGGGGCCGTGGTGCTACCAGGAAGGGGGAGTTAAGACTGAGCATCTGCGAAGGGAATGGGCTTTTATCTGTTTCTGTTTTCATCACGTGATATTTGACTTCAGTGTATAATTCATGTTTTATATAAAGGAAATATTTGTTGAAGATTCGACCTGTCCTTTCCCAGGTTGTCAATTAGCCAGTTACAATTTCCCACTGAGTACCAGAGGGAAAGCCAGTGCTTCGTACTGGTTCCAGCACAAACTGGAGGCAGGCTACACTTGACATTCCCCAATCATAATAGCATATGTTTAAGGAACTTATTTTCAGTTTCAACATCTGCTACAAAAAGAGGGCACCATCTATTGGAAATAAATAAAGTGGTAGTCGGATACTCTAATGAGCAAACTTGTTTGGGAAAAAATTAATTGCTCCCTGTGGATCTAGACCTGCAGATGCTGATAGCACCGGTAGGGAGGAAAGATCACCTTTTACAATGCAAAGACATAATTTATTCTATTCCTAGCCCACAGGAAGTCAAGCCCAGGGCATATCCTTCATGTCTTTATTTTTTGAAAATCATTTCTATGAAAAACAAATGAAACAAAAGTTTAAAACATCTGAAAATACTTTCTGTCTTTTAAATTGACCTTCCACTTTTTTTTTTTTTGTGATTGAAAATGTCTTTTTCATAACTGTCATTGCAGAGGGCAGGAATTGTCAAAGTCAAATAGGAAAAGTTCCCAGAAACAAAAGCTAGACCTGGTTTTTTGGGGTCCAAATAAGGATTTCCTGTCAGCACCTACTCGGGAATCCATCACTGCTGAACTCCCTTGGCATCTCCCGTGCTTGCCATTGCCTTGTGATTAGCAGCAGCCTCAGAAGCCATTCTTCACTACTATTGCTAATACCCTCTCAATACTGGGAAGGGAGAAAACAAGGAGAGTGGAGAGAAAGATTTGGATATTAATTTCCAAATAATAGAGTATGTGGGTTTTTTTGTTTTCTTTGCAATCAAGAATAGGAGAGTTATGAAGAGATTCAGGACTGTGTAAACTCTGCACAGGGGTAGCTCTGCAAATTGTCCATGAAGGGGAGAGTTTGAAGGAAATCACCTCCTCCAAAAGGGCTTCTTTCCTTACGGATTTTGAATTCTGGCCATGGAATATGTGCACAATTTTTAAAAAGTGCTTTATTTCATGATTTCCAAACCTTTTTCGTAAACCAATCGTTCATTCTATCTTGATCTCACTCCTCACACAAAATTTGATCGGATTTAATGTTAAAATTCCACCATTTGTTAACAGATCGCATGTGAGACAGACTTGAGGTATTTTTCATACATTAGCCAGTCCAGAGTGCGGATTTGTCTCTGCTCCTTGGGATCTCTGCTAAGTCACCTGAGCTGCATTTCTCATGTCAGACTGTCTTTGAGACATCTATCTTCAAAATACCTGGAGACAGCGAAAGTAAAAATTTGGAGAATGGTAGTGCTGTGGGATTTTTCCTTCTGGCAAAGCACTGTGGAAGAGGTGCTCCTTTTATTTCCACATATTTACAATTTTTTTCCACATAAGCAGATTTGTCTGAGTTACTTTGGATGCCTTGGAACACGTCCTTGTGTCCTTAACCTGTTTTGGCTGCAGTATGGGTTTAATTCCTCTGACATCCATTTCTGGATTTTCTTGGTAGAACTAACACCTGTGACAATGAAACGGAGAAATTTGTAAAGTTTGGTAACTGGGCAAAAATAAAACAGGCGTTTCAGAAGAGATTAGGGAAGGTAATGAATCAATAAGGCTACTGTCTGTTTAGAGTCAGACACAGGTAGAAATTAAAAGGAAAGATTTTCTTTTTTTTCCCCCCACACGTTTTTCTGGTTACACTAGATTTCTCAAGGAACCTTAAAACATGCAACCTTAAAAAGCAGAATATCGCACACATGCCTCCAACACTGCCTTCTTGGGTTAATTCTTCAATGTTCATGGTGTGGCTAATTCAGCTAACAGGAAAAATATTGTAGGATGTGCCCTTTGTGACCTGTAGCTGTGAACTGGACCCCAGAACTCGGCACCAGACTCCCACTGCTCCAGAATATCCATATTGAGAAAAAAAAAACATTTAAAACTTCAATTAACCTGTCCTGCCTGCTGATTATCGCGCCAGGTACAATGGTTTATACATTTTGGGGGGTTTAATCAGGCAGTCTGTAAAAATCAGCTGGAAACAATGTATGCTTTATTGTGATTAAAATGGTTGAGACAGTAGCATTAAGTGTAAATGACACTATGTAACAGTAATTACATATTATTGGTTAGATCTTCTGCTAATGTAAATTCAAATAACTGTGTTTGAGGCCATGTTTCTCTAAGTCACTCTGTAAAGATTTCAAGTAAGAGAGATCAATTTTAATTAAGCACATGTTTTAGAGATCATATAAAAGTGGAGAGAAAAAAATCATATTTTTTTTACTAGCAGGTTATTGAATATATTGTAGAAGATTAAGGTTCTGCTTTTGTTAATTAGGCTTTTTTATGATGTTACAGAATTTGGAATTAACAAAGATCAAGAAAAAGCTGATTTTTATCTGAGAAAAATTACAAGAATAAAAAAATCGAAGGTGTACATTAAATTCAGAGCCAGAGATATAGCTACGTTTTTTCGATGCTGACTGTTACAGCAAATATCTTTCTGTGAAATAATTTGTTGTCTAAACTTGCTAATGTAAAACAGTTTAGCTAAACTATGCTTTGAGTAGACAGTAGAAATATTCAGATGGCAAACCAGTAGTTTCTTCCAGACTGGCTCAGCAGTTTAGTATAACTGTGAGTTTTATCATGTATCATTTTTTATCTGCTGTAGTTATTCCATCAAACAAATTGGTTCTTCCTTTCCTGACCAGAGTATAGTATGACTCCAAAATATCACTGAGAAGAAAAGAAAAAGACTCCCATTGTGTAAAATGCATTTTCAAAGAAAGAAAAGAAAAAAAAAAAAAAAAACCCAATAGGAACCATAAATTGGCCACCTACAATGTGCAAATGGCAACAGTTACCTCTCTTTCTGTATGGCTGTGTGCTTGAGCGCTTCATCGCCTGTGTGCCCATGGAAATGGATCATCCCGGGGTTCTCTCTCTGTGGGTTTATTAATGACCTTGGCACCCCAATGGGCTTCCAATGGCTTGGAAGTGGGTGGGGTGGAGCGTGTCTTCTAGCACGTGGACACCAGCAGCACGGCCTCCCCTGGCCTTGTCTTCCCTGCTCGCCTGAAGTGTCTCATGTCAGCCTACCACAACTGCCCCACAAAGCTCAGCTCAGAAGTCCCTGGGCCCCCTGCATCTTGCTTTTGCTTTCTGGATCATGTCCACGGTCAGACGTTTTTGTGGGCAATAGTTAAAGTGTAGAGCAGGGTCCTTGCTTGTGGAAGGAGGAACTTTCATCATTAGTCTTCTGTATTATGTTATAAAATTTGGAATTCCTGAATATCAAGAGAAAGCCAATTTTTAACATGGGGAAGTTGCAAGAATGAAAAAAATCCACAGTATACAAGGTTAATGCACTTCCTCCAGAAAGAAGTGGAAGAGTAATTCCAACACACTTTGATTCATCAGGTTTTTAATTGCTGCTGTAATCATTAGACATTATATATATGGCCATACTGAACAGCCTGGTCACTAAAGGTCACTAGGTTAAGGCAATGTTTTGTACAATGTTGTGAGGAAGGCTGTGTTTATTTTAGTGTTAGTAGATATGCTCCTGTTGCTATATTTCGATTTAAAATTTATCATATCTTTTTCTCAGAAGACCTGAAACAGAGACAGAGATACTGCATGTGATGACAGGCCAAATTTGCCTCTTCACTATAAATAATCACTGTAAGAAAATTAAGGTGCAAAACCATGCCTGCCGTAATTGTTGCATACTTATTAGAAGCTTTCACTTTCCAGTTTCTCTGGGTATTTGTTGCCCATGATAATGTGAATACTTAAGGGGAAAGTGTAATTAGCGACTGTGTAGTTCATTCAGTAAACATTTCTGAGCTGTTTGATGTGACTGAACTGAGCGTCACATATAATTTTACACTTTTATCCTACAAGGCAACTGACAGGTCTCTAATCTCAGTCTCAGAGCTTTCACTCTGCTTGAACTTTGCTTCATAGAGGTCATTTTCCAACCACTTGGGAGCAGGAGCCACGTCCGTTAAATCCCACAGAGTCGATAGATGCGATAATAGCTTTAGGCACATTTTCTTAGAACTCGGGGGAAAAGACAATTTCAATAAATGTAAAGCTATGCTATCTACAATCCACAGAATATGTAAGCAAATCTCATAGGAGCACATATTTCTTTTACCTCCTGGAAAGAATTTCTTTAATAATAACATGTTGGTTTTTTTTTTTTTTCAATGACAACACTTGATAAGGGCAGAAAAGTCACACACGATGCTTTAAGAAGACAGTAAAGAGGAGGAGAATGCACAAGGTGAAATGACCAGCAAAATATTCCCTCAGGTTTGGATTTTACAGACTATCAAATAGTCTAATACATATTTCTACCCTCAGAGAAAGGCAGATGGTAATAGGGTATGCGCATGGTGGTCTGACCATCATATTGCAAATACGAAGGCAAGTGTTAGCTCAACATACAAACTATTGCTAGGGGGAAAGTAAAGACCAAGCATCTATAAATACGTGCTGCTAGCATGCTAAATAGGCTTGTACACATAATGCTTTGATATATTTTACATCATATAGATCACAGCTCATCAAAACAAGATTGCAGGTAGTATCTGTCAAGATAATTAACAGACAATTCCTCCGTAGCAGATGTCTGAGGTAAGTAGGAAGGACAGTTCTTCCCTTGACACGGCATCAAAGGAGAAACAACTAATATTAAAATCAAATAATGTGAGTTATTTCAGTTTGATCGTAGCTGCCTAACATAAAAATTAACCCCCCTCACACAATAAAACAAACAATCCCTGCTTGACTGTCAAACTCTCATACTGAGATTGAAAACAAACTTTCCAATTCTTTCAACATTTTTGCTATTGTCTTTGATTTTTTTTTTCCTTGATATATTTGTGGTGCAAAGGAATAAATCTTGAAAGTAAAGTATCCCCTCCAGCAAAATATTTTACTCCATTTGCCTTGGAGAATTCCACTGCAGGGGAGAGAAAAGGAAGGAAAAAAAAGCCTCGCAGAGTAGCTGGAACAGCTTCAAATTCAATAGCCTATGAGATTTTCCTTTAAATGATCTTTCTAAATATAACAGTTCAATAGGTCAGTGGTCAATATGAATGTTATCTGCAAGCTGGAGCTATTAGTTTCTGCAACACTGTTCCAGATGCCAAGTGTTTGCCCAATGTTTTATACGCCAGCTTTCTCACACATACGCTTAAATGAACATTAGGCAAAAACAACTGAGCAAGTGGTGCTGGTGCTCCCATATTAAAAGGGAAAATAGCTGCTAGATCACAATACAGAATTTAAAAATTTTCCTTAAAAGGTCCCTTGAGGAATGGTCAGCCTGAGCAGAAGAGCATTTCTGATGGTGAGGTGAGAGAAACAACACAGAAAATAATGCTTTAGAATAATTCAAGTCCATTCAAAACTCATAGTAAAATAACATGTTGGTACTGAGCATTCGTATGGTAGCAAAAGGTTGAAAGCTTGTAGCAAATAAAGTTTGAAAAGGAAAGTGTATTAGGCCCTGGGAGAAGAACACGAATTAGGAGCTGAGCCTGGCTGTAGCGGCTGCAGAGGCAGTGGTGGGAGGAGCTTTGCTCCGCTCCAGGCTCCCAGGATCGGGCTGGGCCTGACGCAGGGGCTGCAACCTGGCATGTGGCATGGCCCCCTGAGACCTGCCAGTGGCAGAAAAGGGAGGTGAGCTCCTTTCCTGACTCTGACAGGTGTCGGGCACGGGGGAGGACATAGGGCACAGCATTTGCGAGGCTGGATGGTACACCCCTGCTCTGATCTGTGCACACTTACTTTGGAAAGTAGCGTGTCTTGCAGCATCTGCAAGTGACACAGATAACAGAGCTGACCCACCTGCCACGTCACATTTTCCCACCGTTGATGTTTAGGATATGGGCCACTGCCCTGCCAGGTCCTGGTTTAAACCACATTTTAAAATACTTGGCCTGCCTTCTTATTTCTGCTCACCACTCTGAGCACCCTTTTCTGTGCACAGTCCACACTCCCTAGGAAGAGTTATCTAAGGTCTCTCTTCGTCCTAATATTAGTGTTTGTTCTTGTAAGTTCTTCTATGGCAATAACTAGAGGCCACTGAGAGTCGTGCCACTCGTTTCAGGCCTGATCACAACACGGAAAGTCTAAACACGGCAGTCTGTGTGTACAGCCCGCCATGCCACAGGATTATTTTGCACCTTCAGATGCATCGCGTGAGAATCCACCGAAGCAGGTCTGCAGTTTTTCTCTTGTAAACAAAACAAAGTGACGTTTTTATTTTCTTCCACATCTCTAAGCAAGAAAAGTTAATCGTGTCCTCCAGAAATCACTGAGTCACGGTTATCTGAGTGCAAGGTGCTAACCTGTTGAGCCATGTGCTTGAATTTAACACTTCCTTGGGGAACCGAGGCTGGGCAGCTAGTTCTGAGATATGATTTGGCTCGACACTCTTACTTTATGTGTGTCAGTGGTGCTGCAAGAACCTGGAGAAAACTTCTGGGAGAAAACATCAGAGAATTGCTATGGGCAGAGGGAAAACACTGTCAAAGAAACCAATTAAGGAGAGGAAAAGAGCTCAAAAGGTTTGCTCCCTGTTGTACTGAAGCTGGTTATTCTGTTTCGAATCACGACTGCTGAGCTAACTTTTCTATTGCAATATTTGTGGTTGCAGTCAGGCCAGAAGTGCATATTCACACTCAGAGGACCTTATTCTTGTCTTTATTTCTGTCTTTTGAGTGATAACTTTATTTAAGCAAACTGCCGCCTCTACATCATTACCCTGGATCTGTTTTCTTCTACTCGAGCTAGTGCCTCGGCCAGTTTCTTTGCCATTTCCTCTTACAGGTTTTGTCATCACCTCTGGTTCAAAATTTACAATAACTTCTACTTTCTCCTGCCAGTGCTTCCTGTTTCCAGGTCAGCTCTGACTTGCCTATAGCAGCCTGTCAGTCAGGTCTATTCACTCCACCCGGCTTTGACCAGCTTCTCTCTAGGTCCTCTCACCCAAGCTATGTCTAAACCCAGGACATAATATTCTTCCTAATGTTATGAGCTGGGGTCTTTCCTTCACTCATTCACCTACCTAGATTTAGTTCTCATTGGGGGTTCTCTTCATCTGCCAGTTTGATGGCTGCCTTTTCTAGCTGCATGTGCTCCTGCCTTTTATGCATACAAACAGCACTGTCATAGAAATGCCTTCACCTTACACACCAGGTTTTGATAGGAGGTGTGGCATAGTGCAAGCCAGTCAAAACCTGATTTTTAAAGTTTGTTATTTGCTTAGGCAATTCTCATGTCTGGGAAACTTAGTGTGGGTGATTGATTTATTAATATCACTTTGCTGGTATGTGTTTAGAATTTATTTTTCTCACAATGTATCCCATGTACGAATAATAAATATAACTGAAATAATAACAGATTTACTATTTTTATGATCAGTTTATGTCCCCATGTGATTTTAATAAGAAGAACCCAGGTTGGGAAAGAAGCCATGAAGTTTTATTATGTCTGTGCTCTAATCCTAATCCTCCAATGCAGAGCAAAATCCATCTATGCCAGAAAATATCATATGGAAACCAGAGGCCTTTAAGTTTTTACTGCTGCTGTCCCAAATGGAGATATATATGTGAACAGTACTGAGCTCAGAATTATGGTCCATGACCAGAAGTAACATATGTAGTGCCAGAGGACCTTATTCATTACAGAGATAGGTTTAACATGTTTATGCTTTACTTGAATGTATGGCTGACGATGGGTCCCAAGGATTGCACTGGCACTCAGGGATTGCTGGGAAGCAAACCTTTCTTTTATTTTAGCCAAATTCTCCCTAGCAGAGAAACAGTGAAGAAAGATGTTTTGTTAGTCCTGTGCTGCTCATCATTTCACCCAGGCATTTTTCATTTACAGGGCCCATTGAGTTTCTGGTAACTTGCTCTCGTGGATTGGTACAAAAAGGTCTCTGTATAACTTGGAGTCTGGGAGAAAAGTTTTCTTTTTAGAGCTTTAACATTCTTTAAAGAGTAAGACATGCTAATTATTTCTATAGCAAAATTTAACAGCTTTTTTTGAACTTGTTGCGCTGCATTAGATAAGCAACCTTCTTACACAAAAGTGCCTAAACAGTAATTCACATAGTAGAATATGTTGATGGTCTAAAAGAGTTTGTTTCCAAAATATGTTTAAACAAAATCCTTATTTAATATGAAATCACAAATAACACTGAAGCATTGACCGCAATTAGTGAGTTCACTGAATTATCAAATTCTACTTCATTTTAAGTTGATCAGCTCCTTGAAACGGCCACAGATATGCTTTTATATCTGCAAGCCTAAAATGACCCCAGGGAAAAGCATTTTCTCTCTTAAAAGCTAGACAGAAAAGGAGTTGAAAACTGTAAAAATGGCTTCTATAGTGTAAAAGCTGAGAGACAAATCTACAAATGGGATCAATCTGCCTCTCTCCTGCTGCCTTAATCCAGCACCTGAAGAATCAATGTCTCAAGTCAATCCTTCCAGACGAGGTGCTGATTGAGTTCCAGGCACTTCCAGTGGTAGGAGGAAGGTTGCTTTTGAAAATAAAGGACCTATCTCCTCAGAGGAGTAACTTTATTTTATGTAAAATGCTAAAAGAGCCATTTTCTGCCACGGCAGAATGTGGAGGTCCAGGTCCCTGTTCGCGGTGCGGGACTGAGCTCAGCATCGACACCTCCTCAGCCAAATCTTCCTGCCTTCAGTCATGCAAAATTGTTGAGGACTCCGTGAGAGAATTGTGAGTAAATGGCAGAGTTGAGCAATGTGTCTCTGTTCTCTGTCCTGTCATTTCTGGTTAATCTGACTGTCTCATAAATGAAGTATTAGAAAATACTAATTTTCAGAAATCCGGCACTGGGGATATTAGTAAGGCTGGTCACCTAGCAGGAAAGAAAGCAAAAAATGCCAGGAAAAGGAGAGAAATCTGTCTGGTGCACGTACTTCTAAAATATCCGTGTCAGGGATTTAACAAGCGGGAACACTTCTTCCTGATTCCTTAAAACTTTGTCTTTCTGGCCATAAACAGCTATATATTGCTGGTAAACAGCCCTTTGGAAGGTACGTGATTATCCTGCATTTTTTCTTTTCTGCGGGTTGTGCAGATCCATCTTGCGCTAGAGTACATTCCTCATGGACTGTGGACTGTGAATATCACCTGAAAAATACTTGCATCTGTAGTGAAGCCACTGGGGCCACAGAAATAGAATAGCTGTGGTTCTGCTAGAGTACCTATCTGTTAGCACTTTTGCAAGAAAAGCTGCATTTAAATATCTTTCCTTAGAAGAAGTTTGGAAGGACAGTAGTCATATTTTCTAATGGAACTAAAACCAGATTCAGCTGAAGCATTTTGCTCTCCCTCTAGGGTGGGGCAGGCTTGTGATGGAGAATGAATCATTAAAAATATATTTCATCTGGAGAATAATCTTCAGGTATCTGTAAAGATCAGAGGGGTGCCAACATGATCTTGAGATGTGAGTTGGTGTGGTCTCTGTGGAACGGGTGGGTAGATGGCATTTGTGTAGAGACTACAGAAAATAGTTGGGGTTTACTATTTAACACCAGCAGATTGTGCTAAATATGCTAGGAAGGTAATCTTTACTTTGGTGAAACACAGAGCCATTTTAGCACCATGGCTCTCCTCAGGCAGCACATCCTGCCCTCCAAGAAGACAAAAAGAGGCCGAACAAGAAAGACCAGGATGGCAGGAAAGTCTCCTTTTTGTGCTGCTCTCCAATGCTGACGAGGAGGATTCTTGGCTGTCACCGTTCCACCGCTCTTAGCAATTATTTGCAAAATGCATTAGCCAGCTGATTGCTTTCCTTTCCACACATGATTCAGGGAAAAAGAGTTAAGTCTATCCCCTGCTCTTACCTGTACATTTCTTCCTGGTATGGACAAGGTACCTCAAAGCTCGGCATGGCTGAGGAAGCCTTTGGATGTCCGTATGAGGCTCCACAGAGCAATTTCTTTCATTAGCATGCCTGGAAGTAAAACAAAGGAAATCCATCCAGAGCTTTCCCCAATCCTGCTCAAAGAACACAAAGCCTTCAAAAACCCCTATGGTTGAAAAAATGTTATGGTGGTTGCCAAGTCAGGCACCAAGAAGTTAGTAAATATTAAAACGGAGTCTTCTTTAATACAGCTCTTTCATGCATGTAACTTGGGACTTAACTTTCAACTGAATAAACAGCAGTTGAGAATGCAAAATCTTATTATTATTGTTATCTCATTATAGTAATATGTTGCTCAAGAACCTTTCATCATGCAATGAGTGGGATATACTGCACTCTGGGACACATGGAAAATGTGACAAGGAGGATCTTGGCCAGAGGTGCCTTGGTTCACTTCAGGCAGAAGTTCTCCCAGGGTTTTTCAGGCTGTCTGACGTTACAGAAATGCTCACTCCAGAAAAGCCAGGGAGAAAATTAAGAAAACTTTCTTCAGAGCAAGTTTTGAATGCTTTTGGTGATTGCTTAATATTGTATAACGCTTTATAATAGTTCTGTAATAGTTCCGTATGATGTGAATCAAGTGCCTGAACAGAGCTACCTTGTATCATTCTAGGTAGCCCAACTGGAGAGATCGATGTGAGGCTGGTACAGATGACTCAGGGCAGATGGGAGGTCTGAGCCCTTCTGCAACAACTGGACAAAAGGGATGTCCCAGGTAGCCCAAGGGACACTCAATATCTGTGTTTATGCACCTTGTTACTCGGATGATTACTGTTCTGCTTCATGAAAGGAATATGTGAATGGAAAAAGTTACTATGAACAGATTTTTTTTTTTTTCGTTTGATTTAAGGAGAGCAGTTAATTATGGGATTGCATTTTCATGAGGAAAGGACTGACTTTATCAGTCTGAATACACCTAGAGGTCTTAAGCCGAGCCCTTAAATATGGGCTGCTCTTATTTGCTGCAAATAAGATTGGTGCAATGTCTTCGTCTTCCTTTGTTTGCCCTCACTGTAATCCAAGCTGTGGTTTCAAGAGGAATCAGTTTGGTAACTTGCAGATACATACACACTCTACCCATCAAACCATTCCCACAGACTAGTGAGAGACAGGTCACCATGGCAGAATAAATTGGTTTATGTTTATACCCACGTTGCCTTGCTCTTGGTTTTGGTGATCCATGGAAAAATTTTCTGTCCTCTCAAATTTTCTTTCTCTTTTTAAAGGAGATAATTTATGTTGACACGGACAGCAAAACAATGCAAAGTGTTTTTTTGAATGTTTACTAGGATGCGTTAAAACAAATATTGCCTTTAATTCTGTAAGCTTACTAGATATATGTTTTAACCAACTTTCAAATCTAGACAAAGATATTTCAGGCTTTCTTGGATGCTAAGATTTGTTAAAGTGTTTTGTTGAAATAACAGCTTCTCATCACAGTTTCACACTTCCAGACTACCCAAAATATTGGAAAATAGGGTGCAAGGTCAGGAGGACAATTCCCCACTTTTCTAGTAACAGAACTGAGGAAACAATTGGATTTTTCCATGTTGATACCTATGTTTGCACATGAATTCCTGCACTAAGTTTCTGTTTTCTCACAAGCAAAGGGTTTAATATGGTTCAAATAAAAATACCCAACACATTTAAATGAGCCACATAGCATTTCCAGTGGTTTCGTTTTGCTTTGAGTCAGGTTTCAGATCAATTTCACTAGCACCAGGCAATGTTGGGCAGAGCGTATCCTTTGAGAACTGGAAAACATCGATTTATTTTACGTGTCCAATCAGCTCCATAAATTAAGCAACCGTGTTCAGGTGTGTAATACAGCACTGCTTCTTTCAAAGCTGAGGAACCTGTAAAAAGCCAGTAAGAATAGGACTGTCATTTGAAAAAGGGGGCCTGATTTAAAGTGGTTAAAAGCCACTGGAAAGATTCCCATTGATGTTGGGGCAAGCTTGTTGCAAAGGTTCACATATTTATCTTTAAACAAAATGAATCTTCTGGGGGTTTTTTGTTTGTTTTTTAATTCCATGGAAACATTTTTGCTGGTTTTGTCAGTCTTCATTTTAAATGAAGCTGTGACTTAACTCTGTCTCATTAAGTGGCTGAACAACGTCAACATCAAACAATTATGTTGCAACAAGAGGCAGTGTCAGAGGTGTAAAAATGTATGCACCTTAAACATTTGGGTTTCCCTTGGGGGATCACTTGTGGGTTTTTGTCAATGTAGAAATATTCATCCAGTTGCAGATCAAGCCAGTCAGCCTCCTCCTCGCAAGGGTGAAGGTTGCCAGGCCAAGCACAAGCAATTAGCTGTGCGGTGCTCGTGCGGCTGGCGGCCCCGTCCCTGGCTGATTGCCCAGAGCTCCACTGCTGCTCGTAATGCAAATTGTATCTGGTCCCCCGGTAATCGGGATCAGCGCTGCCTCGTCCGTCCACTCGCTGCTCGTGCCCCCTCTATGCTGCGATAATGGTTTTGGTGGGCAATCAGGGAAGATGCCTTCTTGACTCATCTCTCATAATAGATTGTCCTCCTCAGGCAAAATTGAATAACCCCCGACATGGCCTGGAGGCAAGCACTATGAATTCAATGTCTGCAGGGTCAACGTCCCGTCATTTTTGGCAAGCAAGTAATTATTCTGCACTAACATTCAGTAATGGGAGTAGGAAACTGCTGGAGACACCTTCCTCTGTACCCAGAATAGCCACCTTAATAGGATATTCCTCTAATAAGTAATTCTGTCTCATTCCAATGCCCCTTGCCTTCAGGTTCACTTTTCATGCACATTTCATGTACGTATTCTGCAGAGGCTTTTTACCAACAGCATCTGTGGGAAAGTTTAACAACTTCACTGTCTGTTGTTTAATATTTTCCACTTTTATGGGTTACAGTTGTGCTGTCTATTTGCTTTTACTGATTTGTGAAAGATTTATTATAAACCAAATACAGCTGTTCTCTCCTTTCATAAATTGAAACTATTTTGGCAAAACCTATTTTCCACTATGAAAATAAATTTTAAATTGCTTCCCTCACCCAGCTTTCCAAGCATGAGCATCCAGTTGTTATTTAGTGGTGCAGAATAGGTGCCAGGGTGGTTGTAGGCTCACATAGGGGAAAGAAAATGCCTATGTTTCAAAAATAAACAGCAGAAATGTTTTTTCTCCTTCCACCCCTTTTTTCCAGGGGATTTAATATTATTATCTGCAGATCTCAAGAGTTATGAATTATAATATGAAAAACTTCTGCAGATTCAATTTTTGCACTCTAATTTTGCATTTATACTGAGGAATTGTACACATTGTATTTAGATACTTAACCTTTACCTTAAACTAATATTATTATCAACCTTCTAATATAATTCAATGTTTTTTCCATGGAGCTTAAAATAGCCCTCTGCATACTCTGAAAGGGCACACATTTCACTGGGTCAGTTTCCACTGTCAAAATTTGGACCAGTGCAGTATTGCCTGTCATTTTGAAAGGGAATATTAACTTCTGAACTCTTCAAGAATATTTTGCTGTGGATTATAGTATCCTTTCCCCTTTCCTACACTAGAAAATTTATAATTTTGCATTTTTATAATTAAGTAAGAAATAGAAGAATAGGGATACTTCACTAATACCACTGCTTGTCATTTGGTATTTTTCGCCTGGTTTAGGTTTGGTTATTTTTCCCTAGAATTAAATGTGTTTTACTGCAGGAAAACTATTGCTTTAATCATTGAAAGAAACCTTTATCTCTTCTCTCTTGAGAACAGTGCACATATAGTAATGAAGATCCTTGTATAATGGCAGAATAAGCACTTTTTATGACTGATTGATGATTGATTATTGTAGGGCTGTCACCCTGTAGCTGCTCATCACGATGCTTTTTGACGAGCAGCATTCATTCTCAACATGAGAAATTTGTTTTGATCTGTACTGGTTTTGTTTACTAGCTGGGACAAAGCTTAGGCTGATATTGTTCATGTTCAGCTGCCAGTGTTAGTTTAGAGTGCAAGTATAAGAAAATCCTGTGCTAATAATGGACCCAATTTTTTGTGAAATGCTTGTCATTATTGGTGCTACTTACCATCTTGCACCAATGGTGATTGTTTTTCCTTTCTTCCATGCTTTTAAAACGCCATTTGCAATACAGCTTCAATATGATTTAATTTACCGTTGGAATGTTCTCCTCGTTACTGTGTTGACAGGCCCGCGTAAGATCCGTCTCCACTTGTTCGTTTGCCAGCTTGGCTCCATAACGCATGCTGCTTCAGCCTTTGGCTCACGGAGAGATTTCTTTTCACAAAGTTACCTTTTCTAGTACTCCAGCCAAAGCGCCCAAGATTCATGGTGCTTGCACTAAAAGCTTAAAAGTGCACATATTTGGACCAGGAAAAGGTTTCTTTGTGTGTGTCACTTCATTGCAAAAGAGGAATGGTTTTCTACAGAGATCTGGACTATTGGGAAATGCAACAAAGGAGGGGTGTAATTCATGGAAATAAAATCATGGAATTGTTCTGGACTACTGTGATGCCTCTTTTACATGCAGCTCCATGTGTGTGTCTTGGACCCCTCTGTAGTATGTAACACAAAAGCCATCAATTTTTTAGGTGGAGCAAATTACTGCTCAAAAACTGTTGGCACAAGAAGACCTAAAGAAAGAAATACACTTTCCTTAGTACAGAGGTGCTCTAAGAAAGACTATCATCATTGCCTGAGGCCAGAAAAACTGTGTTTAAAATGCGTCTTTCTGAACCTTTTATGTTTTACCTAATGATATAACTAAATTCTAATCCATGGCTTGTGATTTCAATGAAATTATATCATTTTCTCCACCTTGTACAGAAATAATCATTGTTATATATATATAATACATACATGTATTTGTACACATACAGCTATGCTAGTGTTTTCTTTTAAAGTGTATTTTGGAGCAAGAGAAAGCTGAAAAAGATTTGGCAGTTGTAAAATATATGGATGCTGAACCCAAAGCTTATAAGCAGGCACTGAACTTACTGTTCTTGCCTTCTTAGGTTTATCTTCTGTGTTTTCTACAGCCTGTTTAACTCATAAGTATATGTACTGTATTTTACCTCAGGCTTTTGAAGGTATTTAGTTTTAAATCAGTTAAATATGACAGATAAAAATTAGGACCTGATCCTGTAAATCCATATTTGCTGGACTTGTCTTTATGTGCCTAAATGTTCCCATTGATAAATGAATGCATGTGCAGTGCTTTGAAATACCTGGATGGTTATTATTGACCTGAAGTGACTACTCATGTGCAGAAAGGTTGCAAGGTCAGCGTCTTACATTTTTTAAAAAGAAACTTAAGTTTGAGCACAATGCACTGGGGTGTTTTGCACATATTTTACACAGGCTGTGCTAAATAAAAAACTAAACTTCACACAGCCAATGTGTTTTTAGCTTTAGTCAGTGTGTAAACGTTACTGACAGTAGCAAAATGCTTTTTTAATTTGAATAGAGAATAAAGAAAGTAGACTTGTAAAAACTGTACTTTATCATTTGTTGGCACAAAGTTTCAAGCCTTCTTGTTCCCCTCTCCCAGCTGTCTCTCCTTACTTCTGCTTTTATTTAGTCCAAAATTCCTGCTGTTTCTTAAATGTGTGTTTGTACATCAACTATTAATGTCCTTTGAATTGTTTGGGTTTGCTTTTGTTTGTTGTATTAATGCTACTGTGAAACATTACAGTTTTAAACTTAAAGGCAATACTTCATTCCAGAAATCTGTTACTGAGCCTTTTTTTTTTATTTATTATTTTCATCTTTTCCTAGCTTTTTTAATAATAGCCAAGTATACAAAAAACTCAACAGAAGAACAAAGCCCCAAACTTCAACACACATGCATTTAAAAATGAGTACAAATTCCACAAGACTTTGTCATGAAAAATCTCTTAGCATCTGCTCCAAGAGACAGATACAAGGGACAAGACAACTGTAAGGTAAGCACCAGAGACAAAGGTGCCAGCAAAGCCAAAGGAGCCTCGTGCAAATCAAGCATTCAAAGCCAGGTTCTCATCTGTCTCTGACCCTCTTGTGTGGGCACAGAGTGGAGGGACAGAGAGACGTCTGCATCACCGAGCTTCCTTGCTTAAGGGGACGTTTTTCAGGAGTGTAATATTATTTTCTGGCATAGATTTTTTCTCACAGATGTATTTGGGTAGTTACACAGATGGTTATTTCCCGTTGATGTCAGAGATGAGGAGGTGAAAGGCAATAAAAGTGAGCTAGTTCTGCACTGAGACAGCATCCACCTTAAAGAAGTAATTGCAGAAAGATGTGTTTTCCCTAAGCTCTGCAAGTGGAATTCATATAAAAATGAGTAAATACAAACATAAAACCTAACACTATAGTATGCAGTACAGTTAACTATCCAAACGATATTGGAAGGTGGGGTAGGCCGTGCTATGCATGACTGTGGGCCAAAGTCATCACTAGGGGACAACAATTTCCTGGCTTTGTATTATTATTTCTGTCTGACATGCTGTGTGTCATCTGCATGTCTCCCTCTCATTTCCTATGACTGTTTCTTTTCCTCCCTGCTTTTAGCTCTTGCTTGTTTGTTTGGATTGTGGGGGTTTTGGTTTTGGGTTGGTGGTTTTTTTCTTTTTTTTTTTTTTTTCCCTAGTGACCAGAATTAGTTTAAAAAGAAAGTATTAAATATCATCTTAAGAACTCATTTTTATTTCACTTGGCTTTCTTTCTCCCCCCACCCCCCATACTTCCTTGCCATTGCTAGTGCTCTTTTATGTCATGTTCCAGAAAACCGCAATGAAGTGTGTTTACCATTAAATAACTAAAGCCTTCTTTGGTTCTTTTATTATTGTTGTTCCTGTTATTATTATTGTTTCTTATTGTTATTGTTTTTTATTTGTACTACCATAATGAATCAGAGACCAGTCATGGGCCAGGAACCTGTTTGACTACTTGTTGTATCAATGGAGAACAAAAGACGAGTCCCCGCAGTCAAGCGTTTCCAATATCCAAGTACCACAAGAGAAAAAACGAGTGGATGCAGACAGAGGAGGGAGCACTGGGAAACAAGGATCAGCACACTGTGCAGTGGTAGAGCATGTCCCCAAAGTAATTGCTGCCAAGGAGAGCTTTAAAGATGGATTGGAAGGAGGTTAAGGAAGTAATTTCACAGGTATTTATGGGTAAGTCTATGTGCAGCATGGTAGAAAGTATAAAGATATGTATTTCTATGCCTAGCAGGAATATGAGAGAGCCTGGAGCTGGGAGCAGACTGAACCCCAAGGCAGAAGTCAATCATCTGATAACGAATGGACACAGATGATGGCAGAGCTCTGAAAGCAAAGACAACTGGCTTATGTCTGACACTGCAGAGAGGGTGAACGCACAGAGAAAGCAGCCATTGGCAAAGCAATGAGCTAGGAAAACGATCTTAGCAGCAATACTCATCTGGGTGGATATTTGTTGGTCAAACTTGCATTTGCTTTATCCAAGGATATGGTAGATACCCAAGTTTCATTGTACAGGCAGATAGGGAAGTCTGCATCCTAACTATGTGTTGTAGAAAGCAGGCACAAGACTTGAATGTAAAGAAGAGATATCTAGGAAAAAATACTGTGCTCAAAGCTAAGAGGTGGGAGATGACTGAAAAAATAGAAAGGGGGGTCTTTATTTTAGCCATATTGAGATGATGGCTTGTCATATCAGACACAATGTCAGAACAACAAAGTTAGATTTCAGTTTGGCTGGCAGCTCTGAAACAGAAAGGTAGATGTGTGTGCCAACAGCCTGGAGAAATTACATGCATTTTTTTAAAATGGGAGGATAAGATCAGCCACTGATAATGTGTAAAATAAAGAGAAAAGGAGAATCAAGGGTAGCTTTTATCTAGGCTCTCCACAGAAAGCTGAGAAAAGGAATGAGAAAGCTCCTGCCAAAGAGGACAACCAAAGGAAAAATGAAGAGATAAAAGAAGAACCAGGTGCAGAGGAGCCACACAAACTAGAAGGGCAGAAGAATTGCTCAGGATCAACTGAGTCAAAAGCTGAACAGTTGGTGACACCTTGCTGAGTCCAAGGTTGGGCTGGGAAACATTGGCAGCTGCAATACACAAGTTCCACAACACGTGTAGGAAACCACTTACCTGATCTTGTTTATGACTCCAAGGATATTCATACATTGACAAGCAGTTGTGTGAACAGATCACACCAAACTCCTTGCTGTTATGGGCGTCTAAGGTCCATACTGCAGGGACCTGTGCTAACCAGTTTAAATAAAACTTAGTCATCTCTGCGATGCTCTCAACTTACTTCTGTGACTGTAATATCCTATGACTTCCAACTGGGATTGTGAAAGAGGACAAATAAAAGTAGGTGATTGTAATCTACCATAAGCCACAAGAACTGATCCTGACAAGGGTAGATAGAGTACTGTCTCCCCTATTTTATCCCAGTGTTGAAATAGAAAAAATAATACCAAAGCAAAATAATTAAATGCCACAAGAGGTTATTATTTTCTCAATATTTAGCTTCCTCCCCACATCTTACCCTTTTCATTTCCTATCTGTACAACCTCTATCCATTTCCTCATGAACTCCTCTTCTCCGTAATTGACTCATCATCAACCTATTTCATCAACCTGTATTCACCCTGTCTTTCCACATACTGGTCTTGAACTGAGACTAGGAATTTTACATGATGTAAGGATGAAAATGAAATGCTCAGAAGGTCCTTTTGGAGCTTATTTAGGCTCCTAACTATCATTTGGCAATCAGATGGGCATTTGGGAATTTGGATTAGAGATGAATAGTGAAGAAGAGCATAAAACTTGATGGCAGAACTACAAAGAGTCAACATTTTTTCTCTGGCTCTCTGCAATGCCGTGCAGCTGTTGCCACTGCCTCCTGCTGGAAATAAGGTAAGGAGGTCGTCAACCAGGAGCCCGTGTGTTTAAACTGATATTTTCCCCTTTCTGCAGAGACTTGATTTCAACTGAAATGAGTGTGGTGTAGCAACTCAGACATCTGATCTATCACAACAGGTCAAGTAACTGATTTTTTATTCCCAAACCATACATGTTTCTGTGTGAGAAGAAAAAAAATACTCTTGTGAAACTTATTCTTAAAGAGTTAGCTAGCTTCCTTTTGGAGGAAGAGTACACATGAGCAAAATCACAAATCTTGTAGATGGTTTTCTTTTTTAAAACCACACTCAGTGGCACACAATAACTTTCCATTGACGGATTTTCCCACTAATTTCTTAGAAAATACTTCAATGTGTGTTTTTTTAGACATTGTGTGGATTCTTGTTTCTACATTAAATATAAAAATGTAGCAACACTAATGGGGAAAAATAAGACAAAAAACTGTCATTACAGCCACATGTCTAAGATATGAGTCCCACATGCAAATACATAGTAATTACTAACTTAGCTTGTGGGAAAAGGGGATGGTTACTATATGCAATACTGTGATTAAAGCATCTGTTACTAGTCTGTTAATTTTTTTTTAATGTAACTGTGGTGTACATGATCTGCATGATTTCTACTTCTCTCATATTCTCAGAAAGGATAAAATGGATATAAAGTCTTTTGAGTCTCAGCTGGAATGCAGATTCAGCAACATTGAAACTGGAAGAGGAATAAATGGTATTTAACACAGATATTGGAAAAGGGCTAATTTGGAACCTACGTGGTGGGAGTGAGTACATACAGGGCTGGGCTAGACTTACTGGGCTAAGTACTTTGCTGGTGTAAACGGTATGGACTTGACTTCACGCTTCTGACTCTTAGCGGCTTAATTATGTCAGATTATTCTCTTTCAATTTCTGACCTAAGATGAGGATCAGTTGTTCTCCAGCAATGTAAAATTCCTTGGCTTCTTAAAATTTGAAAATGTATAACATAAACAGAGTTTAATTTTTACAACTGGTGGAGAGTTGTAGTACTTGCTGAACCGGTCACTTACCTGTTCAGTTCTGTTCCTCTTTATAATGTCATTGTCTCTCCCGAAGAGATGAAAAAGTAAAATGTAAAATTCAGCTGGCTATGAAGGGTGAAGTTTTTCTCTAAAATCTCCCTGACTGCTCTGGAACATATAGGTTCAGTAGTTACAAAGCCATGGAAACATTTGCCAGCTTTTGAAATCTGCACTCAGATTAATTTTATAAAGATGAAACCCCACTTGCTGAATGGGTCATGTATGGGTCCAACACAGAAGTAGTAAAAAACTCCCTCTGCCGAACTCTTATAGGCAAGGAAGGGTGGTTGTCTGTTCTCCCATGCATTTCCAAGTCCTACACTACAAACATATATCTATTCCTTTGCTGTTTTTGAAAAGGTACTGCTTATTGCTTCTAGCATGTGGCTACAAAGAGGGAGTCAGAGCCTTCAATTCAGCTGTTCTGCCTTCTCCTCCATCGCCTGATCCCTTGCAAGAAAGTGTATTTGCTGTCCTGGTTCATATGTCTCATTCTGATGGCATAGATCTCTGTTCTCCTACTTTACATGCTAGTGTGGTTTTTACTAGCTTGTTTGGCTTGTTTATATGACAGCTTATTCATTGGTTTGATATTTTGCTGTGTGCTTTATTTATGCAGTTGCCTGTTGGGGTCTGGAAAGGATTTCCCATAATGGTAAATTGGCTGGTCAGACTGGATTTTTCAGATTCCTCATAGCGGTGGTACTAAATGTTAGTGATTAAGTATAACCTTATGTCAGATATCAATAACAGTAACCAACGCTGGTTCAATAATATGTCTAGGGGACCCTTCCTAAAATAAATAAAACATATGGCTCAAGCCCATACCTAAAGCTCCCAAGCTTTAGGGACTTAAAATTTAAGCCCTGTAGTCACCTTTACAGGTATTTCTTCCCTAGTATCACTCTTGGGAATATGAAACCACAGGCACACAGCATAACACAGATATTTATATTAAAAATGAAATGAAGCATACCTTGAATAATGCGGTGGAGGCAATACCAGCCTCTGATTCACAATTATTATTTGCCCCACTGACTGAGACCTAGTCAGCATTTTTCATATCCACAGGACATTTGTGCTGTTCTAGTTCATCCACCTCTCTCTTCACCATGAATTTTAACAGGCTCTGGGATGCTTGACCATGCTTTAAGGGCTCTCCTCCAGCCCTTGGGGTCTGTGGACGCTTGAGGAGTCCCCCCCCAGTGCCATGTCCTGAGTTTGAATTCACAGCCTGGCTGCTGTGTTAGCTGGTCATGCAGCATCTCTTGTTGGGGTTGCTGCTCCACCACCACCCTGACTGGCAGCATAGGGGGCCAAAGTTAGTCCCATCAGGAACAGTCCCATCTTGTCCACGCCAATTCTGCTCAGGGTACGAGCCTTATCCAGAGTAAAAGAGGGGATCAGCTGACTGAAGCCATTTCTTGCCATGTCTGGGTGGGCAGCTTTCTACAGGATACGTGTCTTCTAAAAATTAGTCTCTTTTCTGACTGCAGCTACTGTACCATACTGTGCTTCCTCAGTGGTTCTGAAACACAGAAAACATGCAAATACATGTATGCTCTGTTTTGTTTGCAAAGTCAAGTGCTCAAAATGTAGCAATGGCAGAATTAAGGTTTCCTTGTGTGTCGCCAGAAAAGTAATATCTTTAAATACATGACTGCTATCTTTAAATATATGACCATGCCCTACTTTTTTTCTACAGGATTCCCATTTAGTGCATGGGGTCAAATACTGGAATGATGAATTGTCTAAAAGCTATTTACAGTGAATCATCTTTGTTTGAATGTATCTGGTGACGTTGAAAGCATTTAGTATTTTTGGTGTTCTGGAACGCAACATACAACTCAATTAACGTAATTAAAAGGAGTTTTTTGAATGCTGATTGGGGTTTGTATTGAAGATACGTTGATTTCTGCGGCTGTTAGTTGTACGAGGAAAGACAACTGATAGAACAGCCACTTAAAACATACCCTGGCTAATTAATAGCGTAATAGTAAGCAGGATGGCTGTAAATGAATAATTAGAATAGTAGAATAGACATTATTTACCATCATGAACATCAACCTTATTCCTTCCTTTCAGCCCTCACAGACACAATGGCTATATAATAGGAAGACTGCAAAGCATTGTCATACAACATATCTTTACCCCTAAAATGATGGCGCTGTATGTGCAGTTTCTGACAGTAACCATATAACTAATGCACTGTTAAATGCAGTTAATATCCTATCTGAAAGATTTCCTAAGCCTATTTATTACTTTGCTGATAAGCAAACATATTGACACAGGGTATTTTGTGTTATATCTACTTAACTTATTTTAAAATAAACCTATTGCTATGGCTTGTATAAAGCCTAAAATGTATACATATGCAAACATACAAGCATAGCTCTTGAAAATCTATCAATCAACCGCATTGGATACCTAAACAGGTACTTTCAGTGAGATTATTTCTCTGTTTGCATTATTTGGGGTACAGTGTATAGTGAGTAAAAGAAAAAAAAGGAAATCCTACCTTCAGGTATCTCAAAGCAACATTTTTCAATTTTCAAATACAAACCTTGCTAGTATTCAGTATTGAAAAATGGACATTTTTACCAAACATAGCTGTATCGTTCAGAGTTTTCAGAAAGAACTGAAACTATGCTGTGGCAAAGTCATATGCAGCAAAGTTATAATTATTTTATGAAATATACAACCATACAAAACATTTGAAAACATGCCATTGCTACGATACATCAGCCAATAACTTTTAAAGCAGGTGAAGAAAAGATTTTTTTTTTTTTTGTTCTATGGCAAAATCTTGTGATTTTAAATGCTTCTGCCCACTTATTGTTTTAATTCTCTGAGTTAACTAATTTGCAGTGAGCCTCCAAACCTTTGCTGAAGAGCAGATGTGCAAACTTATTTATATGTGTTGGCAGCACCACCATCGTAAATTGCTTGAGCCATTGAAAAACAATAAACTGAACATGCTTCAAGAGGAACTAGTGCCTCTCATTGGTATTACCTCTTTCAAGATGACAGGAGACCTCAAGAGGCCTGAGAGTTCTTGGTTGTATGAGTTTGTGACTAATAGGTGGTTTGATGGGACGAGCGCTCACCACCTAGGGAAATTGAAGCATCTTTGAGCTCGATACCCTTTGTGCCTCATTCTTTTGTAGGTTATTGTTGTGAGGCCTGCAGGGACCTCTTTTACAGTTTGCATCCACAGACAATACGCGATCAGCAAAATCTTTTTAGTTTTACTGTTGCTATTGATCTGCTGCTATTCCGTGCTGTGACTAATTTGCTTGTTAACAGTAATTTTAAAAGGTAATTACAGTTTTATAGTCTGCCCAACTCTCATATATTTATTTCTTGCCTAATTAAAAGTTACGATCTTAGCAGTGAAAGGCTTACTTTTTAGCAAATGAGGGACAGTTTGTTTCCTGATTTTTCATTTCACTCTTGATCAGATTACTCTGAGGATAGATGGAGACAATTGCCGAGTTTACCAAGATATTTGCGTTTAGAAACCCAAGTTGTACAAGGTTGGAAACAACGTCGTGACTTACCAATGGTACACGAGAAACTCTTGTGTGTGCTAAACAGAGTAATAGCCTGTGAGAGGTTTCATACTAGCAGAGGCAGATTGAGGAACACATCATTAGACTCCGCCTATGTTTCCTGTAAATTTTTCTTGACATCATATAAGCATGAGATAAAAAGAGGAAGAAATATGATGGCCAAATTACATGCATTTAAAGTTGAATTAAGCTCATCTGAATGTCTGATGTGAATCTGTCTAAATCCTCAGTCTTAAAACTGAGCTGGGTTTCTCACTGAATTTGTCTTTCTAATGGAGTTAAAGAGCTATTTGATTTTAGTATGACTAGAAATATACAGAAGTGAAACACATTTTGGAAAGGAGCTGAGGGTGGATGCTGAGGAGTTTCACACAGATTTAACCCTTCTCTGAGCCTCAGTCAACCCCAGCGTAAATGGGCAGCTGTTCATTTGGGCTGGAGGCACAAAAGCAGCTTCCACTGTTCACAAGCAAGAGAGGAAACGCAAGATTAAAATTTTTTTACTCATACCAGTCCAATTCAGTTTGGGAGAGAGAGTTTTGTCTTGTAATTTTTGTAATCATCTTTCATGAAACTCCAATTCCAATGCCTACCTCCAACAACAGTGGGAACTGGAGTCCTCCAATTTTAAAAATTAACTATGTTTTTTATTAAAAAAAAATATTTCAATCTGAGTTGCACCTGGGATTTTGGAGCACTTCTATATCAGCATGTTTTCCCAATCCCTTAGCTAATACCCTACCATTGAACAGCTTCACAGTCTGTGCCTCTGCCTGGAAAGGCACCACTTCAGGTGCATGAGATTATCAGCGCGGTGCCTAGCAAACCAGTGCACCAATGGTTCAAAATAATACCACCCATTTTTCTTATTTTGCTGTGTTCACCCCAAGATCTACAAAGATCCCGCCTTGCTCCTCAAAACAGGGATTCCAGGAAACTCCTGTGACCACATGCACTGGGCACGCTAAAAAGCTGCCGGCTTCAGATGGAAAGCTCTGGTGTTGGTAACCTCCTGCAGGTGACCCACATATTTGTCTTAGCCCTTCCTGTTAAAAGTCCACCAAAGTGCTGTGTTTCTCCCAGCTGCCATTTTCTGCAGATTTACCATGGACTGGTAAATTTTACTTGCTGAGGAGCCTGTCACAAAACATTTTGCTAGATAGGGTGGCTAAAGCCCAAAATAGAAAAAAGTGATGACCTTAGTGACTTGCCTGAGCACTGTTTTCCATGTCATTTGCAGTAACCACCAGCAGATAACAAAGTCTATTGTAATACTAGCGAGACTTGAGTTACTCGCAGAAATGCCAGATTATTATATCATGTATGTACAGCACTCTTAACTTGACTGTCAGATTGAGGATTCCTGTAAGAGAAGCAAAAAACCTCCGAAAGTGGCATTTCTGCCTCTTCCATTGGATGAGGCAATCCTGAGTGCCTGTTGGATATCCTCTGGTGAGAAGCTGGCAATCCGGCACAGCAACAGGGACTTGTATCCCGCCTCTGTGACTCCCCTGGAACCACTGAGGAGCTGCAAGGTACAGGCGAGGTAAATGCTATTTCATGGCATTAAGACAGCGCATCAGAAACAACCATGAGCTCCCTGAGCACAGCGGGAGCTACATTAGTCTGAGTTAATCCTTGAGGGCTAGATGACAACCTTACAACCCTCTGAGGGTAAGGGTCAGGGTGGTTTTGCATTGCCCTGAAGGAATGTGGGAAGGAGATGGGTGTTTGGGGAGGCTGGTTCTCTCCCACCAGAGGGATGTGATGCTCACACCTCGCGTTGCCATACTCCTTGAGCTGTGTCTCACTCCCAGATCCACGTCTTTGGTTTATGTTTGCTTCCTGAGAAGTCGCCTTTTGTAGCAGATTTTCATTAACAGCCAAATGCAGATAACTCAATACTGAAATAGATATGGCTTAAAATATGTCTTGAAAAATGTACAGGCACATGGAGACCTCTTTGACTAGTTGGACCCTGTCAGTCACCCTGGCAGATTTCCTCGCTCTAGAATATGTGTTTTTACGACCAAAGAAGTGAAAAAGTTTAAAAACAGACATCCACAACAAAGTGGCCAAACAAGCCCAGTTAGCCATTCTTAATTACTTGCTGTAGCTGTGTTGTTTGTTTTCAGTCCTTATCAGTCAGCTGGGACTTGTTAAGCCTATAACCAAAACTACTAGAAGTAACTGGCAAGCAGGAGAGACTTCTAGATGTGTTCCCTCCCACCCCTTTTTTAAAATAATTAAAATAAAGAGGGAAGAATAGTGCAGGTCTATCTTTTCAAGACTATTTTTCTTCTTATTTTTACATTATAATTTATAGTATTGTCTTCCTTCCACATTCCTCTAATGGTATTCCTAGTTTCTTGATACCTGCTTCTTGACTAGGTCTTACATCTGCTGGAGGCTGAAGTCACTGGAAACACAAACTGTTTTAAATAGATGGTATTCAGGAAGTACAGTATGGTCTTCAGTGAGACTTCAGACATTTTGTTAAAGTGAGATCTTGAGGATCCTCTGAATTGGATCCTGAGAAATTTGTGAAAATTCCAAATTTCATAAATGTTTCATTCCTCGGTTTCCATCTTGGCAGCCACTGGTCAAATGTGCTGACAGTTGAACAGCTTTGACTGTTTCTGTGAACTGCTTTTGTGGCAGCCGTACAAGGAATTGCCCATCACTCCTCTGAGGGATTACCTTTTTTACTCCTGTGTTTCAGCATTGTCTTGATGAATAAGTGCTAATCGAGCAACTAAAATACATGCAATACTATGCTTTCATGGATTTGAGACATGCATTTCCCATGATCCCAAATTTCTAAGCAGTACATAAAGATTCAGCCACTCAGCTCTCATTAAAGTCAATGAGTCAAAGGACATGTAACATTTTGGCAATCTTATCCCAAATAGCTCCAGGATAAATTTTATGCATGGAAGCTGCTCAGGTGTTTTTGAGACCAGGATAATCTTTGTCTTTAAAAAAAATTTAAAAAAATCATTCTTTGCTTCATATCTGATTTAATGAGACACAGCATAGGTTGATTTAATTGCCTATCTGACAGCTAATTGACTCTTCAACATAACAAGGCACAATTTCAAGTAATAGATGTTAGAACAACCTTTGGTTGCCTTTTGGCCTGACTCACATCCCAAAGGACCCCTGGGCTCTAATGGGTGGGGTGAAGACTTCTGGGTGAAACCCTTACAGAGGACATGGGTCTACCGAGGAAAGCTCCGTGGAGGGCGGAAACCAGAGGAGGATGGGAGAGATCCATAAGCTGCCAGGAGTATAATCCAGCATCTGTAAATGTTCAAAGTCTAATACTACTCCAGTGAAATCAATAGGATTTTCTCGGGATGAATAATAGCCAGTCTGATGATATTATTATGCTGATTAAGGGAATAGTCCTAGGAAACAGAGTCAAAAGGATTGCTTGCATCAGTGCACTAACACCGACGTTTTCAAATACAACAGCTATGAAAAGTTCCAGTAAAGCTAATAGTGTTTGGATCTTGTTAATTTGGATTATGATACACAAAAAATCTCACAGAAGGATTTCAGTAAAAAGAAAGTACACGATATCTAAAATGAGCTTTCTCACACCTGCTTGTAATGCTGGCATGCACTCTGCCCTGTATAAACCACAGATTTTCTTGCTTGTGTAACCATAAACATTTTTTTTACATTTGGGATCGTGCTTTCTAATTTTCAAATCCTTCACTGAACTTCAGTAAACCACTTGTTGAACCTTACTCACTTACTGCCTCCAAGAAGTTCAGAGGTAGATCAGAGCAACTCCAATTTCTGAGGAAATTGGGTTTGATATTCTGGTTTTGTGAAACCTTGTGGAGATGAACCAAAGCCACAAACGTCAGCCCACATCTACTTCCCCCAAAGTTCAAAGAGATTGAGATCCGCTGCCTAGAACACGTCTGCTCAAAATCAAGGCTAGTCTTTTATTCGTATCACACCCCATAAGTGTAAGTCACAGCGGCAATTTTAATGTACTTAAGTTATGTATGATTGGTTTCTAAAGCTGCCTGCCACTGAAAACAAGCATATTGAATTCAGACTTACAAAATTCCTTATGTCCAGTCCCCATTTAGATGGGTTTTTTTTGTTTGTTTCTCCCTTAGAAGCAGTGCTGATGTTGGTTTCCTTTACAGCATAGCTAATAAAGAAAAAACATTTTTAGAAGTCCAGGTCATTAAGCTGTCAGGAAATCTATAAGAGGCATCTCTTCTTGTAGACCAGATTTAAGAAGAATTAAAACTGAAACCTTCATAAGGACTCTTTAAGTCTATGAGTAGTTAAAAAAAAAAAAAACAAACCCAAAAAAGACAAGAAAAAGAAAAAAGAGAGAGTGCAGGGAAGCTTTTTTTTCAGGCGTCAGTATGAAAACTAATATTTTTTGCACCACTGTGTGGAACACTGTAGTTATAAAAATAAAAAAAATCAAGTCATGGAGGACATTAAAACTACCAGAAGACCTTATGAGAACAAATGCTCTACATGTTTTGTAAAAGATATATTAATCTCATCTCACAGGAGCTGTCACTGTTAGAACTAACCCTGGAGCTGTAAAACGAGCTGTAAAATGTATTTGATTCCAGAATAGGCCTGATGGAGGTCTACTGCTCTTAGTGATGCAAGGATGTCTAAGACAAGGAACAGCTTTGTAATTATAGCTCTCTTAGTGGAAATAAAAGGGCAAAAGGGAGCACATTGAAATAATTATGGGTAATAGAGAGATGAATGCTCTGAGCAAGGTAGTAGTGAAATAATTTCTTGGGGACAGGTTATAGAAAGGGTTATGTCCAAAGTAAGTTAGCAGCCTTAATACTGGAATAAAGTTACGATGTATTTCTGTATGGCTGAATGGTACGCTAGAGCATTGCATGATCTGTGAGACTTCTCTTCAGAGCTTTTAGCAGGATTATTGTACAGGCTCCTGTATAGGTTCTGTTGTCATCCATGCCTTTGGGATGTAAGCACCAAAGTACTCGCTTGTGAAGACAATGGGAAGTGCATCACATGCTGGGACTTCGGGAGAAATGTTGTTTTCTGCCCGGTTTCTTTGCAGGCTGAAGCCTGGTTGTGTGTACATTGCATATATGACACTTCCTGACATTTGAATTGGTTTTACATACATCAGATTCTTCAGTATTAGTAATCTGTTTTTGTAGGTCTGCTATGGATAGCTTTGAACCGAGTAGCTAGGTGAGTACAGAGCTCTTCCTTCATTTACAGTGGTGTAAATTGGGAATGCAGGTCTGGAAAACTGGTTTAGGCAGTTGGCAAATGGGGATCTAATTAAGTAGACACTGGATTCCTCGCCTTGAACTGGCACCCCTGAAACAGGTGGGAATTTTGTCTTTGACTTCAGCAGCAGCAAGGACATCCCTGTGCTGGTTCTCGGTGGGCTTCGTCATGGATCACAGGGACATCAGCTGGGGCGTGGGAACTACCTCTGTTAAACAGTAGCCCCTGTTGGGTTCCCCAAACCCGCAGTTCTGCTTCCAGTTATGCACCTGTGCAGCACACCGACTGCCACAAGTGTGTTCAGCACTATCATGAGAGAGCACTGTGGAAGCAGGTTGTAACATGTCGGGATGCTTTCAGGTGCCAGCTCCATTCAGTTGCTCGTGGGAAGGACCGTGACAGGGAGGGAGAGCCCCAGGCTGAAATGGTTTTGGGAGGAAAGAGGCAGTGAGAGGTTGGATTGGCCGTGGTGTGGAGGAAGCAGAGGGAACAGGAACCACACAAGGTAAAGAATCAGAGGCAGAGGATTTCAGAACTGGGTTTTGTATGTGTTTAAAATGACTCCTTAGGGGACCACATTTGATTTTCAGTTTTCTTTAGACCAGCCAACACTACAAATAGTTGGGGAATGTCTGGGGTGAAACAGAGCAAGACAAGACAATGGTAGACAGAAAAATCTGCAGCTGGAGAGAAAGGATGATTTTTCTCATGCATGTTGTTTTATCACAAAGGACCAGAGACAGAGAGAATATTGGGGTGAACCTCTATCTCAAAGCAGTGACTACTGGGAACAGTTAATAACATTTTTGCTGTCACTTGTTTCTGCAGTCCATTCAGTTTTGTGTCTAGTAACAGGGCTATGATCTCTAAGAGCTTGCAATCATTACATCTGGGTTCAGCTTCCCAATCTGTATTGGTGTTAACAGGGATCATGCAGCTTAAGAGCCAAGGCAGCGTTTTAGAAATGAAGGAGTGTTGGATCGCTGAGTGCATCCCTTGCCAGTTCTCAACAGTAAGTTGTTATGTTTTTAATTGTCAGCTGTGACACCACTGCTGCTGGAGGTTCGTCACAGCACTGGAATTAGGATGGACCACAAACTCAGTCATATTTGTTTATCTGCCAGACCCAAGAACAGAAAGAAAATGTGACATCTGAATACCAAGAAAACATGGGAATTAAGGAGAAACCTAGGAATTCTTCATGCATAGTATGTAATACAATGTAGGATTAATTTCTGTAGTGAAATAACTCCTTCTGTGATCTCACGTTCATAATTCTTTATGTTAATGTAAATAATTTTCATTAATAGATTGGGGGTTTGTTTCTTTGTGGGGAAGAATATTTCTCTTTGGGCACAAGAAATGCATAATATGTCCTGACATGAGATGTGGATGAAAGACAGGCGAATAAAACAGGTCTTAGTCAGACTAACTACTGCTAGGTCCCTTCGTTGCATGAGAAGCTCCAACAAGTATTAGTATGCACCAAGGGTTTTTCAGATATGGTGAAAACACTGATGCTGCCCTGCTGTGGTAATTTACACACAGTATATGGCGTAATGGACTTTGATTATGTATACACCTAATTCCCTCCCTGTGATGGACTGTGATCTGATCTACATTCATAATCCTTTTGTAATGCAGTGTGTGGTCGCTGAAGGCTAATTGATAGCCATTGACTAATAAGGTATTTTGCTGTTGGAAACAGGTGGCACTCATTTGGAACAAAGATGATACAGAAGAATATGAAAACAGTGAAGCAAAGATATGGTTTATAATTGGAGATAGGTGATTTAAAGTGTATCCTCAGAGGCAACTTGTTATCATAAGGAGGGACAGGACATTTTCAGAAATCTATATGGCTTGGTTTTTTTCTGCAGACCTTTTCAAGGCACAGGTTTTGCAAAGGACAATATTGTCTGAGAAAGAAATGCCACTAGTGACCACATAAATGCAGAGAAGTAGTGGGGACTAACTTAGACTGATATTAAAGAAATGAAATGAGCCTAAGGTATGTATAAATGGCATCAGTTAATGGTTCTGTTTCTTTCTTCCCCTGCTACCCTGTCAGTATGTTGTGTGTGCAAATTGTAGTATTATCAGAAAAAAAGTGTTATGTCCAATGAACACGTTCAGTCTGGCTCTTGGATTGCTGTAGACAAAGCTAACATTGACGTTTAAAACAACCCTATTTAAAACACAACGAACACATAATTGTATCTTATCACCCTCAGCATCAGTGTCTTAACCCTCTGCTTAATGTTTTAAGCTGTGAGGTTTATTTTAGAATCAGGTGTGCAATTAGTCTGAGCGTGTGATTATTGTAGCAAAGTGACTTGTGTGTGCTAGCCAAATTACTTTAAGCCCTTAGTGCTTTTATTCATTGGATTAACATTTGGTGTTGAATAATTATATAGATATACTTCTCTTTTTGACATCATGCCCTCAAACTCTTTAGATTTTTCTTTTTGTGATACTTTGTATCTTTGACCACACTTAATGTATACTGATTAGATGACTTTAATTTAGTCAATAATTCCTTAATTATTAGAAACATTGATACAAACTCCAGAATTACATGTATGTTTATAAGTGATTAATTCACATTTTGTGCCTATAAGCAACTTTTGATTTTTAAACCCAAATAATAGTAATTTGAATAATTTAAAATCTTAATCCTAATTACTACAGAGTCAGGAGGTCATCTCTATACAAGACAAAAGATACAAATTAAGGAAGGGAGACTAGCAAAATACTATTTTTACATTTATGAGCTTTTTGTAACTCCTTCAGAGCACCTCACAGGATTACTTCTTGAAAATATTCTCTGTAAAACATTTTAAAGCTTCAGTGTTAGTGCTTACAATTTTCTGTGTAACACACAAGGTCTAACTTTCATAGGAAAGTAGTCAGCTGCTCTTCAGCTGTGGTCCAAAGATGGACATTTGTGTTGGAAACAATTTTGGGTTTACATGCTGGAAAAGAAATAGCTAAAATCACTAGGGATCAGTATCTGTGCATAGGCATGCAATGCAGATTGGCTGAGACTCTTAAGAGAGTGCTTTGGGGAGATGGGAGTTTAACGTAGAATATCATGGTACTGCTGCTTCTCATCTCACCCCATTGCTGGCAAAGGATTTCCACAGGCTGCTGTGCCT
The DNA here is from genome assembly GCA_013389945.1 of Fregata magnificens. Classification (NCBI taxonomy): domain Eukaryota; kingdom Metazoa; phylum Chordata; class Aves; order Suliformes; family Fregatidae; genus Fregata; species Fregata magnificens. The sequence goes on along the minus strand of WAAD01018995.1, from coordinate 123,442 downwards.
TTGCTAGGACCAGCATGGTCTTCCCCTGCCCAGAATAGAGATATGGGAAACGATTCTTGAAGTAAACCCCCAACACAAAAGCAATCACATCACAAATAGAGATTCTTCAAATATATTATGCATGGGCTAATTAAACTGTGACCTGGAATTAACATGCGGAGGACTGGAGTACATCACATGCTGTATACTATCCACGAGTGGTATACAAGGGCAAATATTTCTAGAGTAGCACCTTGTTAATCTTATTAATTCATACCTTGTTTAACTAAGGGAAGGGCCTCCGCTCCGGAAGCAGGTGCAGTTCCATCAAAATGCGTGTGTATAACCAGTGAAGTGTCTTATGGTCACTGGGATATTAAAATTTTGGCAGTTCATATTTACGTTTCCTTTAACATCATTGGCATCCAAGCAATTGATATTTAAGGCTTTATTAATGGGACAATTAAAACACCCCCTGTCTTGGGGAACCCGGTTATATATATGATTTAGAGTTCTTCACAGGAAAATGCGCAACCCTCTTGTACAACAGGCAGTGTTACTGTAATGCTGTTGCTGTTGTGCCAAGGGATTTTTGTCTGGGATCCGACCTGGAGCAGTGGTCAGGATCCACTGCGCTAGCACAGACCCCGTTGTATCTGTGCAGTCCCTTCAAGCACAGAGCTTTGCTCTGTCTGCACAAACAGAGCCTCATCTGGAAGGGTACATGATTTTTCTCCCAACAGATCAGGATGTCAGGATGGAGGGAGTCTGTGCATAGAAAAAGAGGGGTGTCTACCTGTCATTGACCTGCTCTCTGCAGACGCCCCAGAAATGCTCTTCGGATGGAGCTGCGCCAGTGCTGCAGTTCTGGCTGAAACCGATTCTTCTCCAGTAAGTGGGTAGCAGCAATGACATTTAGATAATTTTGTTTTTAGGTAACTTGGCCTTATCTCATTCATACCAGGCTGCCTGACATTTTTTATTGCAAGCATTGCTTCCATCATTTTTTTCTCTGGATTTTGGGTTGCAAGAAATATCTGTAATACTCAAAGACTTTTCAAAGCAGAAATTTGCAAACAAACTCTGAATGGTTCCTAACACTGTGGGCCTCTGTAAGTAGCTGAACACCTAATCACTCCAAATAAAACTAATTGCTACTAAGCAATACTATACTGAAACATCACGCTGTCATAAATTTATATGTAAACTTTGGTAGTGCCAACAACAGCTGCTTTATTAGAGTTATTGTGACCATCTATCAAGGCTCAATGTCTAAACCCTCTTTGTGGATCATTTTTCCCTGGTCAATCCAGTCAAAAATCTCTGTCCTAGCATGCAGCAAGTGCTTTGTTTTTTAAAAAACTTAGGAGCATTTTAAGTTCTTTTCCACATGTCCAGATTTCTTTAGGGAAATGCTTTAAGGATAGACTGTTTCAAGAGCTCTCTGGCCTTCCTGGTTCAGATGGGGTAGACAAAATGAGCGAACAGCTCATTATCTTGATAAACTATTGATTAGTTCTAACTCTAGAAAAAACAGACAAGTTTCAGTGAAAATTTAAACTTTTTTTGAAACATAGAAAAGTTGGAAGTCTTTGAGTGACAAGTCTGATATCTCAATTTGCAGCTGCTGCTTTTGCGTTAAAGCCTGGCATCTGATAGAAAGACCTTACCCAAGTGCCCTGAGATTGTGGTGTGGGTTCAGCCCCATTTTGTCCTCAATCTGCTTCAATCATGCCTGCCTTTGGTGCTTTCATTGCTCAAATCCCTCTGTGTAAATTTTCAAATTTCTGATATCCTTTGCTTCGCTTCTCAGTTCTCTAAGCAAACCTGGCCATTTGGGGGTTTTTATATTTCTAATCTTTTGTAGTGCAAAGATCTAAGATGATATCTTGTCCATTTTTTTGACTGTATTACACCTTTTTTTGCTTGTAACAGAGCCAGCATGAAAAAGAAAGTTCCCTGCTTCTGACACTGCTTAGAAACTCCCTGAGAGAGGCATCGGTGACTCTGTTTCAGGTCAGTTTTTTCAAATTCTCCATTAGGACTTCATTTTTAGAACATACCTCTGCCATTTCTGAGTTGTAGCTGCAGAGGGGGCTGCTGCTGGCAAGCACAATGCCAAGGAAGACTGGGCAAATTCAGCAAGGAAATTAATTACAGACCTAACTCGGCTGAATTCTGTGACCTGGAAATGGCATCCATCCACACTTTATTAATAAACTCTGCATGAGCCCTAATTTGCTTTGCCTTTGTTCTCTGCTGTTCTGGTGTAAATCAAATAAATAAGCATCGAAAGGCGGGAGCTAATGTTCCCAGGTCTCCACTGACTTGGCCACATAGAGTCGGATATGTGAGCTGTGAACCGGGACTACTGTGTCTACCACGCTGACTGTGTCGTGGTGCTGAATGAGGTCTCGCCGCCTTCATCTCCTGCTTCAGTTTGTTTGACAGCCTCACGAACTGGTGGGTTTGTTTGTTGGTTTGTTTGTTCTTGCTTTTTAGCACTGTGCTTCTTCTAGTGAGGTAAATAACAGGGAGGCCTATGATAAATTTCACACGTCGCCAGCGTGATTGTGGAGGCCTATGGTCAATTCTCCATCTTAAGGTATTTATTTATTGGCACTTATTCTTGGGTAAACCAGATGTCGCTCTCAAGTGTCATCATAACCTTTCCTCCAAAATAACAACTGCGCTTTCCATCCATATTGTTTCTGGTCTATTGGAATACCCAGCTCCTCAGAAGTCAGTTCGAAAACTCACAGTGCTTTGGTGAGTTTTTAAACCTGTTTGTGCTTAAAGTTGCAGTGTTCCACACTACTGCCCTGTTTCTGTCCTTGGCACTTCAATCTGTTAGGATCTTTTGTAAGGAGAGAAAGTGTGGAGGAGGACGTTGGTTTAGGCAATTAAAACTTGTAGTTTCATAAGATCAGTGGATTCTGAGGTATCTTTTTTCCAAGGTATTTTCAGGGGGCTTACAGGGTAACATTGAGATAATGATGGTAGAAATAATGTAGTTGTCAAGAATTGCAGATATGCCTGACTCCTCTCATGTTATTAGGAGATTCTTTCTTTTTATCTCTTCTCTTTTTTTCACCCATCTTCCCCCCAGAAATATTCTTATCCAATGAATGCCCAAACATGTAATTTTAGATTGTGGGCTTTTGGTATGTGAGCATGCACTGGTGGTAGGGTTTCTGTATAATGACTTGATAAACCTGTCAGGATTTTACTAGCAATGCATAATAAATGTGGTTATTATAGAAGGTATCCTTTTTCCAAGAGTGGCTATTGGATCTTTAGCAGGTTAGGAATCTTAATTCTTCGGTAATTCTCTTTCTCTCTTTTCTCCTCACCTTTTCTCTTCCTCTTGATTGATTAAGGACTTCAGTAGATTGTAGTATTATATCTTTCAGTCTTTGAGTAGGAAAAAACATGGATGGTAGATGTGTAGTTTCTTGTAAATATTGATTTTATTTCTATTTTTGATAAAATTATTTAAACTACACACATTGTGAGCTGCTTAGAATGCAGTTCATTAATTTAAAATGCCTGTTAATTAGTCCAATTTGTTGTTATATCACATCACCTCCTCCAGAGCATCAGTCCAAACCTATACCTCCCCCGTCAGCCACTGTTGTTTCCCTGTAGAAGACTTTTGGAAGCTGCTTGCGCATTCTTCCAAACATCTCTAATGATGTGGCAGGGGGGATTGGGTAGAAAGCCACAAGCCATTCATGCCAAAGACCTTCGATAACACAAGAGCACGCATTTCCTGAAAGCCTCTGCTACAGTAATCTTCTAAAGAGGATTATGCATTTTAAACAGCCAATTAGGTGCGATTAGGAAGAAAACCTCGAACCATCCCAATGACAGGAGAGCAGGAATGCAGGCGAGCTGACAGCTGTTCAATGGATGAACAAAGGACCATAAATGGTCAAGAAGTTAGAAGCAAAAGGGAAAAGAATGGACTCATAAAGGGAGAGGAAGAAATGACTGGTTTAAGGTCACAGCTTCAAACCGGTAGCAGAAACCCACTAACCTGGGTCCCAGACCAGAGCATTAAACTCTCCTGCCTTCTCTCAAATCACAGGAAAAATGCCTGCTTTGCAGGGGGAAAGGAATTATTTACTACTGAGAGCTATGGGAACATTTAAGTAGCACGTGAGCAGTCACAAAATACATACTATCAAAAAAATCTTTCTGACTTTTCAACGATGACTTTTGTACTGTTTCTTTTAAGTATTTCCTTTATGCAGCTATGTGAAAGTTGTGAATTACTATGCCAAGAGAGCAAAATTTTGCACCTCCCACTTCTTCCCTTTATCACTATACAGCAACCCACATACAAATGGAGATTCTTCCGTGCCTTTCATAGCTATTACTTACCATTTGAACATTCAAATGGGAACCTGTAAGTCTGTTTATCAAGTAGTACTTGCAGTTTTCATGTTAAAAGGCCAGGTTTCCTTTTTTTTCTGATTAATTTCTGGATAGAGAACAGCTGAAATTGCATCTATGCATAGCTTCAGATGGTCCTTTCAATAATTTAACTGAATATCTAAAGAATGGCACAATTTTTGCAAAGAAATATTTTCAGTCTTTTTAATATTTTGAGAAGCAGCATGTGGTGTTTGTGTTTGATTTTGTTTAGTTCTTCTTTTTTTATGGAAGCTAATTTGAGGTTGGGATAGAGACATAATTCTTCCTGTTGCTGTTTGCCTGCTCTGCAAGCAGTGGAGATGCTATCTTTCAGTTTGTCTCTGAGACCTTGGATGTTTCAGCTACATGCAATATCTCTGTCCTGTGGTATTACAACTAGCCTTTATTTGACCTTCCCATTACAAAAAAAAAAAAAAACAAAAAAAACCCAAACCACCCAAAACCCCCAAAATTACCAAAACCCAAACTTGTGGTTTCAGGAATTTGCACAGAAGTGTGTGATCTGGTCCTGACATGTAATCTCTTAGAATCAGGTTTCTGCTGGAAGGCAGGGTCCAGAGCTGTTTCTTTTGCAACTTGCTTTGTGTTTGTTTTTTTCTTTTTTTTACACAATTCATGCATGCACAATTTTTGGTGAATTTATGACTCCCAATTATTACCTGGAGCTTGCCATTCCTTGAAGGAAGGTGTTTGAAAACTATGGTAACTGCAAACAAACAGCCCAAGCATATAGAGCTATGCAAATGTGGTTTTTTTCAGAAGCTTTTTCAGTGAATCATACTGAAATGTAGAAAGAAACAAAATTAGGTTCAGTAATTGCCCAGGAGCGAGCTCATGTGTAATAAATAATGTCTTTAATCATTGAAATTTAATTTTCAGAACATGCTGTACTGTTCACCTTTCCATTGAGAAAACTGTAAATTAAATCTGGGTCTCTGCTGAAGTCCTGGTTGACAGAGGTGATCCTCTGAAATCCATTCAAGGTACTTTTCTTCTTTTTCTGAGTGAACGTAAGCTTGACTGCTAATGCAGACTTCAATGGCAAACATCTTTTTCTAAATAAACCCCACACTGGATTTCTGTACCTCTCCTCTCTGGCTACGTTTCAACTTACACAGTTTTATTACTAAAGTGGCACATGTATTGTAAACTGCTAGGATGAAAGTCTATTAGCTGAGGTTCTTCAGCGCAGACTATCGCATCCCAGAGAGTGGGCTAACATCAAATGTAGTAAATACTCTCTGTATTGCTTGTCCATTTCTGAGTGTTGTTTAAATAGGGAAGACACAAGTAGGATCCTAGTTTTGCCTCCTTTGCCTTTTGCATCTCCACAGGTTGGTTTCTGAGTTCAGAGGGGCTCTGGTTGGGCCACAACCATGCAGACTTCTCAGTGTCTTGTTAAAGCAGGGATGTAGTCACTGTGGTCTGCTCGTTCACTGCACCCTCATCAATATTGTTTTGCCATTGTGGTGTAGATTTGGCCGAGAAGAAATCTGGGGTTTTTTTTCCAGCTTCTGATCTCCATTAACCTGATGTAAATCAGGAGAAATTCCACTGAACTAAACACAGTCACGTTGCTTTAGCCACCAAGTGGGATCCAAGTCTCACCCATTCTGTTGCTATGGGACGGCCAAGACCTAACAGTGCAAGTAAAAGACATGCAACTGCATTACCTTTGCATGCTCGTGAAATAGTCATCAACTGATCATCATTTTGTAGGAGTTATTATATTAGTTGTTAATCAATAAGATTAATTTGTTATTAATGTGATTAAATCTTGCCAAGCACAAAGAATGTTCTGTTCTTCATAAAACTGGGGTAGCAGATACTTGAGTTTTGGCATTTGTCGTTGCTGTGATGGGTTTTCTCTTTTTCTATCTATCTAGAACAAAAATAATACATATTGCACATTACCTTACAGCATTAGTTTTCCACAGTAGAGCAAGGAAAGCATTTATGATCTCTTACCAAACAAATGTACAAGGATAATGAGCTGAAAAGGTGAGTGCCAAAAAAGTGCAAAATATAGTTGACAGACTTCTGCACTATGCAGCAACTATCATTTGAGTTATACATAAAGAACAATTTTAATCTTGAGTGAAACATAACTGGCTTCTGTTTTATTCCTGGGCAATAGATGAGCTCAAGACGTACACAAGTGTGGTGAACCCAAGGGATTTACAGAGCATCATAAAAGCATTTTATTGTGCGCTCCGATGCTGTCATCCACAGCTAGCTAACAAAGATAGGTTTTTAATATAATCCACCATGTCCCTGTCAGTGCTCCTTGCCTGTTACGTCACCTTGCTTTGGGCCAAGCGTTTGTTTTCCCCAGATGGCCATTGCAAAGCTGCTGACAGCTCTCCTGACTGAGAAGCTGTAGCACAGCAATCTTCCAATTCATTTAGCACTACTGACAAAGGAAAAGCTGTTGATGTCCCAGTGCAAAAGCACTCTAGCAGGCATTACATAGTCTCTGTGTTCTCAGCATGTTTGGGGTGTGATAAGTCATAGCACATGCTTTTTGACATCTTCCTGCCTTTCACTGCAGTGTAGGATTTCTTGGAGTTGGAATTCAGGTGGCAGAAAAGATGTAAAAAGCCAAGTGTGACATCATCAGCAACTGGTAGCAGTCATGGAATCATAAATAACATTTTGTAGACTTGGGTGAAAAATAAATCCTCTGAAAGATGTGCACTGCCGATCTGCTTGCCTAAACTTTTGCCCTCTTGAACAGCCTGAGTTGTGTGGACTTTTGAAACTGATATCTAACAGATCTATTAACATCTAGGGAAGCCGAATGCATAAAAAAAGGCTTGCATTAGTCAATAATTATTTTGCATCCTATCTTATTGTATCCATGGAGTACAGGTGGATTAGGAAGTGGCTAAGTGCCCTTATTTCTGTCACAGCCTCACTCCCAAGCTAGTGGGATGGGAGGAGGAAAATGCCAAATTACCACTCCACGCAAGAGAGGCTCGGTAGGCTGTGGGACATAGTGTGAGGTTGCTCCATCTTGTGTGTGGGATGGCTGGGGCAGCAGCAGTTGTGCCNGGGGGGGGGGGGGGGGGGGGCAGCTGAAGCAATCTGTTCCCTTTTATGAAAATTAGATACAGCTGTTGGGCTCCTGGCAGCTTGTTAATGCAGCCTTTGCTTAGAGAGAGTCTGGATGCCTTCGCTTTAGCGTTTTGCTGCCAATATTTATTTTATAACATAATTGGTTTTTTAAACAATATATATGTTAAATAATTTTCTTTAGGGTACCACAATCAACTCTTTAAAAAGTTGAAATAAGTGCAGGGAGGTTTTTTTTTCTCTAATTTGTTCAGATACATGAATGTACTGGTGGTGATGATTGTAATTAATTTAAAATTATTCTATTTGTCCTCTGTCACTGGCTGATTGAGCAGGAAATATCCAAGGGTGTTCAGGTGCTCCACAAAAGGTCAAAGGGTCGCTCTGGCACAAGCAGTAAGTGGTCCTCCCCCTGGTAATCTGCCCACCACAGTCATTAGGTAGTTTAAATTGTGGCCATTAGTGCCTGTAGCGTCTCTGAGTAAGTGCAATTATTTCAACTCTGTTATTTCAAGTGGGATGAATCTCAGTGCCTGAGTTCAAATTGGGTTTAAAACATAAAACAAAAATGTAAAAATCAAGTAACCCTTCCACTTCCTGATTCTCCAGCTTCCAAAATACTCCCAGTTTCGCCAGCTCTCCAGCTAATACTTCCATGGCTGAAACTACAAGACCCTTGAAAATTACTTTATTTCACCCCAGAAACTGTCGTGGTGGAACTGGCATATCTTCTAGTTGTCAGCCAAAAGGGCTGGTAAACCTGTAGTTTTGGCACCAGCCCCAGGTCTTTCTTATTGCTGCTTTTCCCTCTGCTCTTCCAAGAGTAGGGTTTTTGCATTACAGTTTGTAATTTTTGAGGAGAATGGTTAGGATGATGGTAGGAAAAAATAAAATAAAATGTGATGTAGTAAACAAGAAATGCTGAATGCTTGGATAACTACTGTAGGACCATTACAGCAGGGTCTAAAAGAAGATTAACTAATAAAAATTTCCGTCTATGACAGTGATGAAGCATGAAATGTAACCCTGGATATTTCACTCTAAGTCTGTCTGTATCTGCTAAATATCCCTTTTTTTCTTCTGTTTTGTTTTCCTTCTGTTCTGTTCTTGTAATTTGGGTGTTGGGGCTGTCTTGTATATTTATCCCTCAAATTCACCTTAAAAGTCAGGGCGGGCCATTCTTAGAAGCATTTATTTGTCAACATATTCTCACTTTTCTCTCCACCTCTCTCTTACAGGGCAGTCAATAGGAGAACGGTTTGCCATACTGATTGTATGAAATGGGAGCTTCAGTATAGTAACCCAAAGAAAGCTCACAGAATAGTTGTAGACAGGCAAATTGTAAAAAAAAGAAAAAAAAAAAAAGGAAAAAAAAGGATCAAGTTCTGAAATGAAAGTGGTGGGTTTTTTCCTTTGTGCTTCCACACTTGATTTATGGAAATATATGAGCAAATCACTTGCACAAACAGAACTGCTTCATGTTGAACACATTGTATTTTTAGACTATGTTTCTAAAGAAATGTGTTTGTTCCTGAACTGCATAAGCCAGCCAGCAATCAGTACTCACAGCATTAAGCGATGGAGAGCTCTTTCTTCCAGCTGAGGGTCTGCTGCGAAAGATCTCGGCAGAAGTTTTTCAGGAAACTAGGGGAAGACATATGTGTGTTTTTCCTTATTCTAATGAAGTTCCCAGTTTAGAATAGCAACATGTACTTGGTTATTCATTCCTCTCACATGACATACAATGCAATGTAGCATCTTGGCCAAAAAAGTGTGGGCTTGATATGTTACCTTGCAAAGTTCTTACTAATGTAAGATTGAAAATATTTCTATTCATAGCATACCTTATTGAAAGTTAAATTGTTTTGGAAGTATAACCCTCTGGGAGTTAAAGGTTAGACTGTTTGCAATGTAACCTCTTTTATTTTACCTGATGGCTTATATAAATACATTGCAGTGAACAGCTGAAGTGTTACACATAGCGTTTGGTTTCCAAGATTGGCAAATATTACCTGAAATGTACAACGTTACGTGAACATCATCTCTTGCTCGTAAGTTTTAAATTTGGAAAAGTCTGTTGTTCCTGGGTGGTCACTGTGGAGATAGCTTCAAGCATACAAAATATAAAAAGTATGCATGAAATATGCCAGTATATTAAATTAACATCCTGCAAAAGCTGCCTTTTTAAAATCCAGATGCTTATATTGCTTTTGACAGACTCTAGGCGGTAAAGTTTTAACTTTAAAGAAGGGGCTTTCTGTTTCTGTTTTCAAGTTAAAAATAATGAAAGGAAAACATACTGAAATTCCCACATTATTAAATAAAACATTTAAGTGGCATGGGGCCAATCATTGTCACGCCATGAACAAATGCCTTACGGTAATATGTTCCATAACTGTTTGCTAAAAACTACCAATTTTAACACATTTGCACATGATTAGACACAATAAAAAGTTACTTATTGAAGCCAGTGCCACAGTAGTGTTACTTAGGCCCAGGGGGAGGGAAACCTGAAGGAGAGGGGTGGTGTGAAATGGGTTCCATGCTGTGAAAACAGACCTTCAGGAGAATCCTCCAGTGATGGACTTGGCTCCGGTGGCCAGGAGTTCACGGGGCTGCCCATGAGCCGGGGAGCAGGGCTGGGCAGACGTGTAAGGGGGAAGACTTGGTAATACGACTGACGGGCTTGAGCAGCAGCTACCCAAGAACTGTGGTTAAAATATTGTTTTGAAATGCCCCTCGTTACCCAGGGACTGGTCCACCAAAAGGGCGCTTTTCAAAATGGTTGGGCTGTAATGTTGTTCTTGCAAGACTTCTGGGCGTGTTCCTCTTTTTCTTAATAATCAAGGAAAGAGCTTCATAGGTCTGTGTTTGTAGCTGCCAACACATTAGCATGTGTTTATGTCACTGAACCTGATCAGCCGGAAGGCGACCAAGAAGAAACGGCTCACTCTGTCCTAATGGAAGAGGTTCGGCTTTGCTGCTTATGCTGTGCTGACTGAAGTAGTGGAATAGCATTTTCATTAGTTCAGTAGTTTATTCAAAGTGTAATTCTGCATAAATATTCATTTATATTTCAAATATTTTTGCTGAAGGAAATAATAACAAAATTTAGACCAGGTGATGCCTTTGTATCAGCCTCACAGACCACTTTAATTTTGGTTTTATTTTTCTCTTTCAGGGCCTTTGGATTAGGAACCCACTGCTATGCTTCAGTTTTTCAGAAAGCGTGGCACTTCACATCCTCTGCATTCATGTGAGAAGAGTTATCAAAACCAACCGGCCTGAATTAATTAAAAGTAGGTGTAATCTCCACAAATATGTGGGAGACAGTAAGAAAAAAAAAAAATCTGCAGGGGAAAATTCTAAGTACAAGTTAATGGTAACATTAGCAGAGATAATTTTTGCTTTGCGGCATCTGCGCATTTGGATTCACAAGGGAGTTTCTGGCTACTTGGGATTTTACACATTTATCAGCTATTGTAAATCTGAGAAGCCCATGGAAACATTATATCAGTCTGAGATGCACCCTTGAGGGTTTTGGACCCGTAAAGTAATTTATGCATTGCAATCGGGGATAAACATTTGCTTTCAAAGGAGAACCCCCCGAATCTTCCCCTCCCGCGGGGACTGAATCAAATTCAGAGGATACCCAGGGTTATGAAATATTTCATTGTGACCTTCTTACCTCCAGAAGGTGACGGGCTCTCCATCCCAGCTGCCTGCCACTCCCACTGGCTGTAGTTTTCTCCCCATGCCTAGTGTACATGTTATTTAAAGTAGTCAAAACACTGCGCTGAATGAGCTCCTGGGGAGCAGAGGCGGGCGCGACGCCTGCGGACTGCGGCAAGAACAAACACGAAGTGGATTGTAGTGCATGTTGCTTGTGCCACCCAGTAAAATGAGTCACCTGCACAGTGCTGTTTGCATGCTCCCCCTCCTCACCAAACGTGCTGACAGGATTCGGGACTGGCAGTTTCTCCAGTGTTCCCGTGGTGCATAGGATAGGGTGCCCCTGTAAACAAAATCCTCTTGGTAAGACCCAGGGACAGATAGCAAGAGTGCTGCTACTGATCTCTCTTACTGCGTAGGGGGAATTACCTGTTCAGCAGTGATGCTCTTCTGGCCTGAGCACATAGAACAAAAAACCCACCACCAACAAAAAAGTAAACAGAACATTAAGATGAAGAAAGATTAAATAAAACAGCCCTTCACAGTGCTTCGCAGTTTTCTGCGCAGTGAAAAATACTGCTGGTAAGGCAGGAGATGAGCAGGAAATCTGTGCTCTGTCTCCTAAAAAATGTGGTAAGGGCAAGGCAGGTCTTCAATCTTTACACGACTTTTTGCACCTCCTGTTTTACACCACTGTAAAAGAAAGAGAGGTTTTTTGATTCATCTGTTTCTTGGGTGGCAGAGGGGCTGAAGAATCAATGTTTGATGTCAGGCATACAAATAGTGGGTGTTTGCTTTCATGTCACAGGAGCCAGCCTTCATGCAAAGCATTTGACTGCCAGTGCCTCGCATGGGGTGGCAGCGCACCCCGCACCAGAACCGCACCCTGGGTTTCCACAGGGCGCCTTGTTTATACCTAGCCAGGAGGGTTTATCCAGGGGGCTTGACGCTGAAGAGGAAACGAGTGGACACTTTCCAAAACTGAATGTGTGCAAACTGTTTCTCAGCATTAACCGTCCCCCTTCTCTTGTTTTTGTTTCGCTTGGCAGCAGCGAGGAGTGGAAGCAGGGATAACAAACCCAGCTCCTTCCCCCGCTTGCTCCAGCATTGCATTTATTTCATAGTGGGTCACTTAAAATTAAAATGTACCTCCTCCCCCATCGCCCCTGTGATTTTTTTCTCTCAAAAAGTCTTACAAAGCGGGACAGCTGCATGATCCTCATCTTACAGAAAGGGAGTGAGAGGCAGAGGAAGGAAAACGGTTGCCCTGACAGTCTTTCTATTATAAGGAGCCTCTTTGGCTCCTTAGTCTGAGCATGGCAATATGTAGTAGAGGCTTGAATTCAGTGCTACATTTTCTGAAAGCTGTTATGAGACCCATACCTGGTAAATACCTTCTTTACAGTTATTTCCCAAAGGTACATACGGGACATTGAAAACTAGAAAGCTCTCCTACCACAAAATGTAGCTGTACACGATGCTAACAGCTGAAGGGTGCTTTGAAGTAGTGAGTGTCACCAAAAGGGGTTAACCAACAAAAGCGATCCCATGTCTTTTTTGGTGGTGCCAGAAAGTGGAGAGAACTGGATGTATTTTATCCATAGCCCCACTCATCACTTCGAACAAGTGACTGGACAATGTATCGAAGGTGAAAGATGACATTATTGGATTTGAGCTGCTTGCAAGGAACGGCTGTGTTTGCATGGAAGTGTCTTTCAGCTGTCTCTTCCTTGAGGGGAAAACCCATTCGTGCTGAGGGGACTCTTCTCCAGGCTCGGCAGCTGGCAGTACTCTGAACCTTAAACAGGCCCTTCACAGGTCTTTAGGAAACACTCTCCAACGCCTGGACCCTCTAAAGGTGTCCTGCTGGAAAGGGCTGTCAGGAGTGTCTGCACTCCGTGCTTGCGGTTCCTTGACTCCCCCAGAGGTACGGGGCCAACTCGGCTTAGCAGTAAAAGGAATCAAAGTTTTTTATTCGGTCTTTTAGTGTGCTCTCACCTGTGAAAGTCAAGCGAGAAGGTGTCACATGAGATGAGATGTTGGGATTATAGCATTAAGGTCATTTTGTGATAGGAATGCTGACAGCATTGAAATGTTTGGTATATTAAGAACAGAAAATAAGGAAAATTATCTAAGAGATGACTAGAGTGAGTCATGATCCACTCATATGACGCACCATCACCCAGCTTTCTAGTGACACTTCCGTGACGATTTTTTGCAAATTTGAAACTTGCAGCTGAGCTCCAACAGGACACAAGGTAAATGCAGTGTTGACAACAAGCAGAAATACAGATTATAGTGCTATTAATGGCTTTCTGGTTAGAAAATTTACATGGTCATTGATTCAAGAACTTCCATTGCCAGTTTCAGTCAATATTACCTTTTGGCTTAGCATCAAAACTGTAGCAAAGACTTGCTTGTCAGAGGTGGCTCTTGGCCGTTAATGTTGTTCATGAATATAAGAAGGAGGGGAGCAAAGTACAAGATGGGGTTACGGTGGAGTAACTTTCTTGCAAGCTATAAGCTGCGTTGATCTTAAAACAAATGAAGCAAGGCACAATAGATTTTAAGCCATTTTCCTATCTTGGCACTCTTGCCTCATTTTGGTGTTTATTGGTATAGGGGATAAGGAGTCCTCCCAACACAAATCAGGAAGTTCATCTATGTTCATCATGACGTCCAAGAGCCAGGTTATTCTTAGTTTTCCATGGATGAAAAGAGTAGAAGCATCCTTCTCCTGTCATCCTTGGATCCTCTGCAAGGATTACGTACTTTCAGACAGCACCTGAGTCCTTATGGGAAGGATCTTGTCAAAATACAAGAGACTTCCAAAAGATGAGAAGAAGAGAGGCTTTCTTTTTCATTGCATGGGCTTGCAGACTTTCTTTGTGCATAGTGGAAAGCTCTCATAGGGTAAGGTGCCTCATTATCCAGAGGTAACAACGTTTAATAGGGAATTGTAGCAGACCCAGCAGTAAGTGCAGCATCTGCTGTACCCTGACACTCTCATTTAGGCTACCCTCAAATCTTCAGGTACTCTTAAATGTTTGACATTTTATTTCACAGGCAGGATTTTCCCAGAAGAAGGTTCATTTTTCCTCTTTTTTTGTTTTTGTTTTTTTTTTTTTTTTAAGGAAAGCTTGAGTAGTTGCATATTAACCATTACTGAGTTTGAAGAAAGTCTGAACTAGATAAGAATGAGCAAATGCCAGTCATTTTCTTGTGACCTTCTTCAAAAACCTCTACAGTCAACACAGCTGAAGACTGAAATTATCCATGTCGTCTAGAATCAGCTTTGATTCAGTAGGACATCAGCTTGCCACCAAGAAGAGATGAATCATGAGCTAAGGAAAATCTCACAGCAGTGATTGTTAACTACTAAGTGTGATGTGAAAGGCAGCTTTTATCCAGGATTTGCATGTGTGACTGTCATTTAGTTACTGCATGAAAAGTACAGAGAAACATGCAATCTCAAATTAGTAGGAACAGCTGGAGTCAGAGGAAGGTTTCTTTTTAAGTAGCAGTACATACTTTTTTATATATATATATGTATGTGATAGGTAGGCCTGGGGACAGGGTTGTGAGGCCTCGTCTGCTGCCTTGAATTATTTTCCAAGCTTGGAAAGACCATTTGTGTTGCAGTGGAAGAGTGGCTGCCCTGAGACCACCTCCCCTGCAGCCTGGGAAGCACAACTGCCTTTAAACACCCGGGCTTGTGCCTTTGGCTCAGGAGTATCTCCGATTCAGTAGGCTTGGTGCCGGTCTCCGCATTTAAACTCTTCTGAGCTCAAATTGAAAAAGTCAATAGTATTTTGTAACCTCATTGTAGCTTTATTGAAGCTTCCATCATCTTTTCTGCTGCCTCCTTGCAAAAATTTCAAATGGTAAATTGTGCCTTTATAGACTACATATTAATCTCTCATTGAATTACTATTTCTATAATATTCTACAATTATTACTCCTTAGTTCGTTTTCTTGATCTTATGATAGTTCAGTGCTCAATATAGCTAAATTTATTTAAACACTTGAAGAAGTTCACCTTGATACCTCCATCTTTCTGCAACAGCTCACTATGAGACCACAGATTATTATAGTTGTACTTGAAGCTTACATATTTCTTCTTCAGTTTTCCTCAAATGCTTGAAGAAACACCAGCTGGTATTAGGTAACTTAGCTTGATTCCTGTTTTTTTATTCATGCTGAGGAGCAGCTTAGTGTGGAAATAATTCCTGTTTTTATTAGGATTGTTTGTGAAGTTATAAATCTACAAAGCAGCATGCGGCAGGAAACAAAACTGCACTTTGTCTGATCGATGTGCTTTGACATTTCCTCTTTGACACAGCCTGGCCGTACCCTGGGACCTCTGAGGGCCATCCCATTCCAGATGTGCCTCCTGCCCAGCCTACATCTCCCTGTTCGGACAAGGCTCAGATGCCTTTCCCTCTCCTGTTTCCATGGGAAGGAAACGTAGGTGAATAGGCTGAGAGGAAGAGAGCCACGTCATGCTCCAGCTGATCCCTCAGTCCAGATAATTGGAGCAATGCCCTCACAAGAGGGTCATCTGCAGCCCAGGGACAGCCCAAGTGCTGAAGTGCCTCTTTACTAAAGTCTGTAGATATTTCCTAGACTATGCTGTGAGGGCAGCTCACATGTCAAAAAGCATGTCAAAACCTGGTATTTGTCTTTAAAGGCCTCAGTTCCTGATGGCCATCTCCCAGGTTTCAGCAGTACTGAGCCCTGAGAAGTCATTATGTGATGGGAGTGCTCAAAACTTGTGATCAACTTATCTTATATTGAACACTCATAAGAAGAGGCACGTTAAACGGTGGTGGTTTTGGAAAACTTGGTTCTGTTTCGGCCAGAACCATCGTGCTGTAACCAGACACCATCAATCATGCTCCACTTTTTGGAGGACTAGTACCCTTAATCTTAGTGGCTGCTTCAGAAGAAGTTTATTTAAGAAGGAGCTTATTTTTCTCCTGTGTTTTCTGCAATAATATCTGCCTCCTCTCTGCTCTGTGTACACAAAGCCTGTGATTACTTTGAGGGTGATTGTCGGAGGGAAGGGGGAATGAACTCAAGCAGGAACACACTTATGAGAATGACGTAGGAGCCTGATTTCCAAACGAACAGCAAAAAACACAAATCAGCTCTGAGGACAAGACTACCACTGACTCCAACTTGCCTGCCTGCAAGGATTGAGCCTGCTTCTTTGTCAGCTGACAATGTCTGGTTCTTGATAGATCACAAGCCCAGCCCAAGAGCTCCTTTGCTGTAAAACTCTCCCACCTTCACATCCTGGTTCATTTTCTTTAAAACGGGATGAAGTTTTTATCCAAAAAAGTGAAAAATGCAATCTCCCATCCACTTTGTCTTAACAAACTGTTTTGAAATATCATTTGTCTGGAGAGGCTCCTGAGGTAAACCAATCAGTTTGAATCTTTCTGAATTTCTTTAGTCTTGATTCTCCACTTTTCAAATTATAAGAATGCTAAAACCACAATCATAGTCTTTTTGAGAAAAAAAATGCCATAGGACACTTCTTTTTTTCCTGCAACTAGAACATTCAAATTTCTCAATCACCTGTTCTGATCTGATATTGATTTCCTTTAGTATTTCTTCTTCCTCCTTAGGGAAATAAATCTGTTTCTGGTATCTATCAGCCATTCTTCCCTTTGATAAAAAGAATTCATATAATTCTTAAGTAATGCTAAATCTTCTGTCAACAAATTAGTCTTGTCATCAGCCATAAGGGGCCTCATGATCTTCTTGGTGACCTCTTGTTTCTAAAATACTTGAGAAAAAAATCCATGCATAATAACTCCTGGCTATTCCTGTAATGTTTGTACTTTTATTTACAACTTTTTATGGTGTTGTGAAGCAAATAATTGGCTAGATTTTTTTTTTCTCAGAACAAAACTTGGAACTTTAAAAAATATCCTATTTGTGAGTATGATGGCAGGGCCTTAAGACAGCAGATGAATATATGTGTAAGGTTAATTCAATACGTGCAGGTTAATTCAGTAAAATCAATAATTTAGTGGCTACAGCACTCGTTGGAGATCTATGGGTTGTATGGGATATGGGATCGAGTTTCTGCCTTTGTCCCGTTCCAGATAAGCACCCAAATCACTAGATTATATGATCAGTCTATCTTTTTCTAGTCAAATAATTATTTTTCCAAAGTTCATCTCCAGTAGAGTGAAATCAGGGTTAATACCTTCCCACAAATCATAAGTATGCCCCAACTGTTGGGTTATTAGCTGGTTTTAATCAAGAATTTAATCAAGAACTGTTTTTACATGATTAAAAAACGTTTTGACACTTTCTAACACAAAATGATTCCATTGAAAAATGCACCTTTTTTCCAGTCTCCCCCATCTCATGACATCACTGGATATTTTCCTGCTTACATTTAGTAGGCTCGGGACTTCAGTTTTATTGTTTAAGATCTCTTTCTTGCGAGTTGCTTTGCATGGCTGGAGGCATAAACATGAAGAACAGGCTCCATGCCTAGAGCCATAGTCTATCACAGTGCTATATTGTACTTAAAGGATGTGTTCTCTTGTTAGCATTAATTACATTTTTATTTTTTTCCTCTTAATTCATACATAGTTCACTGCTACTCTATACACAATTTAAACCATGATCTTTTTGCATACAGTATTTTCCTCTATCTTTTAAAATGATTTTTAACATTGTCATTTTTCACCAATGTATTTTCCATGAAAAAGTATTGTTTGTGTCTAGTTAACATTTAACTGAAACTGTCATACCTAATGCTTTAGTAATCCCTGAACGCACTGTATTGGCCTGAAGCTCCTTAAACTCAGGCCTTGTGCTGTTGTAAGAGTGCTTCTGTCAGGCTTTCCAGATTTTCAGTGGTGTGGGTTTGCAGATTTACCTCTTCATCTCCAATATGTGTCCAGCTGATTCTTAAAAACTCTGTCAAAAATTGCTATCATTTCACAAATTATAAAGGAAAACACAGCTCTATACCATGTGCTCAAAGCTATTGCTTGATTTATTTCTTCCACTTAATATGCCCCAGATTATATCCAGTACTTGAATACTCCCATTTCTACTTACTTTTCTCTCTCCTTTCAAAACCATATTAGTTTATTGTTGCCTCCTGCTCAGTTCCATCTACCATCTTACTTCCTTTAACTCAGGTTTTGAACCTGGGTAATTGTAACCAGCTGGTGATGTCTCCTGGGGTTCCTGCCTCGGTAAATTTTACTTCCATTTAGCACCTGGACACATTCACCTTGCCCACTCTCTGAAGAGCAGCGATTTGAAAGAGGCAGGACGGGACAGTAACTACTGCACTTTGCTGTCTCTTGAACTGGAAGTTTTCACGATCAAAATCAAATGCAAAGCAATTGTATTGTGTGATCTGTATGCGATATCAGACACAGACTGGAATGAAATTTTCTTGTTAGGCATTTCCTCCTTTCTGAAGTCACCATGTTGGCAGGTTCAGTTTTCCTGAGTTTGGTTCCAAACAAACAATCGGCTTCTGTTGGTGTTAGGTGAACAGGTTGTCTCTTTTATTGTGTATTCTCTGATGGGATTTCCTCTGGTGAAAATCAAAAAGGTTTCCGTGTGGCAGAACTTCTGAAAATGGACAACTTACTTACCTTACTTTACAAATTTCTGTTGTTTCTGCGTCTTCACTTGAAAACCACTCTAGGGCACAGGAGTATTGTCACCATCATATTGACTATACTGAAACAGTCATCTGTCTATCTGTATGTTATACCTCTTGTACTTTTTTTAGCTCTAATTACAAGCTTCAACCATTTTTTTTTCTCCAATAAATACCTAAATGGCAAAAAGCGGGAGTTAAAGAGCTATGAATTTTATTTTTATAAGAATCATCCATGTTGATTTAAAGCATGCGTAATCATACATCCACCAAGTAACTGGCTTGTATGGGAGCACAAACAATTTCATTAAATAGTATTTCATAGGCTTGCTGCCTGAAAAAAAAGTCATTCATTCAATCCAGAATCTGTGAATTTACAATACACTGTTTCAGACATGTTTGAAAGTGTACATTAGTTATAGGTAATAAATGTAAAACATTAATCCTGTCTAATTAACTTTAAGCGTACAGGAAAACTTTCATATTAAACACTTGTCTTTTCCTGCTGTGATTCCTGGCTGTGATGTCGTAAGCATGAATTATAAGCTGGACATGGTAGGGAATTTAGACCAGGAATTTAAATTATCTGAAGAAAATTTTGTTCTAGTACTTTATTCCCCCAGTAGAATATGCCCCATGATCTCTGGCAACTCAGGTAGGAGTGGGAAGTGCAGTCAGGTACAGGAAATCTGCTGTAGACTGGACCCCTCCGGAGCAGAAAAGACCAAAAAACAATGCTTGCCAATGAATGAAGCAAGCTGCCAACGCCTAAAATGGGAGCACAGCCTGGAGAGCCAGTAGTACTCGGGTAGGCTCTTGCCTTCCCCTTTTCTCCAAGGTTCCTGAGCATGTGAGCAAATCAAAACTGACAGCAGGTGTAGTGAAGAGGAACATGTCTTCTCCAGTACTGACCACTCTGATGATGCTTGTCAGGATGAAAAACACTGAAGGGGAAGAGGGAAGAGGCTGGAAATGCTCAATGTGAAAGACCTCCTACCGTGGCAGAGCCTCTCTCTCCTGAGAGCTCTTTCCACCTGCCCTGTTCTCACGATGGAAAGGTGCACTGGATATTGGCAGAGAAAAGAGCAAGATGACATGCAAGGAGGAGAGTGGCACTCAGCACTGTGCAGAGAATCTGCTCGCAGAGATGGCCTCGCAGGCAGTGGGAGGAAAGACATTTCCAGATTCGCAGTGGGTTTCAGATGGTAGAAGCTTTCCCTAGGGCAGTGGCTTTCACCAAGCAGCTCAGGATTGCTCACGGAGCAGTCACTGTTACAGGCACAAGAGGGCTGTGGGCTTGTTTCTGAAGGGCTTTGATGGCCAGTACAGATAATGCAGCATCTGCTCAGGTGTAATTCACGGGGACACATGCTAGGACAGCGTGCTCTGGAGGATACGTATGATTCAGGTAATCCACGGGGAAGCTCATCTAGGCATAGGTGTAGTGAAATCTGAGCCAGCAAAAGACAATTTGCCTAATAAAACCATCTGGAAGAGGTGAGCGCTCACTCGACACAAAACAGTGTTTATATTTCATTGTTCTAGTCTCGTCTAGAGGGTAATTACATTTTGTGGGGTTAACGTGTAGCAAGGATCTCACTGAAGGTCCAACAGCAGTGTTTATAGCTGACAAGTATATTGAGTGAAAATGCTGATTGCCATCTCCAGCACTACCAAGCCACTCGGGCTCTCCTGTCAAATCATTATGGACGAGGAGCGCAATGATCACAAGCACTTGGCAGCTTCCCGTTGGAGAAGGGACATTTTTCCCTTCTTTTCAAGCTGATTAGCCTTAGACCTGTGGCTTGGGTATGGACCTGAGGAACTCAGGTTAACAGTTTCTCTCTTCTCCACAACAGAGTTGAGTTCTATGAACATCCTTTCAGACAAATAATATTTTGAAACCATAAGAATGTTTACACAGAGCAAAAGGAAGGGGTGCAAACATTGTAAAGGGAGTTTGTTACTCCCGTGCTGTTGCTTTTTGGAAGAGTGTGCTTGGATTTTGCAGTATTTGCCCTGTTCTGATTATGCTTTAATATTTCAGTGTGGGGAAAATAACTCTGATGTAGGAATGCAGCACTCAAGTGCTCTTTCCTCAACATACACACACACACACACACACACATATATTTATATATCTATAAAATAGATGAAACCTTACTTTTCATTAAGGGAAAAGATATTCTTGGCAACTTAAATTGGGAAGTAACTGCGGGAAAATAGCTCTCTTTAAGAAAAGTAAGTAAAGTAGGTGCAGGCAGTGACTTTAAATTGGACATTAAACTAATCCAGGGCTATACTTTAATAAAGGCTAGTGCTGGGAATTCTTATGGATTTTCTAGCTCATTGCTGGGATGACAGAGAAATACAATAAATGTTCTATTACTTACACAAGCTGCTGGTTTTCAGAAAATTAGTCACCAGTGACCTTTTACCCTTTGTCTTGCTCTCTTTCTCAGTAAAAGTACCTGATCAGAATCAAATGCAGCTCTGGTGTATGATGGCATCCCTCCAGGCTGCACAGGGCTACCCTCCATTACTGTGAGTACGACTCTTAGCCTAGTGTAAGACCAGCTTATTTTTCTCATTGTGTAACTGTAATATTGGGGAGGCAGGAGGGGAGAGGGAAGGGACAGAGGAAGAAAATAATTTTTTCATCATTGGTTGTTATTTTTAACTGTAGAAGAAAACAAAGGCACAGTTCTACATTTCTTACTAAGGAACGAAGCCCAAACCATAAAACATAACCAATCAGACTGCTCAGAATTAAAATTTGAGAACCATGATATGGCTTGGTGATATCCCCAGCCTCACAAAGCATAAACCTTTGTGCTTGGTTGGTATTTTTTCTTTTCCTCGACTATCAAAACGTGAAGTTTATATTCTCTACGATGAGGCACAGACTTTTGCTGAGGGGGAGGGGACTATATTACTTGGTGTGTATCAGCCCTTTGGTAGAATTATATTGATTAGTTTTCCAGTTAGCAGTGAGACCTCCTTCTGACCCTATTTTCAGGGTCAGTAGATCATAATGCAGAAGCACTAAGATACCAGCGTCCCTCCCCATATTGCTTTTTGAAGAGTGTATGGACCAGAAAATCATCATTTTATAGATATAAAAATATATATATATCATGTGTGTGTATATATGTATAATCTGTATATGTACAAAAAGAGTGTGGCTGGACTCCACTCTGCAAACGCAGGTATAAGTTATATATCAATTATAATAACATTTTGCTGTGAGAAGGAAATACATCCAGCCTCTACTACAGCTTTAAAACTGATTTTTGTCCTAAGATGGTGGTTTTTTGAAATAGAAAAGAAATACCTCATGATTCAGCACAGTGAGGACAGATGTGTCTTTGTGAA
The DNA here is from genome assembly GCA_013389945.1 of Fregata magnificens. Lineage (NCBI taxonomy): Eukaryota > Metazoa > Chordata > Aves > Suliformes > Fregatidae > Fregata > Fregata magnificens. The sequence continues at coordinate 101,253 of WAAD01018995.1, read as the reverse complement.
AGAGGAACATGCACCTATATTTGAAATGGAACTATTTTTCTGAGATCTTTAGTCTGAGACCTCTCAGACATGAATACATAAAACAAAGCTACAAGCTCGGCCCCGTTATAGGCACTCTGAGGATGTCCCATGAGCAATCTGTTGGCTTCCATCTTGTATTGTATGTCAACCATACATACCTCTAATTAAACACGAAATCATTTGTCAAAACTTGCTGCACTGTTCATATCCAACATTTTCCATGGCAGGTGTATAACAGACAAAGAACAAGGACAACATGAAATACCTAAAGAATGCTTTTAGTTGCTATTTTTAATTGCTATTTGAAGCTTACATTTGAAATCCTTGGTCCTGTAAAAGGATAAGGACTGGAGTCAGGGACTCAAATATCCTCGCCCTAACACCAGGACCTTGCAGAATGCTTTTGAACTCTGGTGCTCCCCGAGTGTGCTGTAACTGTAGGAGACAGCGCTACTGCCCTGGTAAGAGCCAGGCTGCTCTTTTCATATTAAGAAAAAGGAGCTTGACTTCTAGCAGCTGCTGCCTCTGGTTTTCCGTATTTCCTTAATTGAACTACAGGCCGCAAGGAGCTAATTAATATATTCCATATTAATAGTGAAATCACCATCTGGGGAAATAAATGACTGGAAATAACTCCGGGGGAAAAAAAAGTGAGGCAACATATTGCAGGCCACAGAGTCTTGTCTATACCCAGCTAGCCCTAGACTGCAGGGAGTACCTCAGCTCCTCAGGAGACATGATATGGACAATGCTTTGCCTGCAGCTCTGTTGCTGAAATTTCCTTCCTAAGGTTATCAGTGCTCTGGTCCTGAGGCATCTGGTAAAATCAGCTTCCCAACTATTGTCCCTCGCCTTTCCCCAAGCAAAGGCTCAACAGGTCTTGCAGAGAACATGCCAACATAGCAGCGTGCCTACTGCTTCATATATTCCTGTTTTTCTCAAGTCTGGACAGTAGTATGTAGAAACCATTAGTGAATAGACACTGCTCTTACGTTGGCTTTTTAGTTGCGTTCAGATTTTAGTGTGGTCCAGCAGAGATGGCAAAGAGAGTATCCATGCACCATCTCTTTACTTCCTTATCTCGTATTTTGATAGGTCTAAGGTCTGGGCCACCTATGGGATATGGAGCTCTTAGGTTTGAAATTGAGACATGATGCCATATTTATTTCTCATAGCGATATGGCACAGGATTTCAGCATCCTGGTTTACGAACATAAGATGTTCATAAGTGACAAAGATTATCTTCTCCGCTTGTTTCTCTGCTGAAACAAAGGCAATTTCTTCTTCCTACCAATATCTTAACATGCCTGGCTTCTTCTGGAAGATTTTCTAGGATTCCTAAAGTTTCCTAGTAATGGCTAAACAATTGTCATTATGGCCTCCTTGCACCTGCATGCTAATCAGATCAAATAACTTCCAGAGAGAGTCAGATTCGTAACAGAAGTGAGCTGACTCCAAAGGACTTGGGTGCTGTAGCGAGCAGCTGGTCCTTCTCCAAATATTCTGGAGCACAGGTATCACCGAGCAGGCTGTCATTACATCCAGCATGTGCGCCGTCAGTGTTGAAAACAGTCAAACAGCTGCTAGGTGGATAAGAGTGACCATATTCCATGCACACACGCTGCTTCATTTCTTCACCAGCTGGTACTCAAGGGACCCTTCCATTTCGTGATGGTCGAGGGTGCGTTTATATGGCCCTAGTCACTTGCAAAAATGACGTGATTTTCTGATGTGTTCCTCTGCTGCATTTTTCTCTGCAAGGATCATGCAAATATTAATGAAAATGTTAAGGAATTTACCCTTTTTGCCTCCATGCCTATTAGCAGCAAGGAATTATCCTGAGCCTGTCCATGGCATGTTGGCTGAATTAATTCACAAAATTTTTGTTTAGCATCTCACTCTCCAAGAATATTTCTTTCTTTCTTTCTTTCTTTTCCTGTCATGGACTTCTGAATCATTTAACTAACCAGTCATTCAATTGCTATTGACCACTCTGGAGGAAGGTGAGGGGCCCTGGCACCCTGCACCTTAGGCAGGGTGACAATTTCTGTCCCAGACCCATGCTGGCTGAGCTCTCCCCACAGCTGGCACAGCTGGGTAGGTGCTTCTGGTTACTGCATCGGAGCTTGTGAAATCAGAAATTCATGTGAAACTCACCTAATAAAAAAGACAAGGCAGTGAAGCAGCTTAATAGGCCACCAAATAAGCCAAGTGAGTGTTGTTTCTTACCCTACTTCAGGCCAATTATCTCACTTGACTTCATTTCATCATCCTCTTGCTATGAGCCTTCCTGGATCTTTGGATAATGTTGCTAATAATTTGTCTTAAAACCCACCATTGCTTCATTTTTTCAGTTTCAGCAAAAAATATTCTTCATTAAGGGCCATATGCATGTTAATAAAGCTGTAAAGAAGGAATGTTTCTAACACACTGAATTATGAAAGGGGCAAAATATTCTTTTTTCCTTTAAGGGAAAATGCATTTTGTTTTCTTTTGCCACTCATCACCCTGAAGAAAGTGCCTGAGAGGGTAATATCCAATCTCCCTTTCTTCCTTTGCCATACCTCTTTTCCCCACTCCCACAGGACAGTTATGATAAATTTGATAAATGGGAATAAGACAAGGAAGAACATGCCCATCAGTAACAGCAGGAAGGTGTAAGCAACTTAAAGTGGCTGCCCTAGCACTGACTATTTTTCAACTGCACATCAGCTATATAATGCACTTTCCCACATCAGCTCTTACCTGCGCAACTGCAGATCAGGACCCTAACAGCATCCCGCCACAGGTGTAAGACAGAAATTTAGCCTCGATAACATATTCTTCCTGGTATCTCTGCTGTTCACAGAGAATAATCCAGAGCAGAATTCTAATACTGGATGTTTCAGTTGTCTGTTTGGAGGGGTCCCTCCTGCTCCAGCATTTGTACCAGAGACCAGGCTCTCTGGGCAAAGTTGACCTTTTTGATAAATCTTCATGCTGTGGAAATTTAGGTTGAAGAGTATTCTTTGTTTCTACTACTTATCCTACAACATTTTATTGCTTTAATTCAATTATTGGAATTTAATGATTGCCATCTGAAAGAGCGAGTACAGTTGCTCCTGTGTGAGGAGGGGCTTTTTATCATAAATTCCCAGTAACATCTTCTATCTTCACCTTTCTCTGTTCTCTAACTCCGTAGATAATAGAGTGGCAATTATGTTTATTTAGGACCTAAGCCTGAAAACCCTTAATCATGTGGATATTCATTGCTCCCACGGTCTACCTATTTCATTGATCGTGCTATTTTATTTTTGGTAGGATCAAGTGAGCGATTATAAAACAAGTAAAAACCAGAGAGAGGTGACAGAGTCAATTTAGAGTACAGAGAAGCGCTTACATCCCGCACCTCGTGGCTCTTACCCCAAGTAAGAGATACTCAATCATAATCATTAAAAAGGGTTAGTCCTTCCAAGGCCTGAAATGAGTTTTTTTGACTTCAGAGGTATTTCCTGCCGTGCCCTGTGCTGACTTGTTTGCTGACTGTCTTGCTGGCAAGTGTTGTGGGGCCGGATCCTGCCGGCAGTAGTGCAGGTGGAGACTGCTGCAACTGCCCAGGAGATTTGTTAAATTAGCTGGGTTTATCAAGCATGGGGTCGGGCTCCTGCTGCTTAACTCCTGCTAGCGACTTTTGTTTTCATTTTTCATCTGGGAGTCGTCCCCTCTAGCCCAGGCGCTTGCGTGCTCCTCCGTATCAGCAAGGTGGCTTTATCCACTTTTTGTTTTGGTCCACTCGACCCTTTTGGAGAGGATTGAAAGCCCAGACCCCTCTGTTGGATGGAGGCAATAGAGGCTGGGGTGTTGGGAGCTGACCTCCTGCCAAACCCTGTCTGAGCCTACGGGGGAGGGAGGGCTTTCCCCCCATCAGAGGTTCTCCTGGCAGAGGGAGAGAGGGTACAGGGCACCGAACATGCAAGGAGACCCCCTTAGCCCTTCCCAGTGCTATCCTGGGGGAGCAAAACCTTTTCAAAGGTGGGTGGGGAAGGCTGGGACCTCTCCTGGGCACACAAGCAGCTCCAGCCAGGGGTGCCATGGCTCCAGCCCCTGCTCCACAGGGAGTAGGGGCCTGGCTGGTAGCCCGAGGGGGACTTGTGGGGCTGCCAGCTCAATGTCCAGCTTTGTGCAAGATGGATTAAACAAGGCGGTACACGGGCATGCAAACCAAGCAGAATTAGGAATGGGTCCCGGCCAGAAAAGTACAGATTTGAACATAAATCACAATCCAAACTTTCCCAAAGGGAATGTTTAGATTCAGGGCCATCTCTTAAAATAAATAATGAATAAATAAGGTCCCGTATAGATTTCTAACTATGTCACTTTATTAACACTATAGATTTTTCAAACACGGAGGGGCTGTAAGAATTACATATACATTTCATTAGTAGGGAATTTATGACTACAAGATTGCACTTAAGGTTTGTGCTAATGCTTTATGCACCCTTTTGACCCAGTTCCTTTACTATATTCTGCCCCAATATTATTTTTCATAAGTCAGGAAACATTTTCCATATGTTTTGCAGCATTATCCAAAGGGAGTTCGCAGCTGTACTGTTCATACTTTATCATGTTCGTACTGACTGAAGTGCAGACCCCTCCTAGTGACAGTACCCATCTGAAAGATCATAACAACGCATTTTTGGCACATTATTGTTCTACTTTTGTGTCAAGCCTCCCCCACGGAACAAAATTGTTTCACAGTTTTTATTAAAATTTACTATAAATGAACAGCTGAAAAAATAAACAGAAAAGTCTGTGTGTATCTTATTTACTGTCATCACAAAAAGAATATCTGTGCTGGAACATTGTAACATAACCTAACAGCCAAAACTAACTTACAGAAATAAGCAGAGACATTAGAAAGGTTGAAGGCCACAGGAGTTCATTATTTTCAGTAAGCTTAAAAGGCAACAAAGGGGGTGGGGGAGAAGAAAAAAAAAAGGGCAAAAGGAAAGTTATGAAGGTACATGGGAGCAGGGGAGCTGCAGGGGGGGAGAACTGAACCAGGAACCTATGTGGCACAAGGCAAAAAAGGGATGAATGCACCAATATCTGAGCTACCATGCCCTTCTGCAGCAAAGAAAAGTCTCTGTGTTCAGCTTTCCTTTGGAAAAATAAATATATTGATCTGAAAAGCTCTAAATAAAAACCCATCCGTGAGCTATTTCAGCTGATTGTGGCACTCCACTGCTGGATTGCAGTATCTGAGCTCTGATATCGCAAGTTATTCTGTAGGGGACATGAGTTTGCTCCTGCAGGATGACTTTCAGGAACGGTGTTTGGACTTAAATTCTAGTTATTTGGGGGAGATTTCTACTGAAGTGCTGTGGTCCAGGTCTAGATGTGGTCTAAGAAGCTGCACCTCTGCTGACAGCTTCTGTGCCCCCCTGTGCTGTGCGTGCTTTCACCAGATCTGAACTTGATCTCCTCGATGCGCTTCACTGGAAAGAGGTTTCTAATCGTAACTGGAAGCAGATACAGCCAAGGAATCAGTTTTAGTAAATCCCACTGAACTCTGTCATGGCAGGGAGACAGTATAAATGCTCCCCATGAGTCTGCTAATGAAATGCCTGGCAAAGCCAAAAAGGGCAAAGAAAAAATAGAAATCACAGCTGCAATATCAGCTTGAATAATAGAGCTAGGAACTGGAGCGTAATAAAAGATGAGCAAGAGGTCAGAAATAACACAATATGAAGGCAAAAGGAAGGAGAGGAATGCTTTCCAAAAAGTGAGACAGGGAAGAAAAAAAAGTGCTCTGGGTCCCATGAAATGCTGACATGAAATGATTTTAAAGAGGAAAACTAAAAAATACTGTGAAGGGAAAAGTTAATAATATTAATTTCATGAACTGTAATTTTTAACAGTTCTCCGCTTCATGCTGGGAATATTCCCCACGGAATCTGTGCTAGAGGCCAGATCCTTGACGCCAAGTCCCTAAAATGGGTCTGGAGAGACACTTAACTTATGTGTGATACCAAGTACTATTTTGAAGGCTCAACCACCTTTTTACTTTTCTTTTTCTCCTGTTTGGGAATTTTGCCACACAACTTCTGAATTAATCGAGCCATAATCTCTTTGCTGAGAAATAATTGGCTAAATTCATTTTAGGGGTTTTAGTCATCACTGAATGTAAAAGTGAAGGAGCAGGCACCCGTTCCCACTCACAGGGTGATGAGGATGGGAAGAAGCCAAGGGATGCCCAGCAGAGAGCCCGTGGAAGTACAAATGGTGGCTGGCACAGGCTGGGGGTGGTTTCCTCCATGGGCTTCATCTGCATAAAGGCCAATTAATCAGGCTTTCCGTGAGACAACTGCATTCCATGCAAAATGCATATTTTTCTACATCTCAAAGAAGAAAACAAAGTATGTTCCTCTACAGGTTTTCCAGGGGTGGCTTGAGTTACCTAGATCTTGGTCCTTCCTGTCCTCTGTGCTTCTAAGCACTAAATCAGGCGTCAGCTGCTGAGGTTTAGTATTTACATAAAGTATATTCCTGTAAAAGCATGTTCCAGACAAAGTAAAAGGAAAAAACTTTTAGTTAACAATTTGCAGCTACAGTGGAAATTATTTACTCTGAAGACAGCATAGTATCTATCTTCTCCTTCGAAATAAACTTCAAAAATAAAAATAGGATGCCTGGTGAAGTGAAGAGAATGAGCAGTGTAAAATTTTTTTTCCAGTTAGCTAGTGGATGTTATTTCATTTTCTGTGATCAGATAATCATTTCTTCATATTTAATCTGCAATTATAACTCAAGTTGTGGTGTTTGGGAAGGACAAAAGCGTAGAACTTAAGGTTTTAAAGTATTAATTTAACCTTACAATCAGAAATTATAAGGAAGTTATTACTGGAGCATTCACTTTTTTAATGGGAATACACCAATGAAGGCCATTACAGAGAAAAATAAGAGAAAGAGCTTTTAAAGGTAGAAAGCTTCTGGACTTGAGGCTTAAAATTAAAAGAAATACAAAATATTTTATAAATACGTATATTGAAAAATATGCCTTCTAATACTATCTGAATGTGATTTGCTATTCAAACACATTGTTTTGGTATACCAAATTATAGCTTTTAAACCAAATTTAAAATTCCATCTGTGGATACCTCTGTGGCGTAAGCGGGATGTACAGATGCAGCCCAGCCAGACAATCCTCCACATGCCACATTTCTTGAATCAAAATATCCAAAATTCAGCCAGGTGCTACGTAAACATGTAAGTGCATTTACATACAAGCATAGTCACTAGTACGTCGGTTGGCCATGTCCAGGGAGGACAGGCTTGGTCCCACACTGCTCTGCCCCACGTACAGCCCAGGAGTCAGGCTTGCTGTTTTCTGCTGCTCTGTGGGCCCTCGAAATTTTGGGTGTCTTCTGCTGATGCATTGGTTTGCATTTCCCTGTTTAAATACAAGTCTTTTCACACTTTCTCTTCTGACAGGATTGGACGTACAGCTCTACTGGCAGACTGCCCGTTACCTGCCTGTACCTCTGTGCAAATTAAAAACCAGTCATGACATATTGGCTGATGATATTATCTCCTTAGCCTTGGGGAAACAGCTGGAGAAGGAAAATGGGTTAAAACAGAAATGTCTTATTGAGATAGCTATTTCTGGAAACAGTAGGGCAGGAGTGCTCCTGGTGTAGGTAAATGCCATATCATTCCAACAGAGATGAAGAAAAAAACCTGTGAAGTGACTGTTTCAGATAACAGTGACTGCCATTAGTTTTACACTCTATTACCCATCCTTTTCCACAGGGAATGTACCATTCTTTTGTCCCTTGTTATCCATGTATTTTCTTTTAATCCTAGACAGCTACAAACATACATTTACGCGAAAGCCACTAACGATTTTGAGGAAGACAGAAGATTTGCCCTTTAGGTATTTTTGTGTACTCTTTGTTATAAGCCCTCTTTGCATTTAATTAGTGCAAATTGCCATGTTTTTGCACTGGATAGCTAAGGTAAATGTTTGACACATAGACTATAAAGAGTATGAAGCTTTATTTTTCTCATCTAGCATGCTTTGCACCTGAACATTTGCGTATTGGTCCTTTCTCCTTCTTTTCTTTTTTTTTTTTTTTTTTTTTTTTTTTTTTGCAATAGCAAGAACTGATCTAGAAAAGCTTGATTTCCTTTTATGTGAATAAACTGCAAAACTCATAGGTGCAAAGCCAGGCTACCACACATGCTGTGCTTTTCGCCATGTTTGCACATATAAAAACAATAACATACCTATAAAATACTGCTACGTTTTATGCAATTCTGAATGCTATCAAAGTTTAAATCTCAATAAAGTGCTTTAAAATCAAATCAACGTGCCTTTCAAGAAACTTTGCCAAACCAGGTCCTGGTATATTTTTTTCCCCCTAATAATAACCACGTGGTTTTTGGTGGTCCTCCCTGCCTCCCAGGAGTGCTTGCTGCTAGGCACCAGCAGGCACGGTCCTGCCGTGATGCAACGGTGAGATGCTTGAAGAACATGAATTGCTGGTGAGATTTGTTTCTTTTAAATCTGAAAAAGTCTTTTAAGCAATGATTTGCAGAGAGCTTTGCTGCTGTTAAAAAGGCTTCTTGGCTTTAAATGGGGTGTAGGGAAAAGCAGGTATTCTTACGTATTAATACAACGTGTGAGTGACTGGGAGATGCAGCCACAGTTTCTGCTGTAGGCGTTGTGATAACCTGGAAGTAGGTTATCAGAGAGCTGACGTGCCAGAGTAGGTGTCAGGTCCATACCTGTTTTTAACGAGCCAAGTAGACAGTCTTTAAAAAAAGATTAGCTGCAGAAACCCTACCATTGAATGTTAAGCATGCCATGGAAATGCAATAAAAATGGAAAGGCAAAATTGTCCAGAAAATCTTGAGCCAAAAAGGGAAGGGGGAAAAAAAAGTTTACTTAGTGGTTATGAGTCAATGCATGGTGTATGAACAAAAATGTGAGAGACCTTTATCAGATGAGAGAAATCTGACATGGTTTTGAGGCTTAGACTCTAAATAATAATCTGAAAGCAAATACAATATCTGATCCAAGAAAAGTATTTTTCATAGCTTTGAGGTGAATAATTTTAAAATTAAGGAAAGAAAACCTATTCTGTTCTTAAATTGGATAAATAAATACATGATCAGTGCCAATTATCAGAAAACTATTTGGGTATTTTATTATCTTTGCATGACTAATGTGTGTTATGGAATGCCGTGAAAATAGTGATTTCTTTTTTAGTAGATGCAGACTGGTTTTAACAAGTATTAAAGAGCAGTTTCTATTTATTATAAACATATTTAAAAGCAATCAGAACAATAAGAAAAGGTACGATGAACAGAATACACCTATAAGTGAGTCACATCTGTAAACTTTAGGCAGTGGCTTGAAAGCTTACCTGAAAGTCCCAGGTTGCATATCCTGTACGTTTATGAAAGCAAGTAGGGAAGACAAAAAGCTATTTTTTTTTCCTCCCCAATTTCATGTATTTATCTTAAGAAGGGTAAAACCTGGAATTATGTATTTAATTAAAAAGCCTAATACCATAGACTTCATGGCCTCATTACACAGCCTGGAGGTCCATGTGCCAGGGCCAACATATAAAAATGACCATTTGATAGATGAGAACCAGACTGAAGAAAAGCAGCTTTTTATATGTATGAATGAGAATTGGTCAACCTTCTCTGATGCTCTCTTTCAGCTAATGGTGTATCTCTGCCAGTGAAGAGTGAAGCTAGTATGGGAAGAGAGGGAGAAGAGGAGGATGATAGCCAGAGAGCAACAACAAGTCTCTGCTTTTTCACTAGATGTGCAATCTCAACAATGGGATCATCAGAACCAGTTTTTCAGGGTGCTGGTTTAACCAGACCTTGAAAACACCCTCTCTCTTCATCTGAATCACATACAGTGTAATTTCTTAAGCTTTCAGGGACCTTTTTCCTGCCTACTGACAAAACAAAACAAAACAAAACAAAACAAAACAAAAATGGAGCTTCATCATTCTCATGTGGTTTTTTCCCCTATCAATAATAAGACAATACTTAGGGAGGATCAGGACAGTAGTAATTATTCCTAGTGAAACAAACTCAGGATTATTATTTACCATTTTTTCTTAGGTTTTCTTTCACAGGCAAGAGAGATGTCTGTTCTACTCTGAAAAGGCTCCCTGCTGTGATCCTGACTGTGTCCTGGATGTAGCGTCATATCTGAAACCAAGCAGTGTGCAAACATACTTATTTTGTTTTGTCAGTTAAGTCCTGAATCTCCATAGAGTTAGAGATTGTCTGCTTAGGTAAGTTCAGTATTTTACTCTGATAAAATGGAAAGTGATCTTTAGCTCTTGGTACTGTTTAAAGGAATCTGCTTTGCTGTTTATGGGGTCCACAAAATGGAGTATGTGCATGTGGTTTCGGCTTCACGAAACAGGGCATGTGCTGTTGTAAAAAAATTATGCTGCTGGAGAGAACAGCGAATGCCTTATTTACTTACTCTTTATCTCTGGAGGATGACTTGGGGAACTTAAGTGGTTTATGCCCACAGGTCAGCTTTCATGCATGTGGAGCTTTACAGTTTGCAGAAACCTTCTGCTCAGCCAACAGATGAATTATTCCTACCATAAGATGGAATAAGGCAGCAATAAGCTACTACTACCTTTGTCTTGGCTTTGTTTTCTCAGTCACTAAACAGGGCAATGAAAGACAAATGGTCTCCACTGGCTTGGGCTGGCTGAAAGAGGGTTGGGAGGGATAGCAAGTTAAGTGGAGAGAGCATAAACAACGATTTTTAAAGCCGCATACGCGTCTTCTAAGCCCATTGGAAATTGCTAATATTTTGCTTGAACCCTTCAAGCGATTTTCACAGGTAGCCTAAGATCATGAATGAAGCCAGGAATTAACTTACAACATAAGTCTGTAAGTTGTTAAACCAAGGTAGGAGAATGATGTTGTTATGTTATCTTTTTGTCATGGGTGCAAACATACCTGTGTATAATGCGTTGGGTTTGCGCACAGTATAATATGTTGTATAATTATTTGGATAACTCTTGCTCTATAGGATTTATTGTTTTCTATTTTTATAATTAAAGGATAAGCATGTTTAGAAGTACCGTGTGTATTTTCACATCATGCAAAAAAGCATTCCACAAAAGGGGCCGTAGCTCAGAGAATTTCCCCCTGGTTAATTCAATTCCTGTAGAAGAGATGATTATTTGCTACCCACCTCTATTAGGAGCTACAGTCATCCAGAAGAATGAAACGGTTTCTACACAGTGTTGTAGATTAAGATGGTTTTACGGGGTATTACACATTATAAAATAGCTGGGCCTTTTAACACACTGGTGATCCTTTAAGGATGTAAAACCCAGTACCAAAAGTGCTAAAGCAAAATATACATCAGGAAGACCATTGGGATTATCTTCTGAATGCTTAAAATGAATGACTGGGCTTACAAATTGTTTATGACTATTATGTCTGAAGCTCTGGTGAAAGGATTGGCTGCATTAATTGATTTTTTTAAATATGATTATATTTTGCCACTGAGTGATCTTTATTTGTTCACTGATGGTGCAATTCTTTGGTAGTTCCTCTGGAACTACTACTGTGTGTCTTTTATTACTCAAAGCTACAAAAATACACCTTCTTGCAGGGAATTTTTATTTTTAACTACTGTTAGCGTTTTCTTTCAACTAAAGGATAATGCTATAGAAACCTCTGACGCCAAGCAGAAGCAATCCCTTCAGCAGTTCTCAGAAAAAATGTTCTTCATTTGGACACAACAGCCTGTGAATCCCTGTTTTTTTCAAGTGTGTACTTTAAAAAATATATCTGTACTGGAAAAATATGTAGAAGAATTGCTAACTAGTTGTAGGATAGTGTATTGGCTTAATCCCATGCTGTTTATACGATTTCATTGTGGGCTATTTTTGTCTAAAAGACATTAAATTAGGCCCAAGGTAATCTTCAAGCTTTGACCCAAATCCACAGAAATAATTACTAGTTTACAAAAATAAGTATCTGTGCTAATATGCTGACCTCACATACCTTGCTGCTTTTATTATGTTGGGGATTTTTTAGCATAGTACAGCAGTCTTAATTTCTAGCCTTAGATATATAACTTTTCATTAGACATATATAAACCAAGTTTCTTCTTAACTAAATGTGGTTAAGAAGCTGAAGTCGTGTTCTTATTTCTTCCACTTCTACCCTCTCCATTCTGCACATACAGCCAGCAATACTTAATGACTAATGAAATAAATAGCAATAAGAATTTGACTTAGCCCACAAAATCAATGAAGTTTCTTAAAGCCTAAAATTATGGACAGACACCTTGGCTTGTATTATGTTACTTTGCTTAGTCAAAACAGCTTCTTAACGCAAAAGTAGATGTTACAGAAGATCATTTTATAGCAGCATGAGCAGTTTGCCTATGTTTGGCAAGAGACTTTTTTACTTCAACATATTTGAAGTGGTTTAATGACTTCAGAGCAAGAAGGGGTCTGGTGGCAAGGATTTCTAGTAGATTGGGTCTCATTTCATCTGGTCAAAAATATCAGAAGGTACATTAGATCTGAATTTTCAGGACAGTAACAGGTTACTGTGCATTTCTGTAGCACCCATAAATCACACCTACAGCAACAGGACCAGCTTTAGCAGCAAAGAGAATACTTTGCATCCCACCAAAATATTACAATAGCAGCAGCAACAACAACAATGACAAAACTCCAGAAAGCAAGTGCTGAAAATGAACCTCGGGCAGCCTGGGAGAGCCATGCTGGCATTTGCCCGGTGGGTCAGAGGCTGCAGCCATGCTCCAATATGTACCTCAAACTTTGGGAGCTTGACCTAAGCCAGTCCAAGTTTCCTACAGCAGTCATAGCCCAAGTCCAGGTTTCATAAGACAGGATTTGGGACAAACCGTGCTGGTTCACCATTTGTCGGTTCTACTTAAAGCAGGATGAGGCGCTCCCTCCTCCTCCCCGATGATGCCTGTGCTATTGCCCTCTTCCCACCTCCCGCCAGGGGAAGGATATTTCTGCCGTCTTCTGCTGATGCCAACCGACCCCTGTCGCTGACAGACAGAAAAGCGCTGTAGTCATTTCTACAGTGCTCCCAGAAAGATCTAGAGGAAAATGCAGGAAAGGTTCCCAGCAGTCATGTCAAAGGAATCCTATTTCTACTCCACAGCAGAGATTGGTGGCCTTTATTTAAACAGATAAAAGGCTCAAAATAATGATGTGAATTCAGGATGAAAGCCAAGATTAGTATTAGGACAACAAAACACAGCTCTTTTTGCTTCTGCCAATGTCCTGTAATCAAGAATTTGGTCCTGAATTTACTTTCAAGGGGATTAGAAATCAAAAATACAGGTGATGGGCTGAGCAACTGTAAGAAAGAGGTGTGTCCAGCCCAGACAGTCTATCAGTAGTAGTCTGACAACTGACAGATGTAGGGAAGCCCATCCAAAGGAGCGAGCACAACTGGCTGCAGCACCTGCCAGCATCCAGATGCTCTTGTTGAGAAATATCTTTCAAAAGTTTGGCACCTCTGCTCTGGGGCAGTTCAGAGAGCAATGAGCTGAACTGGTGTCTAAGGACAAATCACTTCTTATCACACATTTTAAAGTAATGTGTAATTGGTTTATTGTATTGTGGTTTTGTTATTGGTCATATCTGTCCATATCCCTCAGACTACTGAAAGACTCTGCACAATTACACACACAGCCAGAGTTTCAGAAGAACTGAGCAACTCCTATCATATGGCATTTATTTATGGGTGGATTTTCAAAATGTCTCATTACAGTAGGTGTCAAATTTTTTGAAACCTGTCTGTCCTACTCAGGTACCCAAATAAGACCTGGAAATCTGAACTTAGCTGTGATTATTGTGGCATCCTAAAAACTCTCACTATACTGTGCAGCAGCTTTGCAACCCTGTTTGCACACACCTACTTTCCCTCCCAGTCCTTTATCAGTCTCAATAATGTGAAAACTAACAACATTTTATTTTCCTATCAGCTAAAACAGGTCTCTAGGGAGGGTAAAACAGGCCAGTTGAATGTTGCGACACGTATGTAACATCTTGGTCTCGCTTCTGATATTACTCTGTATGTCCTTGTTTTGAGTTTCCGAACTCTCTAGTGCAATAATAATACAACTCAATTAGCCTAGCAGCTGCACTTTAGAAAGCTGTTTGGGTTTTCCACCATGAATGCACATAGAGAAGTTGCTGAAAAACTTCATTGTAGATATACTTGACATCTATTTTGTGCTTCCTGGAAGACAAGGAGATAGAAAAATAGGCTCCTTTTGGATAATTTGTGGAGAATCATTTTAGAAATTTATAACATCATAGTACAGCTATTCTTTTTTGCCCTTCCTCCCTTCTCCTCCTCCTCCTCCCTCTTTCTTCCTCTTTCTCTGTTCCTCTCTCTGTTGCATCTGCATGAATAAAAAAATCTTGCATAACAAGCAACCTCGATAACAAAGATTATTGTTTCTGCAATAAACTAGCGAGGTCCTAACCTTGCAGTCCTTATGGAAACAAAACTGCACTGAAGTGGTAAAGGAAAGGCTGAGCACTGGACATGTATTAACGTGACTTAACATTTGGCAGAAGTTCTACCCCTCCTTGGCTGTGTTAGTGCACATAGACTCTACTTGATTAATCAAAAATCGATAACCTCCATATGCAATACAGACAACAGCAATATATATATGAGCGTGTGGGCTAACCAATTGTTTGTTTTGTAAATGAGTACTAAACCTTCAAATGGCAGCTTAGTGTGATTTTAGACAAAACAAGCATGATGCATTAAGTGTTTAACTGTATTAAATGCCTTTTTTCCTGTTTACACAATTATATGCTGTGTTTATCTTACAAGCGCTGTAAAAATATTAGTTAGCAGTCATAAATATAGTCCTGATAAAATGATACTGCTTTCCAGAACTGCTAATCTGTGTTAATGCTGCTTCAGTATGGGTCCTGTAACAGCTGTTAGAATTTTGTCCCCTGTAGGTCAGAGAGAGAAGATGGGAAAATCCTTAATAAAATGTTGTTAGAAGCTACAGGTGGGAAATAAAGAAGCTCTTGTGACCTGTAGTCTTATGCCCTCATAAAGTCACGGAGTGCACAGCAGCTTCTGTGGCCTAAATTAGACAACACGCTAGCGGCTTTTCAATCTCAACTTTTGCAGTTCAGTTATATCATTTTCGGTGAAGAACAAATGAAGGATACAGCAAGCACTGCCCCTGACCTTCCTTGCTGTTTTTAATAAGCACATTCAACAGCATGAGCTCCTCTGTCTTAAATGAATTATTATATATCCATGTATCGGAAAGAAAATACAGTAGTGTTTATCTTCTGTATACATTGTACTGTCAGATTTTAATTAACTCTCAGCCTCAGGTAAAGAAAATATGCTAATTTTAATAGTCTTACAATTACTGTGGGCCAGATTCCACCGTCCAAATGCAGAAGGGTACCCAGTCTTGCACAGAGCCTCACCAGCTTCAATGGAGCTAACCAGAGAGGAAGGGGCTACCGCCATCCCATTTTCCTTTTATAAGGAAGGATTGCAGGAAGGAAAAAATGGAAAAGTACAATAGGTAGAAGTCAGGAATGAAGCAGTGAATGGGCCATCTATTACCAAAACCAGATTATGTTATGGAACAAGTATATTTTTATGTTTCAGATGCTTTACAATCAGCCTCCTATGGATTTCATTTTTCTCTTTAAACGATGGGTATATTCCACACGTTTTTATATAGACAATATATACTCTTTGGATATTTTGACTCTTGCAGGCCTCACCTTTGCATCCTCTCATTCTTTCCTTTTGATAGCTCTGCTGCCTTTCATCAGACTACAGTACTGTGGAGTATGAAAATGAATACTTCTTTTCCATTGCCTTTATTAAATAAAAAAGAAAAAAACAGTGCAGGATAATATACAGGGTAATACACAGCTCTCTATACTTCTATAGTAAATCTTATTCATTCAGCTGAGAGAGAAGTATCTTCTAATTTAAACATTTAAACTATCTGAATGAAATGGAGCCAAGGATAGAGGGAGCTTTCTTTTTATATTATTTTTATCAAAAGTACAAAACAACTTGTTTAAAAATATTCAGTTAATACACTGTATAATGCAATCAAATATTTGCAGCTTTAAAGTCACAATACTTTGTTTAAATATAATTACGTGTAATTAGTTATTTGTCAAAAGTTGGAGGATTGCTGAAATATGACATAAAATGGTATAATTAATTGGGTCCTGATGCAATGAGTTGTCATTTCAGAAAATTTAATGTCATCAAAGCTCTTTTTCCAATAGCACAAGGAGCACTATTGCTAATAGACTTCAGAGCTTGAAATAAATAAATCTTTGGAATCCTGTTGCATCTCTTGGGGTGTGACATTTGACAGTCTTTTATAGCGCAGAACGAAACAAGTTTGTGAGCTGGAATTCAATTGTGGTGTATTGATTCCTTGCATCAGTCATTATTCCCTGCTGATTGACAGCTGAAAATTGGTTACGTTAAGTATTTCATATGTTATATTGGCTGACATTTGCTTGCCTGCTCCTGTGTCAATATTGTTGTAAAGATCTCCAGCTCTATGAGATAGCAATATACACTGACTGTGGCTTTTGTGTGATGTTCCAGTGTTTTTCCTGACATAATTTAAGACATATTAAAAACCAGCAGCATCTTCCCTCTTGAGAAGCTTAATGCCAATATTATTGTCTTCCAAGGGAAGATCATGTATGCTCATAATCGGGTGCTAATTTCCACCCATACGCTCATGTTTAGGCATTAGGCACTATAACTGTAAAATTGAGCCTGCTTGATTGATTCATGTCAAGCCTCATCTCAGCTCCTGCAGTGGAAGTCATCCAGCTGACCCTTTTTACACTAAAAGAAGAGATTTGTGTTCCTTTCTTTCACCTGGAACCATCAAATTGACTGAATAATCTGTAATACATTAGTGCTGACATTTGTTAGGCAAGAATTAAACAAGACACAGTAATCATTCCCCTGAATAAAAATTGTGTTTGATTTCCAGCAGAGTTCTATTAAAAGGACGGCACAGCCCATCTCCTCCAAGGTGGGGAATGGTGAATATTTTCTATGTTAATGAATCGATTTAACACTTTAATGACAGATGGATGATCCCTGGCCGCTCCTGCCACAAGCTGCTGAGGAGTTTTGGAGGGTGATGTGGTTCCCGTGCCTGCCACGAGGACTACAATATGCTCCGTGGAAATCCTTCATGCTGAAAGTTTAAGGGTGACCATAATAAAGTTTGACCACTTACCTAAAAAGAGACAAAAGGGAGAATGATGGTTTTCCTACAGCTAGAGCTGGTTAGCCTCAGGAAAACCAGTTCCTGAAGTCAACAGGGCAGAATTCCCTATTTACTGTCAACCTTAATAAATATGATGCTGTAAAAGGGTGGCATCAGTGGTGTTGATTCCCGTCTCCTCCGTAACAATACAATATAAAGGGTGGAGTAATTCCATCTGAAGTCAGTGCGGATGTATCAGCGTACACCTGGTATGACCAGAGTCTCATCTGATGCTTTTGAGGTCCCAGTTTTAATACTGCATTTGACAATGTAAAACTAGGTAGCTGAAGCGATGGTCGCTCCTTGTCTGGCTGTACTGTGCTCTATCAGTTGAGGCCAGGCTGTAGTGGTGTTACAGTTG
Organism: Fregata magnificens; assembly: GCA_013389945.1. NCBI lineage: Eukaryota > Metazoa > Chordata > Aves > Suliformes > Fregatidae > Fregata > Fregata magnificens. The sequence continues at coordinate 83,518 of WAAD01018995.1, read as the reverse complement.
TACCATATGTCTATCCTTTCGGGGATAACCCTGAAGGTAAGATATGAAAAGTACCATTTGGAGAAGCATATGTTGGCTACATAGACAACCTGACCAGTTTGCACCTCAGAGGTTCATTTAGAAACACACTTTTCCCCTGTCCTGGTGTTGAGGCTACATTTTTTCCAGCTGGGTCCTTGTGGCAAGCTGAAAGTGAAGATGGGCTGCAGAGGAAGCATACTCTGGAAAAGGGCTTTTTCCCTTGACTAGCCTACATGGGAGAGTAAGGGAGCATCACCCTTGTGCCGACATGCCTCTGGGCTGACCACATCAAGAATTCCAGCACTGGCTTGGCACAAAGGTGTATGAACTATATGAAAGCAGGAAAAAAACTCTGCCAAAAAAAAAAAGCTGGAGCAGCTTTCTCCTGCCCTAAACAAAGGGAAATTTTTCCGGCTAGTCAGGATCCTCTCAACTGCTACTGCAGTACTGTTGTGTTTTCCCTTTGCTTTGGGCCGAGTAGCACTAGCCTAACCCAAAATAGCTAGGGATTGCAATTCATTAAGACCATAAGGCTTATTAGCACCTGAAGCCTTTTAAGGAGCAGGTAAAGTGGGGCTGGTTTGTGCAATCAGTGTCCCTGGTGGTGTCTGTTGATTGTTGTACTGAGGGCAGCTGCCCTGTGGGGGAAGGAGAGATGGTGGAGGGCTTTTAGAAGTGGTTTCTTCTTCCTTGGGGTGGCTGGAGGTGGTACTCCCCTGGCAAATAACCCAGTGGGGGAATTTAAGACTTGAAGGTCCCTACAAGAAATCCTCTGCAAAGGGGGAAGCAATATAAAAAGGAATTAACTGAACCCTGGATGGGCACATCTGGCCTTGGATGGTGTGAGGTCTGTGGAGATGTGCCTGACCCAGCCAGGAGGGCTGCAGCTGCTGGTGAATAGCTTTGGGGTCTTGCTGCTAGTGGATGGTGGAGGCTGCAGTGAGAACTTTATCCTGGTCTCCTTGCACTTGGTCCGGGCTGTACCTCAAGGAGGGAGGGTGGCTTCTGGCCCAGCCACAGTGTTTCTCCTTGGCTTTTGCTTTAGCAAGTGCTAGCCTTTCCAGTAGTGTTTCCCTGTAGCCTGTCTTAAACACTGCCTCTGCTGTGGGGTGGGTTTCTTCTGGCAAAGTGCTTGTACCCAGCTCTTATTCTGGTTCTGCCCCAGGAGAGCTGTGGGACTGGTGTCACCTCCTCCAGTGTCTGCTTCTTGCTATCATAGGTCCCCTCTGTGGTTTGGGCTGCTTCACACATAACGCTGCTTCTAGCTGTGCACTGCAGCTACTGTAGCAGCCCATGTTGAATGTCCTCCTGGGCACTTACAGTACAGGAGAACAATTTTTTAGCACTCATTAAATATTAGAAAACCTTGGAGGCATGCAGCACAACGGTATTATGAACATCTAGAAAATATCTAGCTTCTCAATGCAGGTACTAGTTTCTGAGCATATGGCTTGTTTGAGTCTGTCTGGGGTGCAAAAGTATCTGCTGAAATGATTCCCAAAACATAAAATTTTGAGCATTACTTGCTCTCAGACTTGTAATTTCCCCATTTAAATTTCAATTATGGAACAAACAATCACACTCTTATTCCTTGTGCCATACAACTCATTAAATGTTTTGAATATTTCATAGCCCAAAACTGTTCATGTTAATCTGTGAATATATTGTTATAAATAACTAATAGGTGTATAATGAATTATAGCAATGATTTATGGAAGATTCATAGATGAGAAAAAAAGTATGCTGAAAAATACTTTACAAGGGAAAATACTGCAGCATTAGCTCTTTCATCCAAGGCAAACAAGCACTGCTTGTGCTTCACACACCACTCCTCCTGGTTTTGCACTGTGTTCAGAACAGCAGCTAAAGGTTTTCGTGGGGGACCGTACTTTTTAAAAGGCTTTGAAACAAGTTAGCCTGTTTCATGTCAGCCCACGCACAATACTGTGATGTTTTATAATGTGGATGTTGAACAAAATGGATATCTGAAGGTCCTTATGAGGCCAATTACAAAAGTATACAGAGGGAGGGAAAAGCCTACAAAAACAGCGTGAGAAATCAACAGCGCAATACCTTCCCTAGACCCAAAACACCAGGTCTTCTGCTGGTGTCCCCACCATTGCTGAGTCTCCCCTCTCTGTGTGTTTGCATCTGGTAAGGGAGAGGGAGGTAAAAGGCATTCAAAGTAGTACAAATCCTTGTTATGAAGCACTCGATTTTATCGTTACGTGGAAGAGGTAGAAAGATGAAATTGTTAGAGAAATGTGAAAAATTCTGTACTTGATATTTAAAAAAAAAAAATCTAGAACAGTAATAGAAACAGTATTCTGGTTTCAGCTGGGATGAAAATTTTTTCATCCCCTACGGTATCAAAAGTTTGATGGCCTGACTAAAAGTGCCATAGGATCCTAATCACAGCAATAGTCTGTTCTTTCTGTTGAAAGATCCAGGATTAATCTCCATGAAAAAATAGATTCTACCAGACTAGAGAGATCATATAATTACAGCCAAGTCATCAGGGAAATAATTGTTGCTGGGCATTGCAAGCCTGCTGGCAAACCCAAGCTATTGCAAAACTGGCAGGTCACCTTCAAATCAGGTGTGCAGCAGGCATAGCAGAGCTATGTGCACAGCAAACTCAACAAAATCCCAGTCCTCAGGAAAGAAATGCAAAAAAAAAAAGGAAAGGCAATACAGAGCAATGTATTCACAGCTCATCAGTGATGGGCATCTTCAGGTGGTGTTACAAAGAGGGCGAAGATAATACCGGTTGCTCAGCAATTCCTTTACAGGCATATGTATGTTGGGTGGGGTAGCAATATGTAATTAAGGAAAGCTTTTAAAGGTTTTTATAGAGTAACTGTGCCCAGCTTCATCAAAGCCAGTGGAGTGCTAGAAATAGTAATGTTAGCACTAAAAGAAAAAGTGTTGGCAAAGAAATTTAAAATGTAGGTTTTACAGCAGTGAGAATATTATTCTGGGCTGGGACCTACCCCTGGGTGGAGTAAAGGGACTTCTAATACTATTGACTAAAAGAGAACTGAAAAAATGTGCATGGACAGGCTTGAGTGCTGAAATTTTGAGAAATGCCAAGTGCATAATGGGAAGCGGGACTTAGTTACATAAAATGATTCATGCTGAACAGAACTTTCTTCACTTAATTAAGTGATAAACCAAAGTGTTTAACAATACCTAATAGGTGTGCTACATGTACGTGGTTTCAAAATGAATGGCTTAATTTTTATTGTTTAAAGGATTTGGTCATGGATTACTACAGGTTTTAGAGCTATGACTTCGTGAATGGGTAAAAGAAATTAGTTTCTTCTTGCACTAAACAGTTTCTCTTACCAAGTAAAACTGTGACTGATTCAGAGCTCCTGTTGGGGATGTGGTTTTAACTAGAGTGGTGAACTTCTATCTCGGGATTTTGTTCAATGTTAGCAAAATGGGAAAGTCTAAGGTGTTAAAAAATATCAAAAGAACAAATGTTGGTTATAGTAGTATGGTAAATCCTGAATAATGTTCATGGATGCACGTAAGCTGCATAAGGTAATTGATCCTTGCAGTGGAGAAAGGTTTTTACCTGGAAGTCATAGGGTTGTGTGATATGCAAGTGATGGTAAACTTGCTGAGGAACTGGAGGTGTGTGAAGATCCTGAGACAAAACAAAACAAAAATTTCTATCAGTTCCATGAAAATGATACTTTTCATGAAGAAAAAGGATGCAGTCATATACTGCAATCCTGTACTGTAACTTTTTCCAAAGCCAGGAGAAGGAAAACAGACCCCACTGAAATAGCTTCCCAAGGAGGTAGCTGCCCTTATGGCATAGCTTCAAAAGCGCTGATCCTCAAAACACAGCACCAGGAGAGGATGAGGGCATTTACAACAGGGTAGTAATGCTGCCTTAGATGGAAGGGCTCCACCATCCTCATTTTGCTTCTAGTGTGACTGCTAGGTAAACTAGATCAAGATAAGGAAAACCCCAGCTGCCTCGTGAAGGAGTTCACAGCCCACACCTTGAAATGTGCCCAGGCTGAACTGACTGAACTGATCCCCGAAATCCAGGGGAAACCATCAGTGAAACTTAGGAATTAATGGGAAGGGAAAAAAGATGGAGAACAGTAAGCATTATAAACAACCTTTTTCAGTTTGATCCCCTAGTGTTCTATTTTAAATATGAAGAAAATATAGCTGCTTGCTTGATATTATACAGCAATGGTTTTAACACAACAAGAAAAACCATACGTTCTGATATTCTCCTATTCTGATAATGTCTGCCAGGTGCCTGTCACGTAACCAGCACCGTGTATGTTGGCCTTGAAAAGCTTGCAGTGCCTCCTAGGTTTCTTGTGACAAATGGGAGTTGATACAAGAACAAGATAAATAGTGCAGAAAAATAGCAAGTGATGAACTCACCTCAGTAACATTATCTGTAAGCATTTATGTGAGTGTTTTTGTTTGCAAGAAAGTCTGTGTGGAGTGGCATATCCCTGGATGTATGCAAGGGTTCATGCCATGAACCTTTGCAAGACAATCTTGAGTTCCCTACTCCTGTTTATAAAAGGTTCAGTCAATCGATCGGGAACAAAAGCAATAGTGTGTGTCTTAGGTGAAGAGTTAGCTGCCAAACAGCACATAACAAACAGGGCAGCAGGTCTGCCTCACAAAGCAGTGTCAGTCTTTGGTTACATTGGGTTGAATTATCAGGGCATGGACTTGGGCAACACAGAAGAGCAGATCAGAGGGTTGGGCAAGTGGAAGATTTCTGGCAGACTTGGGTTAGTAACGTGCTAATACAGAAAACTCCAGGTTATTTGCTTTGATTTTTCTTTTTCCTTCTGCTCAAGTGGTAAGGTTTCTTTTTTTCTTTTTTCTTTTTTTTTTCTTTTTTTGCAAAAGGTCTGCTTTCTGCATTCTGATAAATTTATGCCTTCTGATATAGCGCTCAGCTGAGTTGGAGAGACGTCCTGAGCTGTGTAATCACCAAAGGGAGATACTTTGGTGACTGCTTACTTTCTTGACCTGTCTGAAGCCTATGACAGGACTTGCATGCTTCCGTCTGGTGCACAGTGAGTTGGTTCCTCTGACCCAAAGTAGTGCCACATCATGTCACTTGGGGAAGGAAAAAGAGGAGAGTTAGAAGGGTGAGAAGTAAGTCCTACAAATGTTTTCTGCTGATCTAGTAGAACTAATTCTGTGCCTTTGATACAGGTTGACTTGGTTCCCTGCCAGGAGCAACCAGCACAGACCGATATGTACAATTTATGCCCAATATTAAAAACAATTCTTTAAAGAAGCAGTCCATGGCATAGGCTAGAGCTTGGGGACTGTTTGGGCAGCCTGCAGGCTTGCCTCAAGTTATGGGCTCTGCTTGAGGACTGAGAACCTGAGAGTTAACCAGTTAGTTACAGGTCACACTTCGTAATGTGAAACTTCAATCCTTTAATGGAATTAGCTCCAGCCACGCAAAACTTGATATTCCAAACATTATGAATGACAATTTACATTTGTACTTTCTTTTTCAAAAGTAATATTTTTCAACCCAAGACTGAGTAGTGCAATATTTCAGTCTGGATAGATGCAGTTCCTGGTGGCTAATAGGAGTATAATGTACTATATAACGTACCTAATGCAACGGATCACAGCCAGCCAGAGGAGGATGCTGATAGCTGTGAGTCCCACACATAGATGTGTATCCTCATAGACAGGTAGCCATTGTGGCCCTATTTACACTCCTGAAATCTTAAAGAGTGTTCAAGCATAAAACCCCTGCATGCAACAATACAAAACTGGCTCCTGGGAGACCCATCTTACAGCTGATGTAAAGGTCAGCTCTGGGTGCCTGTTTCATAGTACTCACTAAGCAACATATTTGCCCAGGAAGGCTGCTGGCACAAATTTGATTAGATTAAAGCTTGAGGACTGCCATGGAACAAAGTCAGCTCTGTAACCACATTTGCACACATACCATTGCCTTGCTGTGTTCCCTCCGCCAGCTGCAGCTCGGGATGTGCCAAATACTTCAAGTGCAGGAGTTTGAGCATGGGCAGAAGCAGCGTGTTTGGGAGAGGCTGTAGTGCAAGAGTAGGGGCAGAGTATGGGGAAAATGGTAGTGGTGGGAGGTAGCGTGATAGATTTGACTGCACTCTTACTGCCTATCACTATAGGGTGGTGATGCTTTTACAAGCATCCTTCCAGCAGCATGGAGCATTTTGGCATGCTAAATGCTTGTGATTTTTACGTTCCAATTTGCTACCCTGAGAGACATTTGCTCAATATGTATGTATTTACAACAGATGCAATATCCCAGAGAAATCTCTGTGCACTGTAGGGAGGGTATATGTTTAAATACAATTCTATGAGCAATGTGTGAAATAATATACTTAGTCCAATCCAAGTTTGTTAGTTCTGTGTTTTTAGTGGCATTGTTAGTATTTATTAACTAAACAAAACTGAATTCTGATACTAATTTTTCTCCTGGAAATACTAGAAGCTTTTAGTTACTTAGCTCACACTTTAGCCTTTGGAGATTACAATATAGCATCACTTTTCTTCCTGTTTTTGTCAAACAAGACAGAACCCATCCACCCCGAGTTAGAGAGCAAAATGATTTATTGTCACAGGCTACAAGTACTACTTGTGCTAACGCTTTATCTTGTCGTCAACCTGAAAGACTATTCCAATTAATGCCCGTTTGCACTTGCTGCGTAAGCTGCTGAGGGTGATGGGCCTCAATTTCTGTAGTTGCTATCTGATAGCCAGTGCCTGTCACTGAAAATTTAACAGGTCATTCAATGCTAGTCAACAAAAGACCCATGAAGCCTCATTTCACACCAATTATTATTTAGCATATGTACACAAATTGATTTTAAAAAATTCTCGGGGACTCCTCTATGCTATAATCGGGCCACATGTGTCCCTGCAGCCCCGAGGCTGGTCTGATAGCATCCCTCCCTAGTAGGTCCCATCCGTCACAGAAACCAGTGCCCCTGCTTGCTGTCGCAGCTCTGTCATCAGACCGGGTCTGCCCCAGGACTATTTAAACCCCCTGTTGCCAAAGGAGCATTTTGGGGTTTTGGCTGGAAAACCTCAGGCTTGCAAAGCCTGCGGTGTGCGGGGTCCTGGCCGAGCTCCAGCTGTGGGTGCTGTCGGGTGGCACGGCTGGGGGCTGCTCTGCTGCTCCTGCTACTCCTGCTACCACTCCCACCCTTTCAAAAGCTATACCTCCCCCCCTTTATCTTTCTGCTTGTTTTAGACACTGATGCTTTGTTAGATTTTGCAATATTTCTTACCATTTTCATGACGGAACAGTTACAGATATTTGTTTAGCACCTTGGGTATTTTCTTTGCAGTAGGAGAATAGGGGTTTACTATTTGTTGAGTTATTGATTTCAAACATAATTATTTAACTGCTAAATGCCAATCTTGAGGGCTTAAATTTCCATCTAAATTGTTCTTTTATTCTCTAGTTTGTACACATAACTTGTAGAGAGTGAGTTTTTGAAGAGGGAATTTTCTTTATCAGTAGAAACAGACAAAAAAAACCCTCAAAAAACTCAACACAACAGCATGAAAACACATGGTTTTGGCCCAGTAGCATAACTTTTAAATAGATCTCTGGAAAATCGGGACAACTGCAGGGTGCAAATAATGCTTTGTTCTTACAAGGGGAGAATCTGTGCTTTTTATCTTGGGTCTTTTTTTTTTTTTTCCATTTCTAAATTGCCATGAGAGTAAAGTTGCCTGCAGCGACTGGAGGGCTAAGTATTCCCCGTCCATCTCCTGAGTGTCACCTGCTAAGGTGAGGAGTCTGAAAAAGCCTGGACACATTATGTATGGGTGGCCTTTTGTTTATGACAGACAAAGGCAAAATCCTCTGGATTACTGGAAGATATCATATAACACACAAGATGGAGTTACTATTATTCTTTTCTAAGACATATTGTGTTTCCCTTGGGCAGAGAAAAGAAAGTGCAGCCAATCCTGGGAGGGTAGCTCCTATTAAAGATTTATGCAAGCCTGAATTATTTGGCTTTAAACTTTTTTCTCTTTTTAATAAGAGGGATGCTTTCTTTAGGCACAGCATACTGAAGGAGATGGTATCACTGGTAATCCTTGGCTTAGGCACAGAGCTCCTAAATGGTTTGAATTAGGTAGAAGATGAGACTTTGATTTTTTTTTTTTTTTTTGCCCCCCTTCTTTTTTGTTTCTGCATTTAAGGTTTCACTGCAAAATTTCCCACTGAAGTAGCAATTTGGTGGGTCTTTGCCTTCTGTGTAAGTCTTTTTTTAGGTGTATTCATTCAGCGAAACAGCTTTGAAGCTGTTGAACTGTGTAAATGTTATATTAACATTTTCTTTTGCAATTATAGACATTTACTTGCTCTTGTTGAAATAGCTCTTTCAAGGGGAAGGGAAGAAAGCAGGAAGTGAAAGTACACAAAGAAATGAAAAAGCCATGTGCTCGATTTAATTTTTGAAATAAATCATTTCAACTTCTAATTTACACTTCTCTAAGACAGTGGTTAAGGATAGACAAACAAAGAATACTGGAAGAAATAATTTCATTTTGTTCCTTTGTTACATTACATCATTTAATTTTCAAGTGTTTGGTTTGCATATGGAGATCTGACCAATGAGTCCTGCTCTTTGAATTTGTTAAGTGACGCCGAGGAAAGCTCCAGGAGGCTCGTGTCCATCAGCCTGCAATTCACAAATCACAAAATGGCAAGCAATTGTCTGAAATAAAGATGACAAATAATGTGAATTAGCTATTAGTCCAGAGGGTTTCAAGCTCCTGTGGCTTGATTAAATTAAGTCTAGTGTGCTTAACTCAAAGTGGCAACTGATCCTTCAGGAAAAAGCCCTATATAATCCAATACAAATTATAATCTTTTTATGGGTTATTTAAAACATCCAATATACTTAATAGAGGAATTTTTCTGTGCATTCTGCTGGGTCACGTTATAATTTCTACGTAATGTAGTAATTTCTGTGGATAACTTCACAGAACTCAGATTAATCTCTCCTCATTTACTCTAACAACACTTTATTTCATGTTTTCCATACTAGTGATATTTGTTCTTTGAATATGCTTTATCACCTGAGTATTGTATCCATAGCAGGATTTCTGATGGAAAGTGTAACTCATATTTCAGTGTTAACACACTTTGTGTGATGTGGCTTCTTTTCTCTTCTATCTGTGGTTATCATTTCAACAGATTATTTTTTTTTTCTGCTGCCAAGCCAATGCCAGGAGCATATTTGTGTTGTTACTGTTGCTCAGCAACTGTGATCTCTTCACTAGGTCTGACAGTTGCTTTCTCTCCAGGAGAGCAGAGATGCAAGAAGGACAGATGCATTGATCCTCAACGCATTATCAGATCTTGTCACACACCCACTTTGAAAAGCTGATAGCATCTAATAATCTTACTCAAGGCTCATTTTACACATCGTTGAGCTTTTACAGTTAAACTTAGAAAAATGCATTGTCTTGTTCTGTCAAGGCAGGGAGGTCAATAATTAGACCACTACTCATCCAAAAAATAAACCATATGCTTTTAGGGAGGCTTGGTGCATATAGAAGGGTATTTTTGTCCCATTTAGAAGCTGCAGACACTTTAATATCTGCATTAGTCCTCATCGGTAATCTGCAGTTTGATTCTATAGAACTTCGTGTGGCTCTGCTTCTGTTCAACAGTATAAGCCACAGTATCCATCAGAAAATGAGCGAAATTGTTGTATTTTAATCCAGGATAATAACTGGGAACAGCAATCACACTATCCTCATAGGAATCTATTACAGGTGAAAAGATACTCCTTAAACTGTAGAAGGGATGTCCAAAAGAGAAAAATACAGAGGAGCCTTAATTATATAAAATTAAAATGCTAGTCTGCGGGCAAGTAGGTCAAGGCTAAAGAACTTGCCAAGTGACTGAATATTACTAATAATAAATTACTCCAAACACACTGACACACAAACCTGCAGAACAATCTGTAAGACTGATCAATAGCTGAAGAGCAAAACCAGCATTTAAGACTGGAAAGGCCACAGTAAATAAAGGCGACTTGATGATCTGTCAGTGGGTAGGACTTGTTCTGGGGCGCTTCATGATGTTCTAACCTTGAGGCTTTGCATCATGGGGAACATGCCAGAGGTACCACCTCAAGTTGAAGTGCCAGCAAAAGGGATTTTGGACCAAATCTGTAAAACGGGTATTACAAATCACCAGGACCTGACATCACTTACCCAGAGTTTAAAGGGATTCAGCACAGACTTGATGAGCTGTGAATTGTGGCTATCTATACCGGCCTGGAGAGCAGTGGGAGGGGAAGGTGACAAGTGTAGCCCAAGCCTTCAGGAAAGGGTTCAGGCACCATCCAGGGCGTGGCAGGTGTTTAAGTCTAAATTCAGCAGTAAAAAAATCTGGTATGGTTATAATAAGGAAACTAGTGATCACCTTTGAATGTGATACAATGATAGTCAGCATTGCTCCTGCAGGGGAGGGAAACAATGAACTACTAGTCCCCTGGAGTTTTTTGGAAACCGTCAGTGACAGTGGCTGCCACAGGCTGTAACTGGCAGGTGTATCTCCTGGGAGTGGGTTTTTTACCCATGCTAAACAGTGGTTTATGATTAAATCATGAAACTCAGCGTTACAGGATGTGTTGGGTGCTGAAGTTATTAAAATGTTCATACCTTGATTTGACGGAGTCATAGAAAAAAGGTTAATCTAAGGGCTTTAAATGCGATGGGGTGACCACAGTCCTCTGGAAGTGAAGAGGGTGTGTGTCAACCGTCCACTCATGTCTGGGAACTGCAAGGGAGAAGAGTATCTTGGTGCAAGCCAAGTGTGTGCCAGTGCCATTGCAGCAGAATCGCATCTCAGTTCAGTGCCTGGACACGTTCCTGGGTGCCTTAATTTACTTTACATATATCTAGCTGGAGATGATGAACTTTTGCAAAAAATCTGAGGCTCCATTTGTGAGGTGTTGGCCAATTATTGCTCATAGGTTAATGTCTTAGTTAACTCCGGGCTAAGAAACAAGAAAAAGCAAAGATATTTGACAGTCAAACATAGAAGAGCGTGTGTTAAGTGGGACCTCGCTTTTAAAGCAGACTTACAAATTAGTAATGCTATTTCATGGACCTCTGTCAATTTGAAACCACAGTCACCAAGAGGTGGTCTTTTCAAATGAGACTCCTGACCTATTGTACAGCAGAGCTGGAGAAGCAGCAGCAGTCCTTTAGAGTCTCTTGGTGTGTGTGTGCGCACAGGAGCCAAATATGGCCTATAACTCTAGAAAAATATTTTTCTAATATGAATAAAACTGCGTGTATGTCATGAAACAAATTAAGGCCATTTATTTAAAAGCCATAAGCTCTCTGCGTGCTTTTTCTGGAGAAGCAAAGATGATCTACTTGTGTTCATTAAGGCAATTTGAATATGCTGAGTGTGTTTATCATTAGTTAAGTAATCAAAAGCCATGCTCACTAGTTTGTGGTCATAATGCTGGCAAACTGCCTAAAACATTGTTCTGGTACTTCTAGGGAGAAGTTTTCCCTATAATTATTCCTATTTCCATCTATGCATCTTTCAAAAAATGCTGTATCTGGTATTCTTGCACAGGTATCTTTCCAAAGTCGAACCCAGGACTCAAGTGTCTAGAACCAGGTGCTTGTTGGAGAATGAATAAAGTTTGGTTGTTTTCTTTAATTCAATATCTGTCATAAAGACTGTATTAACATTTAATTACTGGAAGACATGCAGCTGCCTGGGTAGCAAAGATGCAATAGCACTTCTGTTTGAAGCACAGTTCTCAAATGTGTCTAAACCCCCATGTTTTACTGTTTGTTTTTTTGACTCGTTCATGTGTAATATCTACAAACAAATCGAAAGTAACTTGTATACTGGTCCCAGTTTCCATCTATGAAGCCAAACTGCTAAGCCTTCTGGGCTTCATTTGTTGTTTTGGGGGTTTCTTAAGTGTTCATTGCCAGCAGGATAAGGCAGCCCCTTCATAGGTACAAAGAAAGGATGGGCAGCCAGCTAGAAGATGACACAGGTCAGTAAAATAAAGCAGACTTCATCCACAAGTAGCCTGGCTTAAGCTTTTCTATTGTCATTAAGGCAAAGGGGAGGATTGGAAGGAAAACAGTGCCACAGTTTGAGACACTTGCAGGGATCTCCCTCTTCGAAAGTTCATGGAAGCAAAATGGAATAAAGTATGAATTTCCCTGCCTGGGAAAGCAGACTGCTTGCGGAGGCTGACTCCAGGTGCTCACCAAAGCTGAGAAGTTGGATGGAGATGGACTTTAGAGGGAGGTCATGCGAAAGGCTGACTTTTCAGAGCCAATTTGCAATGGGTGAAAGCATGCTTTCCCCAGCACTCATCTAGGCTGACACCGTAAATGTTTCAGATTAGCATGGAAGCTGATAGATGAGGAAACATCCTTTAGGTGTTGCACAAAATATATATATTACTCACTGCATTTGTGCCTAAATCTCTCTGTGAGTTCCTACAGTTCAGACAACAGCACTGAAAAGAAATAGCTGTTAACTGGAAGTGCTTGCCTTCTGTTACTTTTTTTTAACCTTTAGGTTTTATTACACAGCCAGTTTCATATCTGTTAGGTCAGTTTGTTAACTCATGCAGGAGCTTGCACTGGCCCACGTTCAATCTTTAGCCCTGAATTTGCACAGCTGAGAGGGCAGTAGTGGCCTCTCCTCTTTTATGGATGCATCGGAGATATTTTTTTCCTCAATTTGGCCTACAGTGATGTTTCTGTTATGTGACCTAGTTGGTGCCTTGCAGACTTTGTAAAGGAACAAATGCTTTTCCCATGTGAACATTACTGTGGAAACTATTAGGTAAGAGTCCTTGCTTTGACGTCAAGGGCAGAACTGCTCGATCACTCCCTTGAATCGGCTGTATATTGCTCTGTAATGGCTTCATGCACAGCCAAAAGATTTAATAGTGCATGGAAACAAAATACTTTCAATACACACAATGACTTTAATATCAGTCATGTTCCTTATCAAACATTGGAAACTATGCAGGTTCATATCTGGAGAATAAAGCATAATATGTGATTATTGCCAATATTCTGCTGCTTGAGGGGTCATATGTGGCTCAAGTCTTCTACATCAATAATAAATATTTAGAAAATGTAAATGAAAAGACGTATTTCATAACAACAAAAAAGCCTAGTATGCTGACTCGTCTAGAATAAAACTTCCTCATTGAGACATCTGAAAGGCTGTGGCTGGAATACCTGCTGCCTGCCTTGCTCCACACAAGGAGTATTTTGTTTGTTACAGTTTAAGGAATGATAAAGTAGCCTGTGATTGAGCTCTGGTGTTTGTTTATCTGCATTATAATTTGAGGCATGATGTTGTTAGGCTTAAAGACTATGCTTAATCTATGTTTATTCTTCTTATGACTTGATGTATTACTTAATACCTCAGTGTATTATTAGCTGATGTTAATAGAGCTTTTTATGACTGTTTGAACTTTTTCATGTTTCAGGTGGTTTGCCTGTGATTCAGGCAGGGCTTCTACTGCACCACAGAAGCTGCTTTTAATTCATTGAAAGCATATGTCACTGTGGAAAACCTTATGTATTATTACATGAAATAGATATCTAGCTTGTACCACAGAAAATATAGTTTGAGATAAATCTGTGAAAATCCCATGGTGGTGTTTGTTTGGTTGGTATTTTTTCTTTAAAAGGTAGGAGAGTACATGACAAAAATGAGTGAAAACATACCTAACAAAATTGGGTCACATTGCAGTAAGGTTCTCAAGGCAGCATTTAAACCAGATTTCTGATGCTCAGAAACATCCACCTAAAAGCAGAATTTTGTTGTCAAGTGTGAAGAGGGAAACAAGGAACAACTACTGTATAGTGTACACTTTTTTATCTTTCTATCTATTCTTAATGTCGAATAGGGAATAGCATTGACACATTTGTGCTCATTCACATCACTGTGCAGAAGACAACTTATGAGAAATGCAACTTTGACTTTCAGTTCCTATATACCTTTCTATCTTTAGCTATAGCTCCTAAACACCTTGCAAATCATGTGGAGGAAGATTCAATGTGTGCTATTTGTGACTCATAATTATAGGTTTCCCTATTTCAGTGTCATTATCAATGATCTTTGATGTTGTCATTTTCCTCCCCATCCTCTGATCCACACTGTGGTATAACATTTTTGTACAGAAATTCCTTTCAAGGAAACAAAAAATCTTTTGGCAGCTGACCTGGCCTATTTCTTATGAATAATAGGCAAAAATTTTCCCCAGCTGTTTAAATCACACACAGTGTTTTGGGTGGGGAGAGAGACAGTAAAACTACTAAAAATGAGGTTTTTGCCATATGTAAAAAACCCCTAGAAATTAACAGGCATTTTTTTCACTAACCAGTACGGGTCACATCTCCTGGGCTAAAACACCCACAGGAGCCAAGGTACCATTTCCTTTGTCCCCGCTCATGTGTCTCCCCATATGCCTCATCTCTTTGAAACCTGGGAAACCCTAGGGAGGGTTAGATATACCCTCAGAGCAGCAAGAGGTTGTGCATATAGTGCAGTTTTGTTATAGTGTTGGGCTCTGCCAATTCATTCAGGTTAAAGTCCTTTTTGTTGTAACACAGGTGACAATATTGACAGAATTGCTCATCAAACTAGCCAAAATCTGGAAAAAACTTAGTAAAAATAAATATTATCAATAATCTTAACAAAAGCTGGGACTGTTCAGTAGTCCAAGTGAGCCAAATAATGGTGTAACTGATGTTTATCAGATAGTTGTTTTCTTGGTATTGTTACATGAATCCCACAGAGATGTCACTGTAACTACAAACAGGGTACCAAAGTTGTGCTGAGATAAACCAGGCTCCTGTTGTAAAGGAAACAAAAAGCAATACGTGGGTATGTCCTTCATAGTTCTTTCCTTTTTAATAGCAGGTGTTAACATTGCATGGTAACAAAAATCCCATCAACTCTTTTTTTTTAAAGACATTTATCAATGCATCACAAACTTAAATTTTCAAGTAAAAATCTTGACAAAGCAAACCACAAGGAAGATTGGCTTGTTCACTTCTGGGTCCTCAAAACTTTGGGATCGTCAGCATAGGGAGGCCTTATACATCCATGGAAGAGTGAAGGCACAAAATTCTTGTGTGAGCAAATGCAGATTGACCACCTACAGCTATGTGTATCTACGTTTAAAATATGACTGAATTCCTGAAAATTTTATTGCTGTAAATGTTAGTGCTAGCTAACTACTTTTTTAGCAGATGTATATGATAAGAGCAAGCTATACATAAACATAATATTCTCCCCAATCTTTGTGTGGCCTTATTTACGTTGGTTTTGGTCCTTTGAAGCAGTGGCTGTTTCTCCTTACACATAACTATATCATAAAAATTTTCACTTGTATTTACAATAACAGCTATTTGGTCGTCCAGCTTTCACACTTTCAACAGCTTGTATGAGGTCCCTGGCTTTGCTGTGATTCCCTGTTTACTGCCAAAACACATGACGATACCAGAAACTAATGAAGTCACTGAAATAAATTTTTAAGCATAGATTTATGTTCCTAATGGTATTTGCACATCTATACAAAACTATTGGTCTCAGAATAATTTTAATTCAAAATTCCTGCCCATGTAAATATCTGTGTCTCAACTGGGTGCTTGTTGCAAGGAAGAAACATTTTTGAAATATTAACTAGAAATTCTAGTAAGGGAAATAGGAAGCGCACAGAAAATGTTGATATTTTCCTGCCACCTTACATAATGGACATCTCTTGTTGTGTATTTCTGTGGTTCTGGTCTCAGAAAAATACCCTTTCCTGCATAGAAATTCCAAGGAAAAAACCCAATCTGCTAACTTTTTATGCACTCCTCATCCCAATTTCAAAGGACCTCCTTAGCCTTCTCAGAAGGTCACAGTGTGTAGTCCAGAAAAGAAGCTCTTGGTAAACTTTGACGCAAAGTATGGATGCTTTATGCATTCATGACTGAGAAGTTTCTCCCTAAATTTAATCTTCGTACGTGGTAATTTTACCAGTACCTACTGTCTTGCTTAATTTTGAAAGCTGCAGTGGGCTCACTGACTTTAGTGAAGGACAAGTGAAGCATTTGTAATGCTGAGACTACTGCTGGGGTTTGGAGGAGACAGCTGGCTGCGTGATAAAGCAAGCAGTGCTATGTTATCACCAGCCAAAAGTGTAGACTGGGGGAAGGGACGTGTTGGAAAAATTACAGTTGAACTTAAGTAGGTGTTGGGAGGTTTTGTTTGGGCATATACCAAAGCCATTGATTATGAAGAGATTTACTGTTCAAGGCTCTTTATTTACAATATAACTGAAGTCAACTATTGCAGTCCTAAAGCAAGGACTGTGATTTTTAGTGGTTTTTAATGGACTTCCGTGGAGTCGCAAGCATAAACTTTGAAATAACATTGGATAAGAAAGGCAATATCCTTTCCTTTCCACATATTTGTTGTGTTGCATTCTGCTCTCTGTTACACAAGGTATAAATCTGGAGTTAGCTCCATGATGTTCAAAGTGTTGATCCCCTATATACACCAGAGTAACCGACAGCAGAAATGGGGCTAGACAACTTATTAAACTCTTTAGAGGTTGAGTCTATCCTACCTACTGCCTTTTTTCAAAGTTATCTTATTATTGGCTAGTTTCAGCAGAGCTTCACATGTCATTTTCAGTGCAATCTTTGCTTATTTTTTCCCTTATAGTATATATTCCCCTTGTAGGCTCTGCAAGTAGATTTTGCAACACAGAACACCAGAAAAATGTGCCAAGTTCTTCAGACTGATGCTAGGGAGGAAGATGATGTTAGTCTGTACATGTGGCACTTCTGATGCTACCAAAACTTGTAAATTCATATCACTGATTCTTTCAGTTTGCACTGCTTGCTTTTTGGGGAAGGGTAATAAGGTGGGAAGATAAACGTGGATTAAACAAACAGGTAAAGGGGCTGTTCAAAAATAGTATCACTAGAACGGAATGCACCGGCGAATTGCAAGCTGTGAGGAGTAAGAGACTTCAACAACATCTAACCTTGCTAGGGAAGCAAGATCATGACAAAACACTCAAAAATGGAGTACTAAAGAAAAAAAGAACCTAAGTGAAATAATGCATGTGTATCCAGGCGTCTTTCAGTAATCAAATAAGGTGCTAACTCTATCTTGAAAGTCACGTTTCTATCAGTTTGGGCGAGGAATTTTCATAAGTTCATGCGTGTGTTTTAAGGAATTGAAATAGTGTCAATAAAATTTCTTGACTAGGTAAACTGCCATGAAAGCCCTTTTTTCCTTTTTTTTTAATGCACAAAATGTTAACAGTTAACTCGTTTTGGTAGACAGAACAGGCCTGCACCTTATCTCCCTCACATGCCAGAACTGAGTAGAGCAGAAAGAAGTCTGTAAAACACAAAGCAGCTTCTGCAGATGGCTGGTACACACGCGAAGGAACACTACTAGGTATAACTGCTACAGCCTTAAATACTTCCAATATTTCTCTAGCGCAGCACTAGCAATTTGTGGTTTACCAGTAAGGCTTCCATGCCCAGGATCTCAAGAAAAAGTGTCTGAGTTTATTTTTTTTACTGAGGCTTTTGCCATTATCTTACATGCATAATTACGTAAACTCATAGATGGAAAACATTTTTACCATCCATTTATGTACAAATGTGTATTACATAGTTTATCATATAAGAACAGAAGAACACTGTACTGAGGCAGCCCTTTCTGCTGATACTAGTGTTTGAAATAATTTAATTAAAATACAATTAATGGATAATCTCAGTGTATGGTACAGGTAACTGCTAGTTTTATTTCATTCCAGTTTAAAATTAGCAGCAAATGCTGAGCCAAATACTGTAGACTTAGGCAGGTCTTAGCAGCAAATAAGAGTTGCTGATATGAAGCCAGGTGCGTGTGTAGGTGCCCTTCCCACAGCAATAGAGGAGCTGAAGTTACGCTGCTAAATACTTATCTGTAAGCCTTTTGCTAATGATGGCAATGTTTTATGTAAAGTGTTACCTGTGTCTACAACTTATTTAGGTAGCATCTGTGTTATACACTAGAAAAATCTACTGAGTCTGTACTAAGTGGGAGGGATGAGTTACCATTCTTGGCAAAATTGGGTTGTTAGCTCTCCTAAGTTTTTTCAAACAGGCAGTGTTCTTGGTAATGAATGAAGAGTTTGATTTTTAGACTTTCTAAAAGACTAAGTTATGTATCAGGACTTAGAGGAAGAAGGAAATATTGCCAAAGAGGCTGTAAAGGTGTAAAAAGCTGCACACAGAAAGAAGAAAGGACAATTAATTATTCTCCTTTGCAAATGAATGAATGAGAAAACAAAGGCAAGAGGTGAGAGCTTATATTAGGTGAGAAAGTGTAGTATAATTTGTGGGGAAAAAAATGTGAACATATATGAGTTTAGCCTTACTTCCTTAATCTTCCTCTTTAAATACTAGCTTTTTCTCTAATGTGTACCTCTAACAGTATTAGTCACCTTTGTTAACTGGTTTCGGTACGTAAAAAAGAAAGGAAAAAACCCCAACTTTCATCTTTTCAGTAGGTTATAGGTTCAGGAGGTTACTCAGGTCAGTTTGCTGGTAACAATTATTTTTCACAGAGAAACTTAACCTCAACCTGATGCAAGAAGTGGAGAAGTTAATCTATTTTAAAAAATCATTTATCACTGTAGGGTAACGTTGACAGGTGTGGCAGAGTTAGTGGCAAAACCCTGGGCTCTTCTGGTCAACAGCAAAATACCAGTTGCTTTCAGGGTGCTAGGAGTGCACGTCACAGGCTGAATATCGGCTAGGGAAATCTGAAGTAACCTTTCAACTCAAGAAGCATTTCCTTGTAGGAGAAGCCCGATGCATTTTGGAGCAGCAGTTTAGGATAGCTTGCTCTGCTGCAACATTCATGGTCCATAAATGAAAACTTCATGCTGTTGATCTGGTTTCTCTCAAAAGAATTAAGCTCTTTTCTCCCCTTGGAGCCCACGGCAAAGCAAAGAGATCAAACTGTACTAAAGTGAGAAAGCAATCGGTGGAAAATGACAATGCTCAGTCATTCTGCATTCACTGTGGTTTTGATGACAGTCTGAAAAATGAAGAATTAGGTCAACAGGAATGCTGAAAGCTTTCTGTGGTGTGCTGTTAATGATCATCATGGCAATCATCTTATTGATGTGAGAGACAGTTTAAACATTGGCTATTCAAAGCTGAAGTGAAGCTAATTAACCATCCACCCTCCAGTGGTTATGCATGGCTAGTAGATAAAGGATTCCTACACGACTTGAAACTTCATACGAAGAGGTCTTTTTCACCCATGACTTAATGAAACAAAAATAATTTGTTAAAAAAAAAAAACAAAACACCAAAAAAACACCAAACCTTAAGAGATTTCCAAACAAAAACCCATAGCTCTTGTTAGCTTTTTAACACCTGCTGAGAGGAGTCCTGGTACTCTAGTAAACACCAGAATATATGTTCTGGTACAAATGAGGATACAGTTATGTTCTAAAATACAGGATGCCTTCACTTTCATCATCTAAGAACAAAAAAAATTTTTTCACTTGCACAAGCATGAATACACGCCCCCCCCCAATAAAGTCTGAGAATGAAATAATCCTTTTTGATCAACTACTTTTTTTTTTTTTTTTAGATCAGAAGTAGTTTTACACACTGAAGTTGCAGTATGCTGCTACAGATTTAATTAATGAATTAAAAGTTAAGTATATTTAGTCTTGTTATTCCCACTTGATCTTCACCTCTGTAAACTGGTACTGAGTTACTGGGAGTTTGCCTAAAAAGGACTAAGTTTAATAATAATAATAATAATAATAATGCTAAAAAGTCGGACTGATCTGGGAAAATAAAGGAATGATTTCCCAAGGTAAGTAAATAAGAGCTGTCTGAAAATAACTGATTGAGAGAGGGGGAAGAAAGTGTTTGAATTTTTGAGAAAATCAGATATAGGAAAGGGAGGAGGACTGTTTGTACTGGACAACGATAATAAATCAAGAAACAATTGGGCATAAGTTCAAAAGAAAAACAGAGAAAGATTCACTGGTAAGCTCCAGCAGCTCAGCTCTGGTAATGCAGACTGGCCATAAACTCAGTTTTAACACTCCAAGGAAGTCAGGCTTGCAGCTGCTCTGCATCATCTGAGCTCTGCAAACAGTTGCAGCAAGCCAGTTGCAGCATACCAGTGAATCTAGCCTCTTACACGGTTATTCAGATAACACTTTTTTCACACAATATAAGGGCAGTCTTAGTACAAATGTGCAAGTGACAGCTTGAGAAACAAGCACAGTTGTCTCACCTTTTCATAAATTGTGCAAGCTTCTGCTTGCAAGAAAGAGCAGGGAGTAAGCGCAGTTGGGCACTGCAGGTTTGTCTTTCCCCGCCTTGTCCTGCTGGGGAAGCTTGTTCTGTCTCAGTCTCACTCTCCTGTATAAAGACTGGCATGTAAACATGTGCCAGACTGTATGGGGTAGTTATGTTACAGGCAAATATCCAAGAAGGATCACAACAAGATCACCACACTACTTTCTTGTGTAACTTGCAGAAGTAACTTGCTGAGTTCACGTTAGTCCTATATACTAGTACAGTGTGCCCCATTGCCAAGGCTTTCATGCTTTTTTTGCTTTTTAAGACTTTTTTTTTTTTTGAGTGTCACTTGCCTGTCCTTGCCCGTTCCCTTTGTTTCCATCCCCCCCCGACAAACACACACTTTTGCACCCACTGGCCCATTTTGACCCAAGCTGACAAGGAGCTGAAGATCTTGGAGATGATGCTTGCACAAGCTTCATGAATCTGTGAGGAACAATTAAGGGAATGAAATGCAAAATTAGCATTATATTTCCACGCCCCTCTTAAAAAGACGCAGTGGTAACTGCTTACCCCTTATGAGAGGTAGCTACTCTCTCATCGATCGTCGGAGCTGGTTCTGTCCAGCTGCAATATGCGTGTCACTTGTCCACTTGACAGCTACAGCTTTTGAAAGGGAAGTGGTGTTGGGGGATAAAGATGAGTCTGGGGATCACTAAAGATGATGCAGAGCACAAATCTGTAGGAAACCAGGTTTTGCCAGTCCTGCATGTTATGGAACAGTTGGATTGATCTATACCTAAAATAGCCTACTCTTTTCCATACAGTAATCTAAGTTGACTTTCTTCAACTGACAAATAAGATTAACTGTAATGACTGCAAATATATGGACTTCATCATTCCTGCTTCTTAGTTACTTCAAGTAACTATTTCTGTGGTTGCAGATTTTAGGTTGTCTTGCTCATCGCCAAGTACAGAGAAGCAGGCTCAGCACTGCTGTGTGAAATAGCAACAGCAGAGTTTCCTGAAAGCATTGGTGAGAACATGGCACCTTGCAAAGGGCAAGATTGTGCTGACTTTGCTTCTGTTTATTAGCATGGTGCTTGACAAGTCACACTTACAGCAGTGTAGCTGTAAGCAATCTTGAAATTCACTGCTGCTTGTATGACAACACTGCAAAGACTGTCATTGCCACGTGTGACTTGTGCAAAGCCACAGACAGTGGTTTTTTCGGTGTTACTGCATATAGTACGCTGACCTGCATGTGTAATATCTTGTAGGAGAAAATACTCCTGCCATGGCCTTTTAGTAAAATATCTATTATGATTTTTAAAATCAAATTACAGATTGTACATAAGCATTCTCATTACATATTTATCTTGTGAGATGCACTTTCATTCACTTAAAAACTTAGTCTTTCTGAACCCTTAAGCGTCCTTACCTGTAGTATCTAATGTTAGCCTTACTATTTATTAAATGATGTTTTTTTCCCTTTTGCTTGTGTATGGATCAGGAGCATAGAAAAGGTCCTCATCTCCCCAGTGGTAAAAGCTGAACAGAGGCTACGAAGGGGTCTGCTGTGGGTACTCTTGAAATGGGATGTTTTTTCCTTGCACTAGTTTGCAGCACAGATGTACCTGCACAGATGTTGCTGGCAGAGTGAGCCCCACACTGTCCCACAAACACCCAGGGCAGCAGATCATATGCCAGGGCAAAAGGGTGGGAGTGATTAAGACAATATGTGATTTGACTGTTCTCACCTGGTAATCAGTCTCTAGAGAAGGATACACAGTTTGTTTTACTCTGAAGTGGTGCTGAGCCCATGTCAGGGAGCGGGGAGATGTTACTGGCACGGTGACAAACCCCCGTGCCTCCCAGGAACACTGTGAAACCTGAATGTGCTCCGTGCTCTGCTTCCGCAGCTCTAAGATACCGTTGGACCTGGGTTGTCTAATGGGAGCTTTTAAAGCCGCTGGTAAACAAAATTGTAACAATTATGTGTACAAACCAGTGGGCTAGGACTGCGAAGGAAAAGCCGTGGAAGCATGGAGGATCATTAATTTTTCCCATGGTGTTTGACTCAGCATGTGATCTTTTGGCCAGGAAAATACTTGAGGCAGTGCAGTTAGTAACACTTCTCCCAGAGGCTGTCATAACCATGCTTTAGACACCGAGTCACAGATGTTTACTAAATCATCATCACACACCCCGGTTTCTAAGAATTACAGAGAGATGGGTTCAGCAAGACTCATTTCGTGAATGGCCCTTTCTGATAGCAGACACCCCGTGTATAAATTCTCCCCATACATTTTCCTGCAGTTCAAATTACAGTGCTTGATTAATTGATTTGACTGAAGAGAATGCACCAAGTAAAGTTCAAATGGAAAGAGTAAGCAGCTGGACACATGTTCACTTTCTTTCACAGTCTTGTTAGTTAATTTTGGCTGATGATTTCATGCAAACTGTGGTACTGAAGTGTATTCACAGCACTGTCTCACTGAATGTAGATAATGTTCCCGAGCTGTTGGAAGTGTGAAATACATTTCGTATAGGACCAAATTCTCATCCTGTTGATATCTGTGGGAGAATTGCTGTGCTTTCGGGAGATCAGTATTTGGCCCTTGATGTTCTCTTTGAAAGTTTTGGTGTGGGTTTTTTTTTTTTAATTTTCAACTTGAATCGGGCATTCAGAAAATATCCAATGCATCAGAAGCGTACTTTTCTTGCATATATAAAATTCCTCTCAACAGAATGATTTTAGCAAGCTTGTTGGATGAGTTTTCTAAACCATTCAGGCACAACGCTTTAAAATTGTGGCCTATGCTCTTTAAAGGAAGTTGATATAACTGAATTTCAAAGGAGTAGGAGATTTGCTGCCTTTTTGTACTGTAAGCAAGCTTCCTTCTAGAAGTCCCAGACCTAAAGCTGGCAAAGCCTGTGATACATCCATGATAGCTCTTTGCTTTGAGTTTTTATTGTGTGCCATCAATAGGCAGAAACAGACTTTACCGAATTCAGAATAATGACTAGCCCTGAAGTCCTATAGTGGTATTTTCGATCCTTTCCCCTGGCAAAATTTTGCATTCAGTGCAACTCACTAGTAAAAGCAAATAATCTTCGGCATCAGGAAAGATGTAGACATTTCTATAAATGAATTATTATTCTTTCCTAACATGTAAGCATAATACCTGTGTAGTACCAGCCCATAGCCATGTTCCAGGGGGCTAAGCTAACCACTGTCAGGAGGATGAAGCAAAAAATCCCCTTTCCTAAAGAGAAAGGTGGTGGTTGGAGTGTCACTGTGAGAGCGAGCAGTGGGCTGCCAGGGACACCCAGTCCGTCACACTTTTGCTACTCGGCCTACACAGGCAAGACAGGGACGCGTGGAAAACGGCTAGTCTCTTCCTCATGTGCATTGCACGAAACCTGTGTGAAACAGTATCAGTACTAATGACTAATCTCAAGCAAGGTGACAAGGTCTGAGTGAAGAGTTTTAAAAAACAAACAAAAAAGCAGCAGAGGTGGGAGAAGCAGCTGTGGGTCCTCTAATCATGCTCCAAAACTGTCAACCTGCCATTCAGCTGCATGCAATGCATCTTCCCTCCAGTTTTACCAAGTTTTCCTTCACTGTCGGGGATTGTATTCCTTCCTGGGCACTTCTTGTGGAAAGATGAAGGACGCTTTTGCTCTTACAGCAGAGCACAATTTAAGGTTCACCTTCAGAAATGAAATGTGGTGAAAGAGGCTTAGTAGACCACACCTGCTCTAAATTAATGGCTAAGTTAGTCAGAGTTTACCTTGGTGAAATTTTGGCAAATAACATATCACATTCCCCTCAGCGTCTCTCTCTCCAGCCTGGTCTTTGATGATGATGCAAATGCAACTTGGCTTTGTAGATCAGCAAAACAGTTAATAAAAATGGTTTTTCTTTCTAAACAAGTAGTACAAGATACTGTGTAACGCTCTCTGTGTTAGGGAATTGCCGCGCAGCTGATGCGATAGCTGCTCGGAAGGGGTCTTCCTGAAGATGTTTCTCACTTTTTACTACATTTTCATGTTTTGTGACAGGAATGGTCAATAGGGATGGGAAGATTTAGACTTCACTTCAACACACTTTCTTTGGTTGCAATGGAGAAAAATCTCCAGCTTCTCAAAGGGTAAAAATTTAATAAAAACTCTCAATGTGAATTTTGGGTGCAGGAAAACAGCTGATGAATCAATCTTAACAAAACCCACCTTCTGCACTGTCATCACTGCAGCTACATATGAACTGCACTGTGGGCTTCAATCAGCCCATCTCTGGGTATTAGGGAGCCCTACAGTTATACAGAGTAGGTACAGGGATGTCACATTTAGGGTACTGCTGCACCTTTCCTATAGGGTTGGGTGTCTCCAGAAGGTAGTTCATAGCAGCCCAAAGCTGAACCTGGTCTAGTCTTCAATAGGAAAGTGTAATACATTAAGATAAAGAAATTAGGAGTTTGTATCTGATGTAGTGTGTTACACTAGATTTCATTCCTAAGCTGGGTTTCAAAAATCATTGAGTACTTTCTTTAAAACACCTGAGCACTTTCAGTGGAGCTGAGAAGCACGTGCTGGGTGAAGGCAGTGGGTCAACTCTTCCTCCCACAGACCACAACGCTGCGGGAGGACTGGCAGCAACAAAAAAGGTGTTGTCAACCTGGACAGATTGATACAAGGGATTTGACCTCTTTAAGTGCTAGAAAAGGGAAACCAAAACTCAAACATACCATGCTTGTTAGTCTTTGTGTCAGATCAAATAATACGTGCCTCTATAGATCGAAGTATATTAATGGATTTGCGTGGTTAAAAAGAAGAAAAAAAAAATTAAAAAAAGAAGGATGACTAAAATATGTACATGTAGCTTGACAGTATATTTTCTTTTAGGAAAATCTGGAATAAAAGCAACATTTATGCACACTAAGCAGATGTTTATGATTAGTTCTTAGTTAACATTGCCCAGCTGGCCATGGATGGCTTTATGGAGGGGAGAGCATTTGAGAATGTCACATGGTTATATAAATCAAGAACGTGGCAGTCATGATACTGGGGCAAAAGTGCTACATTTGCCATTTTAGGTAACTTTTTCAAATCACATCATAGGACAGCGAAGTAGACTGTTGTCACCAACACAGTGTTTGCAGTTTGCTGTAATGATATGGTGCATATCTCTATGCATTAAAGTTCATTCTGAGGATTAGATACAGGCATGTAGTATATGCATCTATATGTATAAACACCTTTTGTCAAATTTGAGGGAATCAATAGGTAATAAAATATTAGAGGCGTTCTAATTGTATTTGATCAACTGTATTAGTTAAGAACATACTTAATTGTAAATACACTGGCTTGAATATAATCTACTACTAGTAATGCATAATTTTGTTAATATTTCTTTTGATATTTTCTTTATGGGTCAGGAGATGGACTATGATATTTTAGAAATATGAAGTGTTCATCAGGACCTTAAACTGTTTTCCTGTTTATGGACAACATGCCTTTAGAGGAAGATTATCTACTGATTGCATGGGCAACCATCTCATGTGGGGATGTAAATAATAATTTTGTGCACAATATATCTGCCTTATCCCCAGTCATAAGTTATTATGAAGTAGGACATATTTGCAGAAATACATAGAAAGTATTTAGCTCCTAGTTAATAAAAAAAATATAAAGCCAAAACTGGTGCTACTGGGTGAGAAGGAAGAATGAATCTTAGTCATTTGTTTCTTGATGAAGTTTTATACTTTGTTCAAAAGAGTTTTGTAAATTTTCAGTCTATATTAAGTATATAAATGTGGGTGATGCTAATTGCGACTTGGGGAAAAAAGTCTCTTGATTTAACTCAATGTTTGTCAGGCTTTTTGTGTAGGTTTCATCCTGTGCTTGGCCCTTCTGTTTTCAGATGAGTCATTGACTCAGTTCCCATCTCTATTAAACAAGAATAATGGTATCTCATTTGAAAGCGAAGTGAGTTATTATAAAGAAAGCTATTGCAAACGTGTGATACGTTGTTCAACTGGGATATACAGAGAAAGGGAAAGGGGGAGAAGGGTGTGTAGCTGAAAGGTTTTCTTCCACAACTCTTCATTTCTCAGTTTCTTTGGAGAAAATCTGGAGGAGACCACTCATCTGCAAATCTGAATCAAAGCTACTTAACTTCCTCTATGACCAACCATGGTTGTAGCATTTGAAATTTGTTCCTTTCTGAGGTGTCTCTCTAGTATGTTAGTATGAAACATGTTTTGCAAATATTCAAAGACGTTGTTATGGGAGTCTAATTTAAATAAAGCACTTTGAACATTTTCTTTTTAGAATTGAACTTCAAGAAAATCAAAGAAAAACGGGACGGGACAGCATTTTCCTTTAGTAAGAGATGGACTTAATTATTTTTTGGTATCTGTTTTCCATTCCCTGAACTTCACAAACACTCAGCCACTTCACTGTGTCTTGTTTTACAAATTTGGATGCAGAACTGAAGTGGAGGGGCTTTGGAAGAGAAGAGCATTCTGGCAAAACGAACCCTGCGAGCAGCTGCAGAGTTTCCCAGAGCCCTTGGCTGGCATTGCCACTGCAAGTGTGGGCATACATGGGAGCAAGGCTGGTGGGAGCTGTGTGGGCAGAGGAGTGGCTTTGCAGGGGCTTGCAGTTCAGCCCCAGCTGCACTGTGCCTGACGTTGGTAAATCTCAAACAGCTCCTGCTGCCAAATTGTTCCTTGGTGCAACGTGTTATTTCCTTTACCTACACATGTGTGTGCTTCCTCCGCAGAGATGTTTCACAGCAACTATCTCAGCAAGGGGTGACATCTGAGTCTGACACAAGTGCAGGCTTCCTTTGTTCATACGTAAAAAGGATGTGTCACTCACCTTTCTGAAAGCATGGTGCATCTAAGCCCACAAATGGGACATTTTTGAGTGGTTGGGCATGCAGCTAGTGCAGTGAGTAACAGCTCTACACCTACACGTCCTGCCACTGATAAGAGAAAAAAATTGAGTGTTTCTTCCTTGTTTTTGGACATTTCTCAATCTATTTGAAGTGTTTTGATTAGCTTGTAAACCAGTAACATCCTCAAGTAATATCTTCAATATAAATGTGCCTTCCATTAAGGTGCTAGAATGATGTGCTCATCTGAATATTACCCAGGACCATTGGGCTGCAGAGCTGCTCAGTGTGTGAGGGATAGAGCTATTCTGCACAGAAGCTATTGGGACTCTGGAAGCAGAGTGAGACCTGTTGGGTGAAACCAGTAAAGGCCGTGTTTTGCTTTTAGCTACTCTACTGTTATTCAATGTGAATCAAACGCTGCTTGTAAGCATTACCCCCTTTTCAAAGGAATAATTCTAAGACATAAAGCTTTTCCAGGGAAAGGTTCAGGTACAGTATCATGACTCTATTCCCCAGCTGAAATAAACACAAGTACTATTGTGTAAAAAAAATAACAGACCTTTTCATCTGGCTTTGCATCACCAAGGAGATCTATTTCATTTGATATTTAAGTTTACATTATTTTTTTTCTTTCATTTCATACTTGGTAGATAATATAGCTGTATATCTAATAACTTTCAGGAAACAGGTTTTAACTGTTATGTGGCCCTAAAGGCATGTAAATAATGCAAACAAAACCTCAGAATTTGAGCTATCCACATTTTTGTAACATGGAGTGAGTTAGAATTAATATATAACATACACAAGCATTTTGTGCTGCATGGAAAGACTGTTTTAAAATTGTGTTGTTATTATATAGTCTAGCACAAATTAACTGGTTGTTCTTCTGACCAGCTTACATTGTGCTCATTAAGAGAATATGAATTTCCAGAATCATAGCTTTTCTTTTCTGGTCTCATTCTGCTAGTGTGTCTTATGTAGAAGAATATTCATCTTCACACACCTATATGTGCAGACATGAGTGCAACTTTGAAGGATGAGGAGGATGATGTTTCCAGAGCAATTATTACAATTAAATCAGCATAAATGAATGATTCCAGGAAGGAGTCAGTGCTTCCTCCTACACTGCAAGTGGTGCATCTAAATGATCTCACTAAACCTGGTTGCAGAAGAATGCAATTCAACTTCTGATCTGCAGAAATGTGTAATTGATAGACATGGTCTCATATCTGAACTTAGGAAAAACTGTTAGCATACTATACTTGCCAAATTGTTTAGTTTTGTGTACTTAAACAAAACACAGTAAATTAAAACAGCTATTTCAAAACATGTGAGAACTTTGGTATGCACATAGTTGCAGGACTGAGGAATTAATGAAATATAGTAAACTGATTGGAAAAATAAAGAAATCTACACTGGTTTCTGTTGCCTTTCAAAAACTTTCAAAGAAAGGTGACATGCATACACCCACCACGACCACCACCATTGTTTTTTTAGGACAAGTAATCAACAAATCAATGCAAGTACAAAACTAAAAGCCAAGAACTAGCAGTAAGACCCCCTAAAGTGCTGAACCCTTTCTGGCAGTTGCAAAAGGTACAGCACAAGAATCCAAAATCCATGCCTGTTGTTGGAGTCATCCTCGCCCCCGTGTTTCCTGACTTTAATGTGATAGTTTCCAACAAGATGGGGCAAAATTTTCTGAAGTTATTTCCATTGAAGGGGTGGATCTGTAGAGTACCGGAGATCCGAGGAGATGTCTCAATTCCTGCCAGGAATTTTGGGCTCCATAGTCTTCCAGCTTGCTTTGCTATTAGCCTGTTCTATAATTGTAAGGTCTATAATTGTAAGGTATAATTGTAAGGTCTCTCCCCATCGATGTTAAGATTTACACAGACCCTTCTGTCAAAAAAAGAATTACTAAGATGTTTTGTAAGTCTTTCCCACCTTCATATAGCCAAATACTAATCAACAGGCTGAGCAAAAAATAACTGTTAAATTTTTAGCCCCTTATGTTCAGCCAGCCAGTTATTATCCACCATGCAGAAAACAGGGCCTGGACCATAAAAACCACATACTAGGGGAAGTTAAACTGAGAAATGCCAATGATTCTTGTTTAGTGCACAAACAAATTCTCCTTTTGTACAGACATACTTGCTTTGACATCACCAACCTGGATTAATATTAGGACCCTGAAAAGAATAAGTCCGCATATCAAAACGTTTTTAAATTTTTTTAAAAAAACATATATCTGAAAATGGCTACTTATTTCTCTAAAGTTCAAAAGTTCATGCATTTTAAATTTAGTTGGCTAATTTTGTATATAAAATCAAAAAAGACAGAATGACCTTTTTGACTGACAGGTATAAAGATCATTATGTTCAGCCTGATTTCTACCAGCTGTTATTTGGTTTTGGTTTTTTTCTGCTTAGTCAAAGAGCCTCATGTCCTCCCTCTGTTGAAATGTAGGAGAGTTTTGACTATTGACTTCAGTGGCGGCAGGACCAGACCCTTCATTATTGATGCTTTCTTCAGGCATTCAGAAGAAAAATGTTTGAAATGTTCAGATTCTGTTGGAGATACAACCTTTTGGAAAAGTTTGTCTCTATCATAAATACTAATTACAGTGCAGTGGTTTGTCTATAATGTTCAAGAGATGGGATTTAAATGGCTGAAAGGAGTCTGCTGTTATCAGTTCTGAACAGCTAATTGCTGTCCATACTAGACCATTTACTTTGTTTTATGGTAATAAGTTTTTAAGACTCTGGCATCGGAGGTCCTGCAGTGCATTTCCACTCAGTAGAAGAACTTTGCCATTGCCACATGGGAGCTCAGCCTTGGCTGCTGTTAGCATGTCGGTGCCTGTGTGTTGGGTGTCCCCACAACAGGGACCTGATTTCTTCCACTGCCTCTGCAGGCCACCTTCCTGGAGGGTCCTGAAGTGTTGCTAGTGGCTTGGTGAAGGGTCCTCACGAAGGGCCCTGTTTCACACAGGCTTGAAAATGCTTCGTGCTCTCTGGTGGGAAGTGCTGGGGGAGGGTGAGTTCAGTAAACAGTAGAAACCTTGGGAAAGCTTGATTCGCCATTTGGAGATAAACCTGTTTCCCACTGCTGTAACCCAAGCAGGAGCTGAGGCAACTTCCCTCATGGGCACAGGCTTCTACAAGCAGCACTTGCTAGACCAGTTAAAATTTTATTCCACCATGCTAAAAGGAGCATATGATGATGCAGTTCAGGGTACAGGATATGATGTGGAAGGAAACTTGATTTTTACAT
Source organism: Fregata magnificens (assembly GCA_013389945.1). Lineage (NCBI taxonomy): Eukaryota > Metazoa > Chordata > Aves > Suliformes > Fregatidae > Fregata > Fregata magnificens. The sequence goes on along the minus strand of WAAD01018995.1, from coordinate 52,935 downwards.
ACTGCTGCTCTACATTTTTTTTTAATCTCTATATGATTTATCAAGATAGCAGTGAATAATTTAGCTTGAAGTCCGGACCTTATCCCACATCAGCAGATATGGAAATTACATCCTCTCCAGTTGTGGTGGGTTGACCCTGGCTGGACGCCAGGTGCCCACCAAAGCCGCTCTATCACTTCCCCTCCTCAACTGGACAGGGGAGAGAAAACATATCGAAAGGCTCATGGGTTGAGATAAGGACAGGAAGAGATGACTCAGCAATTACTGTCATGGGCAAAACAGACTCAACTTGGAGAAATCCGCTTAATTTATTAACAATCGAATCAGAGCAGGGTAATAAGAAATAAAACCAAGTCTTAAAACACCTTCCCCCCACCCTTCCCTTCTTCCCGGGCTTAACTTCACTCCTGATTTTTCTCTACCTCCTCCGCCTGAGCGGCACAGGGGGATGGGGAATGGGGGTTGCAGTCAGTTCATCACGCGTTGTTTCTGCTGCTCCTTCCTCCTCAGGGGGAGGACTCCTCACACTCTTCCCCTGCTCCAGTGTGGGGTCCCTCCCATGGGAGATGGTCCTCCACAAACTTCTCCAACATGGGTCCTTCCCATGGGCTACAGTTCTTCACAAACTGCTCCAACATGGGTCCTTTCCATGGGGTGCAGTCCTTCAGGAACAGACTGCTCCAGCACAGGTCCCCTGCGGGGTCACAAGTCCTGTCAGTAAACCTGCTTCAGTGTGGGCTCCTCTCTTCACGGGTCCGCAAGGTCCTGCCAGGAGCCTGCTCCAGTGCGGGCTTCCCACGGGGTCACAGCCTCCTTCGGACACATCCACCTGCTCCGGCGTGGGGTCCTCCATGGGCTGCAGATGGATATCTGCTCCACCATGGCACTCCGTGGGCTGCAGGGGGACAGCCTGCTTCACCATGGTCTTCACCACAGGCTGCAGCGGAATCTCTGCTCCAGCGCCTGGAGCACCTCCTCCCCCTCCTTCTTCACTGACCTTGGTGTCTGCAGGGTCATTCCTCTCACATAGTCTCACTCCTCTCTCCAGCTGCAATTGCGCAGTTTTTTTGTTCCCCCATCTTGAATATGTTATCCCAGAGGTGCTACCACCATCGCTGATGGGCTTGGCCTTGGCCAGTGGCAGGTCCGTCTTGAAGCTGGCTGGCATTGGCTCTATCAGACATGGCGGAAGCTTCTAGGAGCTTCTCACAGAAGCCACCCCTGTAGCACCCCCACTACCAAAACCTTGCCACGCAAACCCAATACACCAACGTTGTGTGAAACTCCTGAAAATCTGAATGTGTTAGACTGTAGAAATCATCTCATACAAAGTCAGTAGACTCCCTTTGTAAGTTCAGTGTCCCAGCATGTTTTAATTGCTAGTCCAGTATGATCAGCAATGTCTCCATTTCCATCCTAGGCTGGCAGTTCTCTTCTGAGTCTGGCTGAGTCAAAGCTATCAAAAAAAAGACTGGGAAATTCAGAAGTTTTCTTCAAAATAATAAGCATGCTGGTAATAAGTCTGTGCAGATTTTTTTCTTGACTTAAAATATTAAAGTATGAATTCACATAGCCTTTGCTAAATACTTAATTTCTTTTAGTTTCCTTTGTGGGCGTGTATGTGTATATATATGTGTGTGTGTGGTGCATATCATCAGATAGCTTTAGCTAAAGTGGTAACAGCTCTTAGTGCCAACAGTTTTAAGAAGTGATTCATCAGCTGAACAGGGAGATTTTCAAGCAACAGAGTTCTTTCAAAATCATCTCTCCAGATCCAAGAAACTATAGTTCCTCTTACTGGTTCCTGTGTTCGTAGTAAGGATGAACTGTCACCTAGAACAAAGCAGACTATTTGAGTATAAAATACATAGGAGTATAATACTAACACTACTTTTGTCTTAAATATAACATATGAATAAAAGTGGTTTAGATGCCCAAAATGAAGTTATGTAAACATATCGCACTGGTTTTGTGAACCATTTGACAGATATCTTCTTATATGTACTTTATGTCACTAGGTGAGTTATTTTCACAACACCTAACATACTAGCCATACTAGTGTCACCGATATGGCAATGCACACGCAAGCTTCAATGAGAAACAGGAATTGTTAATGTAATTCAATGGCATATAACAAGGGCATGAATTTAAACAAAGAGGAGAAATCAGTTTACTAACGTGCTATATGTGTTTTTTCATGTGAGCCAGGTTATACCTCTGGGACTCAAAGTCTGCAAATCATATGTGCAGCTTCTCTTTTGTAGAGTATAAGTACCTGGTTACACAAAAACCTCTGTGGTTTTTGTGGGTTTTTTCCCAAATATTCTAATGTCCCATGACATATTTAGATAATTGATGTCACTTCCATCAGTGTGCAATACACTTTCCCAAGGAAAGAGGTGAAAGCTTCAGATTTTGAATCATTTAAATCTGGGTAGCGGGATTTCAGTCAAAAACCCCAAACTTACACAGTTAAGTTCATCAGCTTCCCCTAGAACCCTCCTTCTGTTGGTAGGTCCTGTGATTCTGCCACAATGAATTATGCTGCCCTCAAAATTATTTTAAGAAATTGTATGACTATCAAAATTGACAGGCACAGCCTCCTTGGCTGGAGTAGACATATGAGGTTGCAAATTTTTAATATTCCTCTCAAACAGGCATTCCTTGAGATAAAAAAAGCTCCACTGAGTACCTGGGTACTTTATTTTAAAATAAAGGTACTTTATTTTAAAGCAGAAATAATAGTGTCCTGATTAATTTTGAAGTGAGAACCAGGTCTGTGCAGCTTCAGAAACTGTATCTGGGTGCAATTAATAATGACTGTTAAGCAGCTTCCCTTGGGTATTACAACTGATGTACTCGACTGTAATGCCATCATTGCCCTTATGTGGCTGATGCCAGCACTTCTGTACCTGGTTTGCATTTCATTGCTACCCATAACTCCTGTTCCTCTGTTTCATCCCTGAAAGCTAACATATGCTAACATTTAATTCCTATCAGTGCTTACTCTATCACAGAATATAGCATGGCTAAAATAAATCACTGAACCATGAACTGAGTCCTAGCCTTGTAGGAATGGAAACTTTTCTTTGCCCCTTTCAAAGGGAAGATGGAGTACTAAATGCATGTTTCTTGCAGGTTTATCTACATATGTTCTAGCTGCATTTATGAGTAAAAGAAAAACCTAAAGAAATTTCTATGGCAGGAGTAGTTCACATCACTTCAGAAATACAAACAAGCAACCCAAGTTCTTCAGTTTTCTGTACTCCTTAATTGTACAAAACGCGTGGTGTAACTAAGATGTGAAGGTTGCGTTTGTGAGAGAACAAGAACTTCACCAATCAGTGGGGATTGTAGATTTTTTTTTTCCTCCCTCTTGGAACCAGAAGTGTGAATACAGCTCTGGATGGGGTTTTAAGTCACACTTTTTCATTCATATGAAAGTAAGGAACTGCTGATGAACTGGGTGCTCATTACTCTCACTGACATTTGGCAGAAGGATTGCAGGAGGGATGATTCATGCCTAGTACACATCAAAATTGTCATTGTCAAACCCTTTGGCATATTGATAGTTAGAGAACATACACTAACAGAATCCTTTATGATGAAGAAAAATGCCCAAGTGATATATGCCAGTTTGCTGTCAGCTTAAAATGCCAGAAATTTAATACTAACTATGAGTGTGGGACAGAAAGCAATTTTCAATAATAGTTATTGTTTAAATAACTAAGATAGTGACTGTTCAAAACAGCATTCTCCAAAATACTTTGCAAAACAGATTTATATTCCTGTTTAAATATGAATAAACATACATATATTTTTTAACCTTATATTTGCAATAATTCCTTTAGACTTTAAGATTCCCATAGAAACATCCCAAATCTAGAAAAAAGTTTTCTTCCTAAATTTTATAGAGAACAGAGGGATCATTATTTCACACCACACTGGACTTAATCTTATCCATGTATAAGGAAGAAATACGTTGTCTGGGTCATTGAATATCTGCAGTGTCAGGAAAGGTATTGGAGAGATTACTTTCTCCTGAAAGTGATGTCCTGAGCTTCATGTTTCTTAGAGTACATTTTCTTGAAATAGGTCCATCTCAGAAATTGGTATGGAAATCATACGGAGTGGTCACAGAGGGAAAGTACATTGTTATCAACGCAGGTTCTCAGTCTTGGACAGATTGGTGTCATGATTTACTTTTAAATGCAAAAGATCTTGAGTGTTTTTTCTAATGGTCTCTGGAGATTATTTCAAGCTTTAGAGTTAGATGTGTGACACGCAGTATTTTCTAAGCTAAATGTACAGCAGTTTTAAATTCTGCTGTTCATGTTAAATTTGTTTTAAAGTTCTTGATCAAATACTTCAAAGGTAATGGCAGTAGGGAATATGTTTCTTTGCTCTCTCTAGTGAAAATTCTTTTATAATTCGGGCAGTCACCACATTTACATTTGAGTGTGGTGGAAAGGATATGGCATATATGTGCATGGGATGGCGTCTGTGCAAGGGCAGGAGCACAAAGCCTGAAAATACTGTTAAGACACCAGCAAGAGGCTTCTCAAAGCATTTCTGCAGTACCTCAGGTCACAATAGCAAGACCTCTCTGCTATCCCCGCTCTTGGGAAGATGCTGCCGCGCCAAATCACTGCAGTGTCACAGACCCTTTGGTAGCTCAGTGCAAGGTGAATGGATGCTCACTGGAGACATGGCTGGTGCTGCAGATTTATTTCAGTCATGACTGGAGCAGTGCTTGAACCGTAACCGTCACTTCCTGGCCCTGCTGACGTCAGTGAGACTTTGCCATGGACTTCAACAGAACCAGGGTTTCACCTCAGGTCTCCAGATGTGAAAGGTTAATGCATTAACCCACTGCAGCATTTAGCTCCCTGGGCTTGATACCTATTTCAATATACTTCAGTGCAAGTCTGTAAATATGACATTCAGAGGTGGTCCCCAAGAGAACTGGGTACATCAGAAATGGTGCTAGCGTGAATAATGCATATCACAAGGATTTGCGAGACTGTTAAAAGGGAGATATGAGTTACCCAGAGCTTGTGTTTGAGGCAGTACTCTAGGAATTGTAAGTTCACAAAGCCGTTAAGAATTGCTAGATGCATAAACATATTTTTATGATGGTGATATCTGGAGTCCCCAGTTGATTATCCGAGCCCCATTGTGCCAGGCACTATACAAATACAGAGAGTCTTTCTCCACAGAACTTATAATGTAAGCACATAAGATGTATAAAGTGTTGGATAATGAAGTGTTGTTATTCTTATTTTACAAATTGGGAACCAGGGCATGGAAAGGTTAAGTGATTTGCCCAGGAGCACCTAGGATGTCTGTGGTAGCGCTATCGTTTGAATCCAGATTATCAACTTCCTTAATCCAATTCCTTAATGAAATAAGCCCTTAATAAAGCATAATCAAAGTTATCCTTACTTAAAACCCTATACTGACACCAAAAGGAAAAACAACCCTGACAGTTCTTCCAATAGTATTGTGTTTATCCCTTGAAAGTATTAATACATCTGCAACTTGAAGTGATACACTTGCTCCTATTCCTGCTTTTGTAACTTTAGTTTCTGCCAGAAAAAAAATTTTGGTTGATGTTCTTTCCATGACACTGAGTGGAAGTTATAATACTCTCTATTTCGTTGACTGGTTATCCCACACATGCTGATATTTTATAGGATGCACAGTACTATGCTAATGCAGCAGGAAAGTGTAAAACCTTGTTTAGATGGGCATCACTTGAGTGCACACCAGGTAAAATGAGGCTTCAGCTTGGACTGATCTGTTCTCAGTGAACTACTTTCACTAGAGTGTGTGTGTACTTTACCTGTTAAACTGCACCTTCTTGGCATATCATCATCCCAGGTCTGTCCCTGTGGCCAACGAGCCATCAAATGTAGCTCTTTTTCAGAGCTTGGGGAGCTGCAGCACTTCAGGACTGGAACTTTTCTTATAAAGATTGTTAAATCCTGGAATCTAGTTTGTAATCTCTTTAGGGTCCTGTTCTTTCCTAATTTCCAAGGCACGAAAAAAAAGAAATTATTAACTCTTCTACTGCCTTCTGTCAGTGTAAAATGTGGAAGCAGGTGCATGTCCAGTCTTACTCAACGTGCATAGCTACCATCAAGATGAAAATTGTGCTTTCCTGTGAAACTATTTTATCCATTACTGTTTTAATAACATCAGAGGTTTTTAAAGAGGTTTTTTGGAGTCAAAAAAATGTGGATTTATTTTTCAGGTCATTGACTTTGTTTATTTAAAACTTTTTCTTTTCGCCAAATAATTTAATTTCCAACTTTCCTTCTCCCTCCTTTTTCTGTGAAAAAGACCATACAAGGGAAAATTTTGAAAAACTTTTAAAAATAGGAAAAAGTTGATTGTAAAATCATGCAAAGCACCTGGGCCATCTTTAAAGTCTGAAACTACTTTTTTCCACGTTTCATTAAATTCTCTAGATCTCAGGTTTACAGGTCTCTGCAACAGAAGCCATTGACAATTGGCTCTGTAGCTAGAAAAATAACTAAATAAAACCAGTGAGAGCTGAGAGGTTGAACACATTGTCTTAACTTTAACATCACAAAATTCAGAACAGCTAACAAAAACAAGTCTACAAGAGGATGCAGTTTTGCAAACTTTTGCCTTTGCCTTTAACCTCACTCCAGCAAAACTAATGACTCATGACTATGAAGCAGAGAAAGCTACAGACTGTAATGGAAAGCCTGAAAAAGACAATTCGCATCTCATCGATAGCAGAACACCTAAAAGAGGGCTTTAAAGACACCTAGAATTCAGAATAGACACTCTAACGTTTTAAGAAGTTCAAAAGACAGTAATATAACATACTGCATCTTTGCTAAACTACCAAGAGTGGCTGAAAAGCTGTTATTTTAAATGCCTTCCATGCAGCTGGTTACGTGGTGTTAATATTTAAGGAAGAACTTTTGTTGTCAAGTGGCTATAAAACTGACTGTTTTATAAATTGCAGTAATATGAAATGAACTTTACATTTATGTTGTCAGAATTTTAGGGTCACAAGTGTGAAAACAAAAACCTGCAACCTCCCCCCTATGCGATTATGTTGTAAAGTTCGATTCACATACTAAAAGATCACTTTAATAGTTGCCTGTGAAAGTGTCTCTCACATCAAGCTTCCAACTTTCAGCTGCCACCCTCTTTATTCACTAGACAAAGACAAAACCAGCACAGGCATATATCAGGTGCAGTCCTGGCCTGAAAAATCAAGTCACTCTGCAAATTATGTTCTCTTGCTCGAGAAACCTGATCGCTGCATAGATAGCTATACCTGACTTCTGTGAGAAAATCAATTCTTACTACCCTTTAATGCTGCTCACCCTGCAAACCCAAGCCAGCTATCTGAAAGGAAGTTCAGACTTTCTGTATCATCCATGGAACAGTTTTCTCATTTCTATCTGTCCATGCCAGCCACAGGTGGCAATAACATTATAAAGGGGTTAACTATGGCCTTGTTCGGCCTTTGAAATACTGACTAGTAGCAGCAATAAAAAGGAAGGGCAAACTTTCAGGGCAATCTGCAGAGCTGATGGGGAAAAGGACATTTTCTACTTAGTAGGCGAGCACTTAAAACTGGAAATGAACAGAGACAGTGCACTGGGATCCTGCAACACCATTTTTACAGAGGTGGGAGCAGAGCTCTGCTTTATGTGAGTTGCTCAGCGTGAGAGAGGAAATATCTGGTAGCCCAATCTCCAGACATCCATTGCAGTAACTTTCGGGTTATCTTCCCTGAATCGTATTTCTGTACTGGAAGAGGAAACTGGATCTTTAGAGGGTGTCTTGACTTGGTTCTCATGGTAAGGGCTGTGCAAATTCCTAAATGTCTTACCAAAGACTTCCAGCTGCAGCTTCTATCCAAATCCAAGAAAGAAATTGTGTTTATTTGTTTCTCTTGCTTTAAGCTCAAGATATCATATCTTTAAGCCCAGCTGAGAACCAAGCACCACACAGCCACTCGCTCACTCCCCCCCGCAGCGGGATGGGGGACAGAATCGGAAGAGTAAAAGTGAGAAAACTCATGGGTTGAGATAAAGACAGTTTAATAGGTAAAGCAAAAGCTGCGCACAAGCAAAGCAAAACAAGGAATTCATTCACTACTTCCCATCAGCAAGCAGGTGTTCAGCCACCTCCAGGAAAGCAGGGCTCCATCACGCATAACAGTTACTTGGGAAGACAAACACTATCACTCTGAATGTCCCCCGCTTCCTCCTTCTTCCCCCAGCTTTATATGCTGAGCGTGACGTCACATGGTATGGAATATCCCTTTGGTCAGTTGGGGTCAGCTGTCCCAGCTGTGTCGCCTCCCAGCTTCTTGTGCACCCCCAGCCTGCTCGCTGGTGGGGTGGTGTGAGAGGCAGAAGAGGCCTTGACTCTGTGTAAGCGCTGCTCAGCAGTAACTAAAACATCCCTGTATTATCAACACTGTTTTCACCACAAATCTAAAACATAGCCTCATAGTAGCTACTATGAAGAAAATTAACTCTATCCCAGCCAAAACCATCCCATATGCTTAAAGGAGATCCTCAGGAGCATTTAAGTGAGAATGTGTGTTAGTGAATTTGGACAGGAATTTGAACTGTTTTGAGGAACTTGCTGAGCTGCTTTGCAAAATCCAGGTATACAGTTCAGACTGAAACCTCTTTCTCAGAAATGGTGAATCACACCTCTGAAAACTTGACACTAGGCCAAAGTAGATGGAAGCTTTTTAGCTAGCCTACCGTTGCATAAGGTGTAATAGTCTTTTGACTTACTGTCTTGGAACTTGTAACCATGCGTCTTGTTTTAGTGCAGAGTTGATATTCAATGATTAGTAAATCCAGGAGATATCAACACGGTTTGAAAATGAAGTTCACAGTGTGTTTACTGTTCGACTGCCAAAAAAAATTCAAATGCACAGTTCTCTTCCCTCAGATGAAAAGAAAATGGCTAGGGTTACTGGCTGGCTCTGTGCAGCACGTGGAGTACTGTAGTTTTACTGTGTGATAATCACTGCTTCAGAACCTGTTTTCAATTACCAGCAAGTCCCAAGTCTGCTGCTGACTCTGTCCCAGACATACAGCGTGTAGCATGAATTGGAGCATTGCATAATACCGAATGGAAGCTAAACCAAGCTCTCTGAAAAGACAGTTTCCCAAATGCTATGAGCCTTCTAACCTGTGAGAAAACTCTCTTATTCTAAGAACTTAAGTGTTGAGATTGCCTCCAACTTGAAGTCATTAGGCTCTGTTTTATTAATTCGGCCTATGTGATGCTGATCTCTATCATTTGTTTTTCTTAACTTATGTGCATTAAAGCATTGCCTAGAGGCTTGAGAGATGTAGAGAGTGCTTTCAGAAGGACAGAACATCAATGCCTACCAGTGAATGAAATACTTAACAGGAGCAAGAGTTCACTCCTTGCCTTAAATGGGCAACTGAAGTCTTCAAAGGATATGTCTATGGAAGCCGATCTCCAAACAGTATAAATGAAAGAGGAGCTGGCTAAGGAGAAAGGAAGGTAATAATGACTGTGAGGAGGAAGAACCAGAGAAGTGGCTGGAAAAGATGTTTAAAAATGTGGGGGGAAGTGATTTAGTGATTAACAGCAGAGACATATATATATTTTTATTTTTTCCTAAATAACTTATGTGCAGGTTGGGGGTCTGAGGCACAATTCAGTTATAATGGCTTCAAGTGTTCTAACACATCAACTATGCTACTCTACTGTGGGCAACTCTCCATCCAGTTGCTCTAACCCTGCTGTGACTGCAAGATCCCATGAATTACTAAAAACTAAACCACATTATCTTACAATTGAGGTGGACAAAGAGGTTACACGTGACTTGTTACTATAGGTCAGCTGCTGTTACCTGTTCCGTCACTGTAACTTAGACAGCCAAGCCCTAGGGGACAAATAGAGACAGAACTCATTGGGATGGATGAGAAAAACTCTTCAGGGAATGAAGACTAGTTTTGCATATTCTCCTCTTCCTACATGTTTAATACTGTCAGTTCTGATATTACAAACTCTGTTACAAATCTGAACCCTTCCTAGGCCGACAGATCTTATTCTGTGCTGTATTACAAGTGCTTTCTGTTCATGCAACCTCCATGTTTCTACTTTCCATTAGTTCTTCCTCTGTAAGAACTGTTTGGGGCTGGGGTAGAGGGGGGCGTTCTGGCTGGGACCATTTCATTCATCATGCCAGCAGGTATGCTGGCAATGACCAACCAGTATATCTAACAATGATATGGCTGGTATTGCTAACCTAAGTTACCTCCTCTTCTAGATAGCTTTGGGTTTAAGGAGTGCTTAAACTTTGATAAATTTTGGCAACAGCTATAAATCGACTTCATTTAATACCCAGTATTTCCCTAAGGTATTTACTTTCAAAGGCTCTTAGGCTCCTTTCTGTACTTTTGGTAGATTTCCAGATTTTATGTCCTTGTGATAAAATGGAAATAACACAGTTGGGTCTATATAAATAGCCATATAATAATAATATATCAACGGAAACTTTGCTGGGAGAGGACCCTGTAAAATGTAGTTGTAACAGCGTTTTCAGACAGAATTTACCAGACAGAACAAACAAGTAGAGCTAGACCAAGAATATTCTTCATTTCAGATGTGAACGTTGCCAACTGGACCCAGTCTACCTGTACATGAACCAACCGAAGCAGCTGAAAAATTGTATACACACAGCCCACATACTAAGCTAAAATCTGATGTATAGTGTACTGCACGGCATCCCAAAGTAGGTTAGAGAGAATGTAGGGTGATTTATATGCAGGGGAGACAGGCAGATGCAATAACACTAAAATATTTAATGTTTCCAGGAAGAATCCAAGGTTGGCTGTGGCAGGTAGTAAGTTGATTACTAGGCATCACAGTACTGGCAGATGGCAATCCAAATCTCTCTGAGCCAGTAGGTTTGCCTTTATAATTGGTAAGGAGAGTACAGGTAAAACAAAAGAAGATTCAGAACTCTCCCTTTTTGGGGATTAGAGTTAGTTATTTCTGAATTAATAGGCTATTAGACAAGTATGAACACACTATAACTGATTCAAATATTTCCAACTGACTCTTTGTCAGGAACTTCTAAAATGAAAGTATATCCATAAAATTACCTTTCGGAAACATTGGTATTGTTTAACCATAAACAAAATGCATCAGCTTTTCTTTAACTCAAGTGTGAGAAGAAGCAACTAGTAAGAGACATTTTTCTAGCACCTGAAAAAAAAATCCGACAGATGGCTTCCATTTACAAAAGAAAAGTGGTGACCAAAAATCTGTTTGCTTAAAACCAAAGTTAATATAGCCTACTTAATCTGTATCTATGTATAGTTAATACCAGTGAGAATTCTTCAGCCGTGGAACAATAAAATGTTTTTATAAACATGGAGTAAATGACCTGACTAAATAGGGGTTTTTTTCCAGGCTCAACTGGAATTTATAATCACTGTAAGACTTTTGAACAGAATAAGATGACTGTTTCTGTGCACCAGTTTATATTTACCTTGTCTAAGATGAGTCACTGCCACTGAAGTTTAGGGTAAAAACTCTTGTATGTATGCAAGAGTTTACTTTCAAATGATATCTTCCTATCTCACACGACTCCTTGTCATAGCTCCACTTGCTGTTACTATTTCCACCAAAGGAAGAAAGTAGACTTCAGTAGTTCCTGTGTAAGTTCCTTTTAAGAACCAGTAGCAACTGCCCAGTATTTTTGCTGGCCACAGCCAGTTTCAAATTAATTTCTATTTAAACTGAAAGGGTATTGTTTTTCTCAGAATAATTTTGGGATAATTAACGTGCTGGCAAAATTACAGCAAAAGATATCTTCAAAGGGCTTTTCTTGCCATTGGTGTGATACGGTCCTTCTGGCAATGGTGGTGGTAGGAAATCCTTAGTTTCTTGCTTTTCCTCTCTAAGAAGCAGATTTGAGCTGAGGATGCGTTTGCAAAATAGAACATGGTTTACCAGTCTGCAGTGTGATGGGGCGATTCGCATCCTCCTGGCACTGCAGAACCTGGCGTGGGGTCAGACTGTACGCCCTTGTTCTCCTGCTGTTTTTGCTGGGATGCATGTGTATGTTTGTGGGGGAAAAGATGATACACCGCTCCCAGTCCTAGCATGTGTCCCAGCACTGGTGTGAAATGAACCTGAGAAGGTTACGGGACTTGGGAGCAGCAGCTGTGTTTAAGGCTCAGGAAGGCTGTAAAGATTAAGACCTAGCCTTTTAATTCTGGGGCAGGACAGAGAAGCACATTTCTTCCAAGCAAAACCAAATCAGTCCTTCTATATCAGCCTGGTTTGTGGCAGTGGGAAGCTTAAAATGAGATGCTTTGGGGCACAATCAGAATCAGTTACTTTCAAATAAGAAATGCGGATGGAGGTGAAGGACTTGAAACATTATGCCTCATCTACAAACATGTAAACTACAGCTGTCTGGGGGAGAGGAATTGAAAGAAAAAAACTTTCTCTTTGGTTTGTATCAGTTCAAATTTTAAGGCTGTTCTTGGGGACTAAAGTTAGAAAGGCACACCTAATTGTGGTGTTTGGCTTCCCAGGAAGGTAAATCTGGCTCTGTTAATAAGATATATTTTTTCCAAATCCAGAAGTTATAAAAGCTTTAAGTTTAAATCTTGCAGTAGGGCATACTTTTTGCCTGATTGGCAAAACATTCAACTCTTAATGTAAAGAAAGGCGCAGAGGTTGTTACTTCCGTGATAGGTCAATTCTGCAACTCATAATCTGTGCCCTGTACTTCAGCCACCCCACACCTTGCACTTCTGCAATAATGCCAGGAAGCAAAGGAAACTTTCTCTTGGACAGTTTTTGTTAATGTGTTAGCTAGGAAGAGGTTTCCAACTGTATTTTTATTCTTCTCCCTTATATGACTTCTTGTGTCAAATTAGGGAAAATTGTGGTCTTAATCTCTGACTTCCCCTATACTTTTTTGGGGAAAAGGCAACTGGCATGGTATTTTTGGTCCTTCCCTGAAGCACGAACTGGGATCCTACAGGAAGCTATCTGAAGCATGACTTTTGCCTAAGTCTTCAGGCTAAAAGAGGTTTGACCAAGACTTAGATTCTTATCCAATCTAAATATCTCTATTTTTAGAAGTTCATGTTTGAGGCTCACCTGCAGCCAAAATTAAGGATAGCCTACCCTGCTCTCTCCCCTTTGGAAACCCTCATTGCAATTGACCTTGAGCATCTTGGCTATGCTAAATATGCAGCGTATCTGTTACTCCTTCTGTGCAGTAACACATTCATTGTGGAAGGACAAAACAAAAATGAATTTTGAATTTGTTCCTACAAATACATCATCATAATGATTTGCTATCAAGGTTAAAAGCCAACTGATTTCATCATTTCCAGATGCAGCAAATTGAGGACTGTTACATCAATATTTATGTAAGCAGAGTCTACAGACTTCGATTGTCAATTCTTTTTTTAAAAGCCAGATTCTGAGGTATCACATTTAAAAGGAAAATCTGAAGAAAAAAACATTCAGTGGGTATTTGCATTCTTTTGGTTCTTTAAATGGCAAGCCAAGAAATATGAATAAAGCAGGTGCCCTTCTCATTCACCAGCCCATAAGTGTTCATATTTTGATCCCATTTCTCTTGGAACTTGAAGTCAGGGATGTTTCTGTGGTTGCATTTTTTGCTTTTCCTTTTCTGTTACGTTCACTTTTCATATGACTGGGCCTCTGGTTTTTTGGTTGGTTGGTTTTGGTTTGGGGTTGGTTTGGGGTTTTTTTTGGTAGAATTCACTAAAACTGCAAGGGCCTTATTCATAAAAACATATGGTTTATTCAAGCAACATCTGACAAATGCTGTTATTTTCACAAGTGTGGAATGTGGGTATGACCAAATGTGGTTTGTAGTTCACACTTCCTTTAAGTAGAAGTGAGAATTTCTTGGTTATTCAGAGAATGTATAATTCTAGTAGGAATTGGATAAAGAGGCACTGAAGTTCAAGACAGGCATATCTGATAAACAGTAAAGAGACACCACCCCTTTCTTTTTTTCTCCACAAAGAGAAGAGCATAAACTGAAAACCTACACTGGGAATAAACTGCACATAAGCAAATAACAAGATTCATGAACTAATTTACTTAGCAACTGAAATAAGATCTACTAGGTTTGCCCTACTCTCACTTTAGCCTATATTTGAGGCTTTGGAATAAAGTGAAAGCTCAAATAATGCACATCTCCTATTCTGTAAATATGCTATATATTGAAGGGGAGCTCTACTGTTTCAAGCAACCTCCACAAGCAGTTGTGTGTCATGTTAAACTGGTGTATGTAAACTAATTCAGTCCTGTGAACATTTATATTCTTTCACGTGATGCAAGTCAGGGGTAATTGTACTGAAATAATCTTGTGCTGGTAAAATTTCAGTCAAGGTGGTGTTGAGAATAATTAAATCCAGGATGAAAAAGATGTGAAACCTGTTGGAACATTTAATAGAAAAGGTGACTGATACTGCTCCCACCCAGTCAATGCCTGGGAATAAGGCCTTATAGTAACCCTTTTAAGAGCTTAGGTTTTTTTCAGACTTGCTTACACGGTATCCAAAACTTTTGTATTTGCTTCAGACCCACCTCTGATTTAAGCACATGAAAGAATGATGGCCGCACTGGTGAGATGCACAGAATCCACAAGATCAGGGAGAACACTTCACTCCTGTGGACCTCAGGGAGCGTAAAACATTCTGCCCAGAGACAGGAATTGCAGTCATGTGCAATATTTAGCAATAATATGTTGACGATAGTAAATTGACTTCTTTAAATCATTAAAAATGTGTTTGACTTATGAGCTATATCTTGGGTACATTCTCTTGTATCTTAAAAAGCAGTTTTTTTCTTATTGAGCATGACTAATGTCACACGTTAGCTCCATTCACAGACAGCTGAAGACTCAGGGGCAGTGGATTGTCCCTTCATTAAAAATTTCTTTTGCGAAAGCTTCATGTTTCTAAATCATACTCTTAAAATGTTTAAATTTTGTATAAAAAAAGTCTGGGGCAAGGGCTAGGTTATCTCTATTTTTGGTTAAGAATTTAGCAGTCTCTAGATGCTGGTGTAGTCTAGTCTGGTGTCTGCACATTTGAAATGGTGTTGAAAAATTGGAGAGGGCAAAAAGGACACAAAAATGAATTAAGGACAAAGGGAGAAAATGTGCTGCAGTGAGGGAATTAAGTAGCTCTAGTTCATCAAAAGGAACACAGATGTCATTGAATTACAACATCTAAATGTCTTTATGGGGAGGAGAGGGCTGGATAGTAAAGGGCTTTTCAATCTAGTAGAGAAGCATGAGAAGAAACAATGTCCTTCTAGTTAAAAATGAACTACAAATGTTTGAGTGAAGATAATCAACCAGGGGGGGAAAAAACCTCATCAGCAACAAAAAAGTCAATTCTCCATCTTTTACTTTCTTCATATTTAAGATGAAATACATTTCTAAAACAAATCCTGTAGACAAACATGAACTTCTGGACTGAATGCAGGCACACTTAAGTTACTTTTCTTGCTTTTACAGGAAAGTGTAAGACTGATGATCCCTAGCTCATTAATGTTTTGTTGGTTTGGTTTTTTTTAATTTGTGAAATAAAGCTAACAACCATGGGATGCCTTATCTGCATAATGGGTTTCAAGGTACTCCTAATACACTTTATCAATATCTTTCATAACAGTGGGGGATTTGGACCACCTCACAATAATCTTGACTTGAGTAATTTTAGAGGTTCTCCAAACTGCTTAATTAATCTGCCTTGTCTCTCTACATTGGTTACAGGTCCTATTTTTTAGAGTTAGGATACAGCAACCACTAGCTTTTTCTGTCCCGTATTTCTTGCAGAAAGAGATGCTTGAGTGAAAAAAAAAAATAAACCTCAGCCTGTTGCTCCTCTTTCACCCCAAATCTTAAAAGAATAGAATTTTTTTTGTCCTGAACTTTGCCTAAAGATTGCCCAGTCTCTGGTGCCTTTCTTCCAGTCTGCCCGAAAGGCCAGTGTAGACTAGGTGCACAGCTGGCCTGAACTGGTGTTGAAATCAAGCTTTTTGGCTGTCTCATGGCAAACTCTTTTCCCCCCTGGAGCTGCATTTTCTTACCGTTCCCTGTATATACAGTATGGTGTATCACCAGAAAAATCTGAGTGTATCTGCGGTTTTTTGCAGTGCTTTCCTAGAGAGAATGCCCAAAGGAGCACAGTGGCTCACGTGAATAATAGTTGTGATATGTCCTATCCTCACAGTACACAAGGCAATATATTGGCACCAAAATTATACTATGACCCTGCTACTACTGAACCGTCCGGATAAAAGGAGAGTTGGACTTGAGTGTGTCATGCAGAGGAGAGTGGTCATAGGCCAGTATGTGTCTGTCTTTTTGTAATCAGTCCTCCCCCTTTGATGGGGAGAATTTCTCTGGCAGACTTGTTTTGTAGTTGAAGCTCCAGCGCAATGTGATGCTGGGAGAAATAACCTGGCTTGTTTTATTCAGAAGATAAGATATAGCACTACTTCCTGTTTTTGTGGGGTTTATAGTTTATTCAATAGGACAAATAACATGAGAGAATAACTGCAGGATGGACTTTGGGGTCTAATAGGGAGTTCTTCCTCTCATTTTTTTCCCTCCTCCTTTTTCCCCAGCTGTTTGAGACCACCTACCACAGTACAATCCCCACTTTGAACACGGTGACCCATGTGAATGTAGCCCTTACCTTTACTTTGTTCTGGTATTTTGCTGGGGTAGAGGATGGGAGGGAGGTAGTGTGTCCTGACTCTGTAACTCTTTTGCCTGTCTTATCAGAGCAAACAGCCAAGCAGAGCTAGATAACCCGCTAAGAACGACCGGGCAGGATTTAGATAGGGAAATGGGAGGTTAGTGACTGAGGAAGAGGTATAGCAGGGAAAGGCTGGGCTGCACCAGGCTATCCATTTAGTGCAGAACTGGTGATAGTATTTATGTCAGTAATAATGATGTCCTTTTGGCTTGTGTATGTTTAGAAGCTCAATAAAACAGATATCAATATCAGACAAAAAAACCCAACCAGCCAACAAACCCAGACTCAGCAGAGACCCTCTTCTAAATAAGGACCTGCTTCCAGCTATCCACGCCTGCTAAAACTGGCTACAGAATTCCTGTAAGGAATATACACAGTGTGAAGCATATGTGAGAATAGGGTTAGACTGAGAAACAAGTGTCATTATGGCCTGACAAAACACAGGTGTAACAAATGCTGGCTGGCTTTTAGATGTTTTGATGACTTGTGTCACACCAGAAGCCCATGTTGCCACAGTGCTTTGAATGAGAGGAAAAAGGTTTTCTTCTACTTTTGGCCAAATTTCCTTCCAAGTGCAAGGGGTATTGATGGGGCAGTGTTTCAGTAAATAGTGTATATGTCTGTACTTACATTTTGGGAAAGTCTAGAGAACTGTAATTATTTTTTTTCCTCACATTCACTTTCTTAACCCTGAAGAGTCAATAGATTAAATTATTTTCTAGCATGTTTTTCCTGTGAGGCTACTACTTGTTATGTAGTATATACTGTGAGAAGCTGTACCTTTTTAATTTAAAATTTGCAAAATCTGCAGTTACTGCATCAATATAATTTTTTGCTATAAAGGCCAAAATACATGTTTCTTAAATTTATTTTTAACCAGAATCTCTTTCGATCAAAATTTGCATAGAACTAATTACCTGCAAAAATGGCAGATATCTTGTAATCAGTGTTTTATGAGAATGCTGTACTCTTAACAAGGATCTTACGGATTAAAATTGTTTGTTCTCACACAGAAGTTTCATTGGAAAAAAACTTCTGATCAATTTAGACTCTAATGGAAAGAGCAATAGCAATAAGGATACAGAAAAGCATGGACCTTTTTCCAATTATGTTTAAATGCTTAGATATTCATTACCTCTGCAAAATGCTTTAAAAAAATGCTCTGGGTATTGCAATAGCCTTAGACTGCTAAATAACATTATTGATTAGTTTTAAGGACAACCGCTATATATCATAAAATCAGGCGGCGGTTACAGTTGCTTTAAAAAACTGCATATAACTCTATCCACTCATATCTGAGTGCTAGGTTTAATTCAATTTCTTCTGCTTCTGACCCATTAACCGCTATTGAGAGCATATCGCGATACAGCCTGTGTCGCCACATAGCTGCAAGACTCAGGTTTAATGCCGGGGCTGTTGCCATCTGCACTGGGGACTTGAGGCAGAAGGGGAGAGAGAGAGAGAGGGGCTGGGAATTACAATGCCTCATCTGCTCAGGTCATTCAGTGCCTTGCAAGTTTAATCAGGCTTTCTTCATCCTCCATTACACTCATTAGGTCCTGTTAGGTTAGCGCTCAATGTTGAGCTGTATCTTGGTCAAGACAATTGTTGCTGATTAACTATAATTACCAGTAATGGTCCCAACCTGCTTTCAAGCAGGCTGTTGCTGTCATCTTGTCCAGGCCCCTGCTCTGTGATGAGCAGTCCAAATCTGCTAACTGTTTGCTTGCTTGCTGTTCGAACCAACAAGTTGCTTCTTGTGTGGGCTCATACCCCCACCCATGTACCTGCCATCTATAAGCATCCCAACTCTGCTTGAGGTATGTAAAAATGTAAAGGTAAAGAAAACAGGAATGACTGGTATGGGGAAGGGGGGGGGGGAAACAGCAGAAGCAAAGAATTAAAAAAAAAAATACAAAATAGGAGAAATAACTAAGCATGACAAGGGCTATGAAGTTCAGTGCTAACAAAGGAATCTAATACTGTGTGCCTTGCAATCCAAAGTAATAAATTACAAACTAGGGCCCAATCTTAAAATGTGTCCTTGTGTGAATAATCTTTGTTTGAGTCAGCTCTCCTATGTATTTCCATCAGATTATTTTGGGAATAGCTGTCCTTAAGATCAGAGGATCAGACCTTTTATATTGCAAATGTTGCTTAAGGCAATTTTAACTTGTGGATGGTTTTCTGGTTAGCCTTATGAAAGCCTCTGTATGCTTACACTTCACAAAGACCATAAATAATCATGAGTCAAGTCAGAATTTATAGTTAATTGTGGTACGAATACCAAGGTCATGTAAATGTTTATGTTCCCAATTCATAGTTACAAATAATGCCTGCTAAATTTCCAACTGACTTTAACTACAAATAATTTGGGGAATGAAACTGAACCTTAGTTATTTATGCCTCTTTTCTGCAGGCATCAAAACAATAATTATCTTAAAACAAAACCAAAACAGCATTAGCAGAGTTTGGACATATGTGTAGTCAGTAATGCTACCCTAAGCAGCTAGCGTAATAGGTAAACTTCCAAAACTCTGAGCATATAGCCATGCTCATGAAGCCCAGAATTCAAGCATGCACCTGATATTGCAGTTTCGGGAACAAATTCTCACACAGAATCCTTTGGGCTAACGCTTTCTCGAGTATTTGTAGACAAGCCTGTAATTGCACCTTCTGATAGCAGTTCTCCCCTTGAGGTGAGCAGTGTGGACAGTATAAGCATGAGCTCCCTCAGCCAGTGCTGTAAGCTAGAAACCACCTCCAGCCTCAGAGCTGTATGTAAAATAGTCCTGTGCCTGAAGTAACTAACTCCAAGAGGTAGCGTGGTGGTAACACAAGCTAATGCGGTCACGTAACTCCCAGGCAGAATCTGGCTCGTGCCTGGCTAGCCGGCGGTGTGAAGGCACAGCATGTGTGCACTGGTGGTGTGTACCTGTCAGAGCTAACGTGGACAAGAACTGGCAATACTCGAGTGATGCAAACTGCAGCAGCTCCGTTATGTGTACCTGAGTATACTTTCAGGACTGTGGGCTTAGTGTGATCTTCAAAAGAATAATTTAAGGCAAGAAATTTATGAGGAGGAAGGATACAGTGAAGTGGTCCCAATATTTATATATTTACTCAACATATATCTTAAACAAAAATTCTCCCTGAGGATAAAAGAAAGCCATTTTAGTTGCAAAGTTAAACACTTGAACGTTGCATCTGTTCACCCAGCATTAACTGCATTGGGAAGTGCTCTCACTCAAAGCACTGAATAAGGCAAGGAAAATTAATATTCTCATATAATTAAAGACTATATTATAGTTTATATATATATATAAAAGATCAGAAGTAGAACTGACTGGCGGTTGTAAACATGGCATTTTCTAACTTTCAAATACTCGATTTTGCATTCTAAATAATTATTTTCTATCATCTTCAGCATTCACTGTGTTACATTTAAAGAAAGGGAAAATAAATGCTTCCTGCTGCTTTAGCAGCCCTAACTATGGGTACAATTTGACCGAAGTTTCTAAGCTACCTAATTTTATTGATACCAGCGTACATCTAGATACACACAGAGGAGTTGCCATTTTTAAAGATGACTGTGTTCCTACCATGAGAATGCCTCTTGTGAGTTTCTTCTTTATGTGGCAAGATGTAATGGCAATCGATACTGGTTTACAGCTGCTTTATGTCTCTGCAAGAGATGCATATCTTTGAATGCATCAAAATAAAAGAAGTTTGTTTGCCTTTTAAATAAACATCTGCAAAAAATGATTTTTCTCTAGCACACACAGTGCATGCAATGGGTCTGATAAATTGGAATAGCACCCATTATCTGCTCAATCCTGGGATGAGCTAGATAGCTTTCTTTTACATAGTTTTCCTTGAAACACATGCATCTCAAATTTCATCATAAAAGAATCTTTTATACCACACTAAGGAACCTTCAGTGTATAATAATACACACAAGGCTTATCCATATTTATGTACTGTAGTCATACTCATATAAACAAATACACACTGCATAAATGTACGTGTTCCACTTCCGGGAGTATTTATGGTCCTAATGCATATGTACTTTCAGAATCTGCATATTTGTATACCTACGTATTTGTGCATGATGTGTATGTATTTTATAGATGCAGACATAAAACGCTCTGCGTAGTTTAATTTTTCTGTCAAGTGCTTTAATTCCTCATTGAAGTGAATATTTGGTCTGTAAAATTAAGTCAATTTCTAGGCAAGAAATAATAAAATTTTAGCATAAAGAAATTTAATGGACACAATAAATAGTAATTATACTTACATCGTGACTGTCAAATTACAGTTCATAAAGACTGGCCCATATTTTTATACACATTGGCAATAGCTTTAAAGAGGATTCTTTTATACACATATATGTGTGTGTGTGTATATATATAAAAGGTGTATATAAAAAAAAGATTTTTTTTTTTTTTTTTAACTCCCAAAATCACTAACTCTCTTTGCAGTTTATGGAAAAAAATGGAGACTGTTGGCCAGGAAATCATATCCCAGAAAGATCACGTTCTTGTGACAAACTGTCATGGAAAAAGCCGTGCCTTTCCATTGAGATGTAAAGCTGTGGTCTTACAGTTTGTGGTCAATGAAGATGCTTGGGGGTTTTTTGCTATCTCTTGTAAGAAAAGGGTTATTAGCCCCTGAAGTCTTGGTTACATTCCAGTTTTAATAACTATATTTTGCCTACATAATTCTCACTGTAGCTTCAGGTGGATTGTGGAATTTTCTTCACTTCCTGTCATAAACTATTCCGTGGTGTTGCTGTGTGCTGTGTAACAGCTGCTATGCTCCACTGCTACTGTTCAGTGCTTCTCCCCAAACTTCTGACCCTCTTTATTTAATCTTACATCATCTTTTGTTGAGTTTGTACCAGTATTTCAAACAGCACATATTACAAACCATTACCGAATGGGAGTTAATATAGAAGCTTAATGTACTATTTTCCAGTTGCATCTTTTATATCTGCTTGACAATCTACACATGGCCTATCAAGGACTTCAAAAAATATTAGAAGCAAACAATACGGATTTTAGGGGCCACCACTTCTTCTGTGAGTCTCATCCATTAGTGATAAATGGGGATTTAGCAGCAATTAAATGCATTTCAGACAGGCTGCACCCGTGTATTGTCATTAGCACTCTTCTTGAACGTGGAGCATGTAACTCTCTTGCAGAAGAAGCTGAGGCAGCAGGGCAAAAGGAGCNCCCCCCCGCCCACCAAAATAATAATTTTTTTACTGGAATTTTGGTCAAAACGTATTTAGGATTTTTGCTCTTTTCTGTTCTGGTTTTGGGGATCTTGCTGAGAGAAAAGATGTTTATTATTTACACTTTTTGTCCAATAATTTATTACTTGATTGACCTAGGGTTTTTATACTTTTTGCTATCCATTTAATCTAATCTTCTTAGTTCATATGTGTTCTTGGTTTTATTTAATAGCCTGAGCAGTATCTTTTTCTGTTTAGGATTGACTGACAGTGGAATATTCTGCCTAAGAGCTATAGAGTCAAACCACAGACGGAGACACTGTACAGACTGTACATCCTCAGAGTCTGCCAGCAGACCGTTCCTTGCAAAATATTACCAAGTCTAACTATGAATTCTGGAATAACACTTTCTTGGCTCTTTGTAAAGACAATGCGGAGTATAGTTAGTAGGTTTACATTTCTTGCCAGAAAACCATAATCTGATTGATGCTTGCATCAATACATGAAAAACCTTTGCTGTGATTATTTGTCGACAGTTGTGCATGTAAGAAGCGTGTGCTTTCATTCATCAGCACACTCTGTGCTTGTACGTCCTTTGGGCCTCGTTGTTCCCAATTTGATGAAGTAGGGAGGATTAGAAATCGCAGCACCTTCCAGCGATGCTTTCCTCGCACTGGCAGTGCGTGGGTGCTGCTTTCTGGGTGGTCGCCTTCTCACTTCTCCTTCCCTTCTGACAAAACAGCACCTGTGCAAGTTGTACCTGTGTGAGATAGGATTCCCGTGACTGTCCTCTGGATGGGCAATACTCTGAGGCAAATGAATCAAAATTAGCGGATTCTGCCTGTAGCTGGTTTTGCAGGGGGCAGTGTGTTGGGAAAGCTGCCATGGGGTAACAGGCTTGATTGGTGCTCAGGCCAGGTGCCTGACATGCCTCTGGAAGGACAACGTGGCAGCAGCTGAGAGTCCCTTTCTTACGTGGTAGCTCACAAACTGTAAGGCTTGCCCGTTTGTTTGCAAGACAGTTTTAAGCACAGGTTATTTCGCACTAATTAACTTCACTTCTTTTTAAAGCAGTGTAGAGAGAAAGCTCTGTAAACCTGTAACTATTTGTACTAGTAGTGTTGCTCTACATCATCAGAAATCTGCAAGATGGACTAAAGCAAACTAGACACAAAAAGTGAACAAACTTGAATTACGTGTTAAGAGCTCTCATTTTCTTAATATTATCCCTAAATAAATACTTCAGTAGTAGTATAGCTTTCAGCCATCATTTTGAAGGATTTATCATTGCTGCTGTTTGACACTGCAAATAAGTTGCAAATTAGTAATTTGTCTTGTAAAGAAAAAAAATTTGTTTTGTAAAAACCAAAATAGCACAAGGGCAACACTGTGAAAAATGTATTACTCCACCTCTTTGAACTCAATCCTACTGCTACTGAGGTCAATGGAAAAAATCCCATCCTCTTCCCTGGCAGTAGGCTATACTTAAATATTTATCATCTTCTGCAGTGGTAGACTTCACATTATTTCTGTCAATTTTGCTGCAGTGGTTTTGTTTCTAGCCTGAGTCTTACTGTGTTGGGGGGTGTGGGGGGTGGTGGTGTGTGTGTGTATTTTTTTTTTTTAAGCGTTTTCTTTGTGTACCCCCATGCGTACTTGAGGGCGTTGTTACAACTGCGTACGGCCCTAAACGCCCAGCCCAGCCCTGTGCGCTGGAGATGAAGTTTAAAGCTCGTTTCTGCAGCCCGGGGCGTGCGGCAGGGGCCAGCGTTCCGGCGGCGGGGCGGCGGCTGCCCGCTCCCCTCAGCC